>VZTB01006146.1:868913-990085 GCA_013397245.1 Thryothorus ludovicianus | reverse complement strand
TTTTTGGAATATCCATCTGTTCCAGCATAGGGTTTTCCACAGGCCACAGTGGATAATCTGTTGTGTCATGGAGCACCTTGTTCTCCTCCTCTCACCTTGGTGTTACCTCTGATATTTATCACCCCTTCCTCCAGCACCAGCTCCTTCTTGGCTTTTTCTGGCCATTCCACAGGTGACACTGGCTTGGCTGACGGGCTCACCTGTGTCCTGCAATGTGTCCACTTTGAAGCCAAATGAATCTGGCACGGGGCATGCCTTGATCTCATCCCCCAGAATCCACCCTGCAGCTTCCACCTTGCCCACATTTACACCCAATACATGGTTTAACATATGTGATGTAATATTCAGATGGGTGAATAACACCCCCTCTTGTTCCTCCCAGTAGTATTTAAACAAGGTGCGTTCACATCTGTGAATACATCAAATTCAAAGCAGATTAATTTACTTTTGCAGATATCTGCCCCCTTACGGTATAATTTTTAAGGGTCTCTGTCATCTCTGTACCTAATTTATACACCTGAGATAGTGAAGTTCTGGTACTGATGTGGACCACAGGCTCTTTAGTCCAGGCAAGACAAACCAAAAGTCCTAAACCAAAACTATGGAGGAAGTAATTTTTTTTGTTCTCATTTTAAGCAAGCAACAAGAGCAACTTTCTCCCTTCTACTCTTCAATTTTTTAAAAATATACTTCAAGTGAACAGAGTCAATGTCACTAACCATAACACCTGACAAAAGATAATGCAACAATCCCACCAGAGAGCACAGCCCTGCAGATGAACTCACTCTGCCCCATATTTGCCTGGTTTCAGGAACTTATCAGATATTCCAATAGACAAGAAGCACAAAAAAAATGATTCCAGTTGTACTTGAGTAAAAAAGAAAAAATCACATCAACATTATTTTTAATAACTTCTTAAAAAGTACTGAAAAATTCTCAGCAGCTAAAGCTTTGAGCTCTTTAACTAGCTCAAAAGTATTGTCTGGACTTTGCCTTGTCCAGGTGATGTGAGTGACCCCAAAACCACTTATTGTATCAGCAGTTCTGGGAAAGAAGCAGTGAGACTCATTCACCCAGGAAAAGGCTGGCTTTGGACACAGAAGTGCAAATGTGAAAGCCAAAAAGCTTCTGTAACAAGCTAACTAATTTTTTCATTCATGTTCAAAGAACCAGAAACTATCCAGTGACTGCCAGGCACCACCTTCATGGGTAGCTCCAAATCAGGAATTTCTTTCAGCAAGCACTGGGGAAGAGGCATCATGAACCAAATACTACACTGCATAATGCTCTCAGGCATTGTTCTTAGGGCTGTCCTGGGCAGGGCCAGGAGTGGAAAATGATGATCCTTGTGCATCCCTTCTAGCTCAGGATAATCTATGATTCTGTGAATCATATGAATGCTCGTGAAGGATTTTATACTCACAATTCCTCTAGGGAAAAAAAAGTTTTCCCCAACCACGATATATTTAAAAGCTTTTTAAAATTACAATTTGCCATTTTCATTGACAATGAAATTCAAAGAAGAAAGAAACAAGAATCAGCCACCATGTACAACTCACAGTAGCAATATTGAGAAATCTACTGGACTATCATCATTTTGGTCAACATGATGTGTGTCAGAGTAAGGCCAGGTGTTATGCAGACACCAATACTGAAAGCACTGTGCAATACCTAAATAAGGTGGGTAAAGCAGCTCATATTCCTAGTTTTGCTTATTTTTGCATTTTTAAAGGCTAAATACTCATTCCCTATACCTCTATAAATCTCTTATTCTCCCAGGTTTTTTCACATCCAGTTTTGTAATCTAAGTCTTTCATGAAGGAAATAAATAAGCCTGCTAACAAAAGCTATTCTGAGAGGAGTAGGACAGGAGTAGGGCAAATAGGAAATAAATGCATTGTGCAACAGATCACGGGATGCTAAGACACGGCCAAAGTAAATCAATATTGGGTGCCTTGCTTCAGAATTGCGTGCAGCAACATATAACCTCTGTCCCTAAAGAGCAGCAATCATCCTTCAGTGCTACTGCTCACATTACAAGTGATGTCTTTTCAATTATCTCAAAGGCCAGATTTACCACTCTCTACTCACAAGTTCACAAGCCCATTAAAAGCCATCTTGGGAATTATTGCAGGGTGGCAGACTACATATCACATGATGATCTCTCTGATAAAGGTTTTATAAACTGAGTCAACATGCCATCTAATGTGTCAAAATATTTTTTTTCCTAGACTGACAAGAAGAAACTAGAGAACAGTCCCTCTGCCTTCTAACTCAGCATTATCATTTAATACCAGCTGTCACTGGAAGCTGGAAAAATAAAATTATAGAAAAATAATTCATGTAATAAGTAATGGCAAAATCATGAATGCCACCACACTGAGAGGGAACTGAAAGGTTTTGGTTGAGAATACATCCTTTAAACTTATTCCACCACTGCTGTAAAAAGATTTTGGAACAGATGTGATTGGACAACATTTGTGTGCAGATGTACCCAGCTGTGTCCACACAGCTAACCAAGCTCAAAACCAAAGACACCCCGGAGGGTTTGCAAAGACCCAACTTGGGTCTACAACAAAGTAGCAATGTGTATTTGGTGCTGCAGCTGCACGAATAAATCCTCCCAAACACAGATGAACATTCTGTGATTTGATGGTGTCAAAGCAGTGAAACCTGCCTGGAGCTGCAGCTTGTGGACTTTTAAGTTTGAATTTGCATTAGTCCTGGGATGTCTTCATGATGACCCATCATAATACAGAGCTAGCCCAGAAGAGCCTGGGGGGATTGGTGGAGACAGGCTGATACAAAGGACAGGCAATGCAATTCTCTGTAAATGCCACTGACGGGTAAACATCTAAAAACAGAGAGGAGTTGAAGCATTGGCACAAAACAAATGAAGGTTAGACTGTCATGTATGAATACATATAGGCATTAAAATATGTTAAACTTTAAAATCTTAGGAGAAAAACTGATTTAAGTACAGCATTTCAAGAGAAACAGCAAAACCAGAAAACCAGAAGGGATAAGGTTGATCTGATACAGCCAGAAAAGAGGATGCAATGGTACAGCTATGAGGGTAGAGGACTGGACCTGATAATCTAGATGGCCCTGTCCCTGTTATGTGTTCCTAAATCAAGATGCTCACCCAGTAACCCTGAAAACTATATGTGAAGCCACAAAACCAAAGAGATTTTTCCCATCAGAAAGAGAACACAGGAAAAACTCTGATCAGAATAAAAACAAATGAAGACTTTTAAATCTGTTTGAAGTAAAACAATTTACTAACACATAAAATAGTTGGAATGATATGCCTTTTTACCTACAGATTCCAGACAAAATTGAGTTAATATACTTTGAAAAAAAGTTAAGGTAGTTAACACCAATAATTGTAGGAGGACTGTAGTTGATTTGGCACCCCAAAAGTTAAGTTTTAAAGAAATATAAATAAGAAAATAAAATCTTCTTCCCTTCACAGAAACACAGAAAAGAGAAGACAAGAATATGGTGCAGGAGCACAACAGTAAGAAGAAAATTTTGGCATTAAAAGAAACAGGGTAGATCCGTATGTGCAAAGACTTACAAGTTCTTCAAATAATACAAAAAGAACATTTTCTAGTCTCACAACTGGACAAAATCAGTACAGTTAGATTTTAACATATTGCAGGAAAGTCCTTTCAGTGTAAAAGAACAAGACTAAATTCCTCTTGTCAAACTTTCCCAAAACTTCTAGGGTGAAAAAGCAAGTCTCAGCAGTGATCCCTGGAATGATGCATGCTGCAGAGTATAAACTCACACACAGGCTTCAGTACCTTAATACAACATCACACAAAAAATCAGAGCCAAAGAGTCCCTACTTCTCCTTGACAGTCTTCTAGACCAATGGCTTAAAGATCTTCTGGCACATCCCTATTTTTTCCACATGTTGCCCAGTTCATTATACAATGCAAATCCAGTGACTACTCCTGAAAGTCTGCATTGACCTCTCTGCTCTGTAGGGAAGGTACTGTTATTTAATCTGCAATGCTGCAGCATGTGCTGCCCACCTGAATTACACCAAAAGATCATTGTTCATTGAGGGACTAGTCTCTCTGAAAATATTTAGTATACTGTACCTTCTATGAAAGGATAACCTGCTGATAACAAGACTGTTTGTAAGAATTGTTTAGCAATGATCCCAAAGACACAGACCAGACCCTTTTCCCTTAAAAAGGAAAAAAATGCCTGCAAAGTTAGTGGATCTATTCTCATTGCTAGTTTACATAGCATATTAGAAGCATGAACATGGTTCCTTACAAAACTGATTAATCCCACCATCTCTTTAAGGCTGAGTAGTATTAAACAAAAAGGGTTTAATGATCCAAAATCTGAAATCCTGTATGTGATACTGGATTTCAGATGAGATTTTCTAAAAATAATACGATAAAAGAGACATGATAAGATAGCAAAGCAAGCTTGAGTCAGTATAAGATACTTTTCTTTTTCATTCTTAATGACCTTCCAGAAACTGCACTTTTAACATCAGTAACTGACGAGAATAAAGAACATGCTGAAAAAAGGGCTGAGTGCACCAAAAGTAAATTTGAACACTGAGAGCTAGTAATACACTTGATTATCAGGTATAGGTAAAAATACACCCAGTTGATGCTTTGCACTGTCCCAACTTATATCAGTTATATGAGGCAGTCTTTTCCTGTAGGCTAGAAATTGTTTAAACAAAGCACCAAGAATTTAAATGTAGCAGAAGAAAAGGTACGCCAAGATACTTAAGAGGATATTCACACTACATAAGCTTTACTTCAACTTGCTTTCAGACTGTTGAAGTCTTTACTGTCTCTTCATCCCACTGTCCCACTTTTACATGAGGAGGTGGAAGAAGAAAATGCCTGTATCCTGTATTTACCATAAAAGCCTTTCAAACCAGCAGGAATCCTTCAGTTTAATCATGCTTTATGTACTGAAAGGTTAACTAATGGGAGAAGCTTATTAGCACAAGTAACACCGTGATCCCAACAACACACGAGCTAAGCAAGCTCAGGCTCCATGCACTTAGGAAAAACAAGCAACAACAAATGCACCACACAGCATCTGGTGCTGTAAAATCAGTTCTCAGATATGTGGGCAACAGCAGCTTTCCCAGGGCTCTACCTTCCCCCCGCTGTTGATACTAAACCTCTCAGGGGGGGGAGAAGAGAGCACTTTGGAGACTTCTGATTTAAGAAAAGATGAACATTCAGAGCCAGATAGCTACAGCTCTGAGGCAACAGCCCTAGTTACATCATTTAACCACTAAAGCCCCAATTCTCATTTCATAAGCATGTTTAAACTACCTTTTAAAGAGATACGGTGAGGTATTGTGTTTATATAGCAAATGCATGTTTTAGGCATTATAATAACTGTTAGAACAATGTCTCTGAAAAGGAACTGTGGCTTTCTTGAAAACTTATGGTGAGAGAAACTCACAAGAATTTGAATGATTGTGTTTTAGTCAAATGCCAGTGCATTTTCTCCTCAGAATTGTCTCTGCAGTGTCCTGGTAGAATAGGAAAAGGCAAAATTGCCCTTAATTTCCCATATAAAACTGTGCAAGACTAACCTTTCATGTTCTCTAGAACAGAGGCTTTTCACCTCAGTCAGCTGCATATGAATGATCAAGTTATCTTTTCCCTGCACTGAGTTTTGGAACCCTGTAAAATTCAAGTCATACTGCAAACAATGTGTAATATTGCTTGGATTAGATCAAGTTCGTATTTTTTTTCCTCATAAGATTCAATAATATGTTCCTGTTTACGATGTTCTTCCTTGAGGCTTAATACAGAAACAATTCATTTTGCTGTAGGTGATGTAGTATGAAACAGTTGTTAACCTTTGACGAGAAGGTTACATCAGATACCAAGCTGGGGTAAATTACACTGACAATTGCCCTTGCTTAATTGCTTTTGAGTAGTACTCAGTAGGTCTAAATGTGTGATTAATTATTATTGTGCCCTGCTGCTATCCATTAACATGAAGATCAAGAATTTTATTTTACTTTTTTGATGCAACCATTGAGAAGGTGATAAAGGCTTTAATTGCAAACAGATTTAATTTAGAACCTATTAGTGCAATTCATTCAAGCATACAGAAGATAGGTTGGTTTGAACAAGCTAGCAAGTTTAAAGCTTCTTATAAAAGGCAAAAATCTGTATTGTCAATTGTTAGAATCTACAAATATGAAAGATTTTAATCTCTTTTGGAATAAGTAATGAAAACCTAACACTTATCTTCTTTGAGTCTTAGTTATTTCAAACAAAGAACTTCACTGGAAATGGTCTTATTTCTTTGACTCAGCCAGAAAAGAACTTCACATTACTTCAATTCCTTTGTATTTAGTATTTAAAAGAAAAATACTAAGAGGCAGAATAGAAATTTTCTCAGGATCAAGAAAAAAAAAAGTATCCCTGATATTTCTTTGTTTATTCACTCACCGACAAGACTGTAAGATAAAACTTGAAAATCTCAATTATTAGTTCTGAAATACTAAGAGAAAGCACTGCAAAATAGGAAAGGCAATTAATTTCAGGTTTTATTGAAATTATGATATATTATATAGCTCTAGATGACATATTCTACCTAAACACTACAGTCAAAAGAAAGAGTAAAACAAATATCAAGCAAACCACAGTATTTATTTGTACAGTGTACAAGAACAAGCAATAGCATAATATTTATTGCTGTACCGGGTGTTTGAATAGATACTGTGAGGTACTCCGAGATTTGATTGTCTAACATCTGATAGCAATTCACAGAATCACAACGAATACAAAGACAAACCTGCAGAATATAAGCAGGTTTAAAGCTCCAGAATGTATTTTAAACAGAGGCTGTATTTTTAGGGATGAATCTTTCTGTGAGCTATCCCATTTGCTTCTAATTAGGAGCAGTTTTTTTTATTTCTGCACTTAGACTGAAATACTAGTGTCTGACTTTGCCAGATGTACAACACTAAAAGTGGCAGATGCGTATTCTGAAAAAATGCTGTCCACTATACCAAACCACTATGATCTTAGTAGATGCTTCTGTGACTCAGCAAAGCTCTGTCTTGTGAATTAGAGTTTTCAGTTGCCCTTATCTTTAAGATAGGCTTCAGAAAGTTACCAAAATGTAACTTCCCACTGAGTGTCCTCCATTTCCTCCAACTCTAAATTTTCACTCCCTGCTGTCCAGCAGAATTCAACAGATTTGAGAGCCAAATTTCCCAAACAATTTTCAGACTGGTGACTCTAATCAGGCTAACTTATGGTCTAATTAGCAATTTTACTATTCACGCCAACATTGCCCTACCAACTCTTTCTTCCACGTCTCCAATCAGCTTCACAATGTTCAATCACAACTGCAAAAACACTAGGATCCACGCACAAACTGCTGCTGAGCGAGGAGTTAATGAATCCCTGTACCAAAGCACTGAGCTTCCATGCTGCCTGAACAGAGTAGGGATCTGAAATCCATCATCTTTAGCCACGGGACATTTCCCGCAGGGCTGCGCTCAGCGCGCTGCGGGGCTCGGAGCCACACGGGGCCAGCCACCAATGGGCAAAAACGGGGCAAAAATCCCTCATGCTCGTGGGCTCAGCCTCCTGCCAGAGACTCCTGCTCTAGACCCAGGGGATCACAATAAACAGACAATTCCTATGCGCAATATGAACTAGTTAAAATATTTTTTAAATGGATTATTAATCGCCTTCTAAAAATAAGAAAAGAAGTACCAATATCATGTTTTAAAGCTGGCTTGAAAACCAAAAGTCTGTTTCCCGTCTTCAAATTAGTTTTCCTTTACTAATTCTTGTGTGCTCTAGGGAAGGATAAATGCAGCATGCAAAAACACATGGGACTTCAGAGACCGAAAGAGTTTAGGAAAGGACAGGAAAAGACTGAGAGCATTTTGGGACAAGATCATGGTGTACTTAAAAAGAATGCTTCCATTAAAAAAAAAAGTCAGGCTCTTTGGCAGTTTTACACCAGCTGGCAAAACAGCCAGTGACGTGCATAACTCAGATTTGAGACTCATTCAGATATAGCCTCTCTCAGGCAAAATAACAACACTGAAATCATATATATTTTCTATGAAGATTTTTTATTCTATAAACCTGACATAATGGGCAAGCAGCTATATTACAGTCCATTTTTTGTGCAGATGATCTGTATATGGTAGCCTATAATACATTCACTATTTTCAAAGGTGCATGGTCAGGAACAGAGGCCCTCTTCCAGGTCAAGACTACACATGACAGTTTGGCTCTGCCTAGAAACTTAGCACCCCCCAATCTGCTCATTCACTTACTCCTTCCCCGCGAGGATACAGAGAAAATCAGAGAAGCAAAAGTAAGAGAGCTTGTTGATGAAGATAAAGATAGTTTAATAAGTGAAGCAAAACCATACTGCTTCCCATTTGCAGGCAGATGTTGAGTCACTTCCTGGTAAGCAGGGCCTGAACACACATAACTTACTTGGAAAGGCTGAGTCCCCTCTTACCCTTCCTTTCCCTGCATTTTTTTGTCAGGCATATAATTTTATGGTATGGAATATCACTATGGTCAATTTGGGTTAGCTGCTCCAGCTGTGTTTCCTTCCAAATTCCAGTGCACTGGTGGCATATTCACTGACTTCTGAATTCATTAGGGTTTGTCTTTTAACTTACAAATTAGCTTTTGGGGTAATTTTACCATCTCAAATTCTTGTCATCAACATAAAGAAACGGAGTGCCATTAAGATGCCAGCCTCAGCTGAAGATGACTATCATCCTAAGGAAAAAGGAAGATGTGACTTAAAACTTGCATTTAATAACATAATTATAGAAAGGATGTAAACACCTGTGATGTGCTCTGTAAGACACTCATTTGCCATGCAATAGCTCAGTGCCTGTTATAGTCTCCCAAGTATTTCACTGCTGCTATGGAACAGTACTGCCACCCCAGCCGTGGTGCCAGCACTCTATCTGGCCTACACAGCTATCCTGCTCCACTGTAGAAAGGGGAGGTAGGACACTTTTTAAGGTACTGCAGTATATGTACATATATGTCACATTTCAAATGAGGATTTTCTTGCCAATCCCAATTAATTTAGGCTGCATTCTATTAAAGGTAAGGTAAAGGTATCCATTAACTAGTTAGTCTGAACTTCAAGAATTGACAAATCACAGTAACAAATGTTTATAAAAGACATATATGATGACATGAAGGAGAGACTCCAGTGAATCTTCATACACAAATGTTAAATCAGAACAGCTCTTCCAGTCCCTCATTTGGCTCATTTTCCATCTTGCCTAGGAGGTTAGTAGTCATGGTTTCAAGCCTTCAAGCTATGTTAATTCCCAGGTGGTACCTATTAAAGGCTGTCTATTCAGAAGTCTCTGCCAGAGAACTTACTTCTACAGCAGAAAGCTGCATTCGGACAGATTTTATTTGTTAATAATCACAGGAGACCTGCAGAGAACTCCCTCAGGATGGTTGCTAGATTTGTCTTGGTAAAGAATGTCTGTAGATTGTTTGTTCTTTTAGATGTCCTAAGGATCTTTCAATCTTTTGCTTGAAAACTCATCCTAATTCTCTCCCCTTACCAGCAGTCTAGTCTCTCTCATTCACTATTTGTTCACTTCCTCAGCTAAGTGTGTTATACAAGATGTTGTCTCCTGCACTTAGCCATTTTATAAATAATTTCTTGCTTCAAGAAAGAAGCCTTTGTCCCATTTCACCTTTTGCTGATCCACTGGTTGTTTCACTATAAAACATCTTTGATTGAATGTGTTCTATACCAATCTGTAGGGACTCATAATTTGAATAAATCAAATTAGGAGAGATGTACACAGTTCTTTGCTGCTTCATGAAGGAAATGATGGGCATTAAAGACTTTGGAACTGATAACTGCTTAACCACTTCTGCTATTCTCCAAGAACTGTATCAAACTCAAAGACTTATTCTACGCTATTTGAAATCCTGGAAAGGCAAGACTAAAAGCACTGTTCTAAATAGATATCAATGTAAACATAGTCAACATATGATAGATAAAATTATTTATATTCACAAAAAATAAACTTGAATAAACTTAAGGTTCTATACAAGAACGTAAAACAGGTTCACCACAGTAAATCACCCTAAGAGAAAACTGTAACTGTAACTTCAGTAAAGGCAGCTAAAAATAAAGCAAAACATAAGATAGGGTATTAAAGCAGATCACTCACTTTTTTTCATGGGTTACAGCCTCTGCTGCAAATTGTACTGCCTGCAGAATAACACAGATTATTTTTAAGGAAACCCTGTTCTTCCTACTTTCCTGGGTACAAAAATGTAACCCTGATAATTTTCTGTCTGTGTTCAGACTAGGAAAGGCTAAAATATTTTGCATCAAAGAGATTTTGGTTTCAGAAAAGTAAAACACAAACTCTATTGTATTTTGACTCCATTTATTATCTCAGAGTAGCCCTTAAGTTACTCAGTTCATCCTATACCCTCTGGTTACAAAGGACCCTTATCTAACCCTGCATCTATCCTTCTCCTGATTCTAAATCATCTGCTTCTTCTATATCAGCTCAGATGACATGCCACTGCAGTTTGGAAGGCAGACTTCATAGAGAGGACTCAGAATTGGTTTTACAACTGCAAAATACACAGACTTGGGCCAATCACAGTATAATAGAAAAGAAAATAAATGGCTGAATGCACACATTCATTTCCATTTGTTTATGATTATCCTCATTTAGCAATGCAATCTCTAACTCAGGGAAAATTTACTTTTTCCTATATTTATTGCTTAAAAATCAGAATGGGCTATATCAGATTCTGTAGCCTTCAGTGGTAGTCCTGTGCTAAATGATGGAGCCCCCCTAGTCTTAGTCTACTTAAGTAAAACTCATCTCAAAATCACTAACATTTCTGCCCAAACTTAAATTCCTTCTTGTGGGGAATTCAGAAATTGGAACTGCCTCACAACACCATTCTGAAGATCCAGAGGCTTGGTGGCAGTTTACTATACAAAACAAAATGAAAGAATGCAGACTAAACCAGCAGCACATATGAATGATTTCTGTCTCCACAACTGCTACAAGAATGACACTCATCATCACTTGCAGCTGTTTCTCTCCCCATTTCATCTTTATGTTTTGTATGTGGTAAAACACAAAAAATAAGGTGTAGTGATATAAAGTGAATGAACATACAGAAGCATTGAACACACAACTCAAGATAACCAGTCTTTTAAGTATCCATTGTGGAAGGCAATTTCCTGGTATAGGTTTGGACTTGTGCTTTGAATGAATTGTCAGGAAAACAAAAATATCATAAGGAGGGATCTGATGCTCTGGCAGCACTCTCATTCCATGTGCTACAGTCCATTCACCTACAAACACCTCATGCTTCATACACAACATCAATCTGGATGGTCTGGTATCCCTTTCTGCAGGGCTGCCACCCCATACTTCATTGTAAGTCAGGAGAGAAAATAGCTTCAGAGGCTGTAACTTTTTTTGTCATATAAAATGGACATCTTAATAAATTTCCACAATATCTGACTCATAATTAAAAAATGAATTCTAACAGAACTATAAACTAAACAGGCAAATATGTAACTTTGTTGGGGGTTGGGTCTTCAAACTAAGACAAACTTCAAGATAAAATATCTTCCCTGACTTCAAATCTTATGAATATAAAGAAATCACAATGGACACTCCAGAACATACATGATATTCAAAAAGCAGGCTAATTACTTAAAGGTCTCCTAAGAAGACTATGAGCAACTTTTACAATCTTTAAAATGCAATCAGGTCCTGATAACTCATAGCCATTACTATTATTTTTGGATTAGATTTTAGTTTAGTGATGCAGATTAGAAAAAAATGATCATCAGGTGGCTTTTGGCACCTGTTATGACCAATAGAACACCCAGGGAAGTGTGAGGAGGTCAGCATCTAGTAAATAGCATCCAAAAGAGTCTGTGAATGGAATATCTAAAAAGGCTTCAGGAAAATAGGTATCCCCAGGATTTTTTATTAACCCAAGGAAATCTCTGTCATTTTTATTATTACTATTATCATTAAATATAATTGCACCTGAAAAAGTCAAGATGCTAATATATATAAAATAAATTACATTAAAATTAGTGTTTTCTCTTTCTATTATAATTTTCTTTATGGTCTAAATTGTGGGGTTTTCAAAGTTTATTTTGTTATCACGAATCTGTTTTCGTAGATCTGCTTTAAAATCTATTTATCCTGCATTTCTATTACAATTTTACCCACGCTCCTTTGTTTCTCTTAAAACTGAAAATGGCCCAATGGAAGGTTTTGAAGAAAAGAAGATGGACAAAGTCTTTGACTATGACAGCCAAGCATGTGGTAGTTTTCAGACAGTGACAAAAGATCTTGGTCTCATGAAAAGTTTGCAGGCAATTTTCTAAGAGATCCTAGATGGTCTTGCATTTTTAGTGCCATTTCAAGACGCACCTTTAACTTTAGATTTCATTTTTTCCCAAAATAATCCTGATGTAAGCTCACTTCTATTTCTTTGAACCATAAACCAGAGATAACAAAGTCTTACAGGCATTCAAGAAGTCAATAACACTTTAAAAGTTCCTCTTCAACTTTCCTATTGCACATCACAGCATGAGTCTCAGACCACATCCTTTATTTGAACAGTTAGGCAGAGGCAGTTATATATATGATGAACACTAATGCCATACCCAGAAGAGCACAGCAGCATGCCTTTGCTCCTCATCAATGACTGGCAAATCCTCCTAATCCATCCTGACCACAAAAGAACAAGAGAAATTAAAGCTGAACTAGTTCTATATTTACTGCTAGTGAACAGTCTCAGGGATAAAATTGTCCAAACTACACAGGAAGCACTGGAAAGAAGCACTGGAAATTTTAGCAATAATATCAAGCACAATTAGTAGATTTTATTTAAATATCTGAAATAATCTGAAACTAGCACCATGCCATACAGAGTAGTTTGAAAAAAAAAATATGGAAAAGAAGCTGAAAAATTTTATTTTCTTTTCCAAAACTGATTGGAAAGATAAAGCAATTATTTACTTCAGCTATTTTTTTTTTTAATGAATGCTTATGTCTCAGGTTCAATTTTAGTCAATTCAGTAGAATTTTTTAAAATTAAAAAACCCTAGTCATTAAAATGTTCAATAAAGGGTAGAGAAAGGTAGATGTTTGAGACCAGGACATAGAGGAAAAATAAGTGCCTTCACCATTAACGCTGAAAAGAGTCATTGTGCAAGTACTTATCTTAATGCAGAACTAAAATTTCTTTCATTGGTACTTGCGTCCATTTCCCCTCTTCCTTCTACTGACTACTACAAAGAGCCTGACTTTCATTTTCTCTGTAACATCCCACTAGGCATCCAAGAGCAACATGATCCCACCTTAAGACTTGTTCTACAGCTTTAACAAATTCATATCTCTGCACCTCCTCACAGGCAAGAATACTGTTTTCCAGTTAATTGACAGCATTTCACACGTTATAATGTAATACCTGAAGAATATACATTGCCTTGCTCAGACATGTCAAGTGACATTCACTTAATTTGAGTCGGAGTTTGAACCAAATAGGCTTAGCACTGTTCACTTCTACAGTCTTCTGGGTTTTTTTTCGTTTTGTTTTTAAGAAAGGAAGAAAATTTGGATTCATATTAAAAAAATGCCAGGATTTGATCTCATTTTCATTCCAACACAAAAACTAAATATTTGGATATATCACAAAAGAGAAAAAACAGAATGGGTGACAGTCTAATGGCTCAAGCCATATCTACCCCATTCCAACGAATCTGAATTTTACAGCAGGATTCTAAACAAAAACCACTTAAAATGCTGGCATTGAGTAGTAGAACATTGTTTCTGGTTGTTTCAGAATTACCCTGCAATACACCCAGTGCTTCAGTGTGATTCTGAATATGGCAAACTCCAGCAGCAGATTAAGGTCCCTCATCATTCACATTAGGTCTGTTTTGGGCCCTGGCACTCCTTCCTGTTTACTTACATCTCCAAGGTTCCATGAAATGTCAACATATCCCCAGATCATTCAAAATTTGCAAATGGCCCAATTTCCCTTCCACTATGAATTAATGCATAATACATTGCAAATAATCTGAATATCAAGTAACATGACCAGACTCTCTCTCTAGTAAGACCCTTGGCTATTTGCCAGTAGAAAACAAAGCAAGCTCTTCTCCTCCCAAAGAATTATGTAAAGCAACAAACTCCAAGTGTTGCCAGTCCTAGTGCTGTCATTTTCTCAAGTAATTCAACCATCCTAAAACCTCCTTCTCTCAAAAGTCCATTTTTTTCTTGCAAAGTCATGTTGCACTAACATCAAAATCTTAGTCTTTTGAACCACCCTGCTAAAGCAGCATCAGCTATATCAGCTTCAGGATCTGTTCAGTTCTCACTTAACTTTCTTTGTGAAGAAAAAGCCAACAACCTATCACTCCCATTTATTCTTTGCCTTCCAAGAATAGTAATACTGCACCATAAATTCAGCTGTATTCAGGACTGTGCATATGAATCAGTAGATTACCACTGATGCAAAATGTTTCTTCACTTTTTGAATAAATCCCACTATTCAATCACATAAAGCTTTTGAGTTTTGTTTTGTTTCCTTCCTCCCCCATCAAGATTTAATTCTCTGTGCATTCCATTCAGCAACTCTAAAAAACCCTGAAGAAATACTACGTAATTTAATCTGCTGAGAATTGAAGACATAGAAAGTGCAGAATATGAATTTTTTAAAATTAGAGTAACAGTTTTCTTCGAACGCATATCCAGCTAAGAGAAACCCAGATCTGGGAGAGACTTGGGCCTGTCTGTACTCACTATGTGCAGCTGCAGAAAATCACCAAGCCCAGGGGCACTGTCAATCCGGACAAGAATGCCATCCTTCACTGTCGTGCTGAAGCCCACAGCAAGGCGGTCCGTCCTTGTGCTCGGTCTGTCATTTGCTGGCCAGGTGTACAGGATGAGACCTCCACTCTTCCCAAATATATATGTGGCACCAGCTACAAGATACAAAGCCAAAGAAAAATGTATTAGTTACTTATTTGCCAAGTCTGGTGGCAGTACTGTGACTTCCGAGAGGAACAACTTGAGCAAGCACACGCTTTCATTAGTTACAGGGGGGACATCAATGCATCCTGCTGGCCTGGCCTGATGAAGTACATTATTACTTCCTCAATAAAGACAAGCAGCATTTAAGACAAAGATAAGTGAAGAGTTTATCAAAAAAATTATCAACATGGCTTATCAAAAACGAATTATTTCATTAGTGCTAATCTTCAGACAAGGCTGGATAGGACACTGCTGTTCCAGGGAAAACCACAAGCCACTCCTGTCTCAAAAGCATGGAATCCAACTTTATGAGCGGATTCAAAGGAAACACAGCATTTCTCCTTGAGGTTGGACTTGCCTTCAGCTAAAGACTATTCACACATAGTAGGAGACTATGCTTTTCTCAACACTTCATGAGATTTTTTGATATCTAGTCCACATATTTCCAGCACCATTTGTCTTGTCACCACTAAGACTGGGAATTTGTTCCTTGCCCTTGTTTTTAAGGACAACACCAAACCTCTCTCATGCTGAACACTGTCCTCCCACATCCATGAGGGCCATCTGAGCTGAGAAAGGCAGAAATGCAAGTGAGGAATTATTGTTGCAGACGAAGAAGCTGAGAAGCGAAAGCGTTTGGAGCTCACATTCTGACTTGTACTCAACATGAGTTAGGAGCAAGATTTTATAACTCAGCAGTTATAAAATCAGCCCTCAAGCTTCTTAAAAAATAAATCTAAAATTCCTGTCCTGTCCAAATCTACAGGCATGCCTAGAACAATATCCTCCATGTTTCAGCCACTTAATGTGTCTCATTTTTCAGAGCACTATTACAGAATAGTAAGCAAAATAACCAGCTTCTGTTACTGCAACAAAGATAAAACGTTGAAAGTACAGGCACTTACAGGGTACATTTTCTAATCTGAGTGAAACTACAACTGAGGAGTTTTTTTTTTTTATTTTTTTGCACCATACCAATCAGCAACATGTATCATGCAACCCTGCACAGAGTAAAAGTAGATAAATACAGAAACAAGTAGGATCATATAATGGTAATTTCTACACTTGCCTACAATGCTACAGCTTCACTAAAGCTCTCTATGACCTGAATTCCAAATAAATGCTACACATTAGCAGAAATAATTGATACACTTCTCTCTTGCTAAAGAGGGTTCCTTTACACATCTCAGAACACATTACCAAAACAGACATCAAAAACTCATCCACAGAGGAATTATTTGTGAACAGCTGACTCAATGACAGAGTGAAAATGAATCATGTTTTCTTCTTCCCTTCCAGGCGTGTGCACATCCAAGAGAACATGCCCTCAGTAAATTCAGACAAATGTGTCCAAAATCAGGGTAATTTCAGTCATAGGAAATTTCAGTCATAATTCTGTATTACCAAAAGAGCACATTCTGGCATTCTGGAACTGTGCATATATACTATTTTGGTATGAGAACGAATAATTTTACAGACTCAGTCTCATTCCACTTTAAACTCCAGACAAAGGATGCATGACTATTTCAAGATGTGTAGAAAGAGGTTTTATTTGTCTGATTGTTTAAACACATCCCCAGCTCTATCTGTAACCTTATGGTTAAACAGCTGGAGATGACCAGGTGGTGAATTATCCATGTCTTCCCCTCATGCTCAGGTATAATAAGAGCCCCCCTAAAACTACACTACAAATATACGCCTTCAGTTTATCAGTTTGCTCCATAACTTCTATGTGCATTTGCACTACAGACTAAAACTAGGCATAGCAAAGTGGTAAATAAAACTAGATTTACTCATTGTTAATGGCTTTATAAATTAAAATCTACTTCCCAAAATTACTCTCACTTGAATTTCAAGTTCTCCTCCTTTTATTTGTACTGGTTATCAGGCCTTTCAGCAACAAAGACAAGCTTAGAAGTGAGTTTTGCACTCTTTATGAAGACAGATTACTTTTCTAAGAGTCATCTGGCTGGAGGTAGATCATGTCAGTCCTCCAATGAGAGCCAGTTAGAATCAGTTATGTCCTCACAGGCCTTTCATGAGACTTAAACAGATGTTATTTTCTCCTCAGAACATAGATTTTGCTTCTAAGCCTGACCTGACAATATTTAGAACTTTAGTACTGTGGTACCAAGGTTCCTAAGGTAAGAACAGAAACAATAAGAAAGAACACAGTATAAATCTGCCTCTGTTGGGTCTTATTCCAGTTTTCTTTCTGTTATGTTTCTGTCATGTTATATCTGCATGAATTACAACTTCTACGCCCTGCACTCCTGTGAATTTCCCTACATTAAATAATTGATTACAAATTCTCTATTTGCATTTACTAAGCCATCAAAAGCCTTGTTTGCCTCAGCTACAGCACAGCACACACGCTCATTTCCCCGGGGCCAAGAAAATGTAACATTTGTTAAGTATTACAGTGTTTATACACTGAAGGGTTAACTGCAGCAACTCTGCACTGGGAGGTGAGTACAAGTTTAACACAGTGTAAACGATACAGCTCATATCTTTATGAGTACCAAAAAGTATCTTTAGGATGCAAATTATGAAGAACCCAGGCCAATTCAAAAGCTACAATAATTACTTGAGTACCTTACAGAAATCTGCCCCGAGGGTGGGTAGTCATGAGTGGCACTGAATGTTGGAGGGCACAGGTCATCTTTTGAAGGCCTTTTCTGCTTCAGTGATTGGGAAGTTCACCCCTGAACAACTATAGGACCCTGATAAAGTGACAGAATATTTGCAAGGAGGATGCTAAGGCATGTGAGCCCTGGAGACATATCCTGTGCCTTAGGCCACTGCCTGGATCACCATCTTGGGGCTTGAAAAGCAAGTCCTGCAGCAGCACAGCACCCTAGAAAGAACTGAGTCTGACAATGGGATTCATTTCAAAAATAACCTTGCAGACCCCTGGGTCGGAGAGCACATGGTGTATAGAGAGCTATTCTGCCCTCGCTAGTGGAGATGAACAAAGCCACAAGGAAGAGCTGCTAAGATCGATTTCTGTTCTAATAGAAAATTCTAATAACACAGATTGGAAGTTTTGCCAGAAATTTGATCAGACTGATTTGACCACTGCCCCCACAATTAAGGTTCTTGGCCATATGTTTGCAGCTTAAGGTAGACTCCATATTTGATCACTCTGTTTCCAGGCAGAGAAACAACTGTAGGGTAGATCCGTGACTCTTTACTTGGCCAGACAGGTCTGCATCTTATTTATTTATGCTTCCCATACTTGACAAAAAACAATCCATGCTTTGACTGCCAGCTCTAAGGGGGAGCAAACAACACACTGCACAAACCAGAAAAGAAAACCACAACTTTCAAATGACTTCTGTCTATTTATTGCTCCCCAAAAGCTTATGATATCACAATGCGAACAATAAAACATCAGCTGAAACCCTTGCACTGCCAAAAGGATGCACATTGGCTGAGTAAAAAATGAAGCTTCTGACAGATTTTTTTAACATTCTGACCACATCACATAGACTACACACATGCTGCACAAGTCCAAATTTCCACTAAATTAATTTCTTAGGAGTGAAAAGAATGAAAGAATGACAAAAGAATATTCTGAGGACAGTTAAAGAAAGGAAACAGTGTCCATATGCATCAACAACAACAATGATGAACATAGGTCAAGTTTTCACCTAGCTTTGCAATATACTCCTAAAGAGCATGGATGATTTAGCTGACTCTTCATTACTTGAAATCACTTCAACTGGGTCAGTTCTAGGTGTGCTGAAACCTCTACATTGCCTAGAGATGACCTAACAGGTATTTTCGATTGCCAACTTCTGCAAAGGCACTCCAGTGGGTCTTGTCCACTAAATGCACTGCACTGAGCATAGTACAGCTTCTTTGCCTCATAGTTATATTAGATGAACCATAGCACTTCCAGCTACCATTATGAAACAAAGAACAAGAGAAACTTGTCCCATTCCTTCTGCCCTTTCATATTTACCAAGGCAACAGTGTTGACAACAGCTATTCTTCCGTCTCCAGTTATAAACTGTCATCTTGTTTCCCTCAATCCTAAACTTCAATTACATTGTTATGCAAATCCCCCCTTTTACTCCACATCTTCCTATCCCACTATACATCACACCAAATAAAAAAAGCAATTAGACAAAAGAATTAATTATATCTCAGGAACCAAAACCAAGTTAGACATCGACACATCCTCCGCCTTCAAGCACACAGATCAGTGTTCTTACATTATATGAATAATCTGCAATATCTGGATATCCCAGAGACATCTTCTGAGCTACCATCACTCAATCACACAATTCAAGAAATAGAAGTCTTGTCAAAACTGAATATCATCAATCAAGATGAAAAGTCTAACTCTACCTAAAGATCCTCTTTGGCACTTGTACATCTCTGTAACTCTGTTGCTGTGTTTCCCACGTCCTGAGTTTAAAACATCTATTGATACAAACATTTACTTGATTCAAAAAGGAGATAAGGGTTAAAAAGGTTACATCATCATCCAGCTCATTTGAGAATTCCATCACAGGATCCTTCCTGGGAGACAGACAGACAGACCTAATACTTTCTATGATATGACTACTACTGAAGCATCCTTTTGTTTATCAAGAGCTTTAAATTTCTTAAGAATGAATAAAACTTAAATCTCTGTAAAATGCAAAGCTTCCAGTGTAATCCTCAAAAAAAAAAAACCCCAAAAAAACCACCACCACCACCCAAAAAAATAAAAAACCAAAAAAGCAACCTTCTGTGCTTAGAGTTCTCATGAACTAGCTCTTCTTCCTTTCAGGATGCTCACTCTTCCCTTGACAATCCCTCTGAGACTGAAATTGAACACCATATTAATCTCAAATAGCAGGCATCGTTTGATATGAAACTGAAATTCTCACTTCAAAATATGAAGGAGCTTCTACACAAAAAGGAGGGGGACCTACAAAAGCTGCAAGACTAACACAAAACAGAAGCAGAAATTCAGATCATGCCTGCTTTCTGTGTTTGTCTTTTTTAATGACAGCAAATTAATACGAGTCACTTTCTTCCCAGTATGTGTGCATCAGCCAACAATTGGATCAGACAGTATGTTACTTCTTATTAGTTACACTGCATTAAAAAGATTGGAAGAGGAAAAGAAGGAGAGCAAGGGAGTGTTCCTAGAACTACTACAAGGTCCAAGATACTTAATGCTTGAAATATAGATTTCTCTAAATCGGGGATACCAGGAAGATTGAAGTTTTTTTCAAATACAAATTTGCCATGGGGCATGTTGGGGATGCTTATAATCACAGAAAGAATTTAGGGATTAGCTCCTGACTGAAATAGACACAAGATGACCATAGGCACACCAGCTTAAACATAAAAGATTGCAACACTGAAAATATTTCAGTAATATCTTAATTTCTATTATAACAACATGATTGGTCAGACAAGAATTACTGTCATGTCTTCAGCATTGATCCTAAGTGTAACCCAGGGAAAACTAAAAGCAGAACAAGCCTATTTCCTTTAAGTATGCACCCAGACCACGAGTCATTTCATCAATTAACTCAGCCTCATGTGATTTGTTTATACAGTAATCCCAAAGAGATCTATTTTTCAAGCACTTATCCACTCTGTCTTTGAATACAATGACAAGTTTTGCATTCACCATAATGTCTTACAAACCCTTCACAAAGACCCACACAAATCTGCCATCGATGTAGCAAGTTAAACATTAGCCAGCTGTGGGCCCTATCAGCACAGACAGCCTACAGCATCTTGCACTCTATTAACAGGACCTGAGACTGTCAGTAGATGAAGTGATTATTCCCCTTTACTCAGTGGTAGCTAAACTGCTTCTAGAATAATGCATCTGATTTTGGATTGACAAACTGGAGCATGTTCAGTGAAGTGCCACAAAGGCAGTTGGGTGGATAAAGGGCCTGCCTTGTGAGGAAATGCCAGCAAACTGAGGCTTGACCAGCTTGGAGATGGCACAGCTTCAAGGGGACCTAAGGGCAGCCGCACAGCACCTGCTAGGAGGTTATGGAGAAGCCAAAGGTAGGCTCTTCACAGTGGTGCACAGCTGAAGAACAGGATGCAACTGCCATACCTGGATGTGAGAGAAGCTGACTCTGCAGCAAGGGAAGAGCTTTCTCCTCACAAGGACAGACATGCAAACAGGCTGCCCAAGGAGATTTTAGAATCTCTATGTTTGGAGATTTTCAAGAAATGACTACATAAAACCCCAAGCAACCTGATCTAACCTCACATCTGACCTTGCTCAAAGCAGGGGCTTGGTAAAGATTTCCTGGTGTCACTTTCAGTCTGAGTGAAAAAGCATCACCTTTTTGTGTGAAGAATCATCTTTTCCATACTTGCTCTTGCTAAATAGATTACATGCTCCCTAGTTCTCAATCCATAAGGCACAGTAATCTGTCCCTATATCTACCCTCTCAGTGCCAACTTTGCCTTGCATACTTATATCATACCACCATCCTAAATCCTTAAGTAATTTCTTTCAGTAAAGAGACCAGTTGTGTCATCAAATTCACCCCCACAGCTTTACACAGCCAGATGACAGTTATCAGAAAAGTCCACAAGGACAATTCCTCCAGGTCTTTTTATTTTCCCCCTTTTTTATTTTTTTACTACACATTACAGAGTATGAAAAGCATTTTGCAAAAAATCCCCCAAACTCCCCACAGTAATGATAACAAAATAGAAAACAAAAGGCTTAAATCCACTATACACAAAGAGACAAAAGACACTACAAACACAACTGAAATATGAAGTTTTCTGGGTAAAAGTGCCTGGAAAATTGTAACCCTTGCAGAATAGCAGGATATGTTTACTAAGGTCAAGTTATCCACCACCTACGAAGAGACTCCATTACTTCATTAGGTGCAACTGTGACTAAATTCAGCAAAGGTAGATGGAACCATTTCTTAGTTGCATTCTGCTGCCAAAGAGGAGGTGGCATCAGGATGCAATTTCTTATTTCTTGATATTTCCTGATATAAGAGCACACAGAGAGGATATCCTTCTAGAAGCCCAGAAGGCAGCATGCCAGAGGAGCTGAATACAGAGACTGCTGTTAGCAAGGAGAAGCACAGCAGGATTCATAGCTCACCTGGGGCTTGGAGGAAGAACAGGAATTTTAGCTCAGTACAGTTCTGCAGAATTTGAATGGTAACAAAATGGCCTAGATACCCCTCAGGATGGATGAAGGCCAAAATGCTATTACTGATCTCAGCCCAGCTCTTCTAGATAATCTCGTTCTAGTGTTTATCCTTAGCTATACTTTATTCATTCTATTAAAACAAATTAACCCTCACAAGAAGATGAAAACAAAACAAAAAATTTAAGCAAACAAAACCCCAAAACAATGAAAACCAACCAACCAAAACAAATTCCCCAAAACTCAAAAAAAAACCCCAAAAAAACCCCACGCCAAAACCAAAGCAAAAGCAAAACAAAACCACAAAGACAACTGTTCTCCCAGCTTCATTGAGTCTATTCAGGTTTAAGCAGAATAACACCTTGCATGACCAGCCTGAGTCTAGAAGGTTTCACTTGCTTTAGCTGTAGGCAATCCTTCACTCTTCCTTACCTACCTGCTCACATTTCCTTAATCATAGAGAGCAAAACAGAAAATACAGTTTAAATTTACTGTCTTCACTGTCATCACCACAAGAGACCAAAGCCAGATTTTCAGTCTGGACCGCTAAAAAATGGTGGGCCAGAAACATCAGCTACTGGATATTCACTAGAGCCTCAGAAGGTAAACGTTTCACCAAATCTAATATGCTAAATTAGTAGTAGAGCTTGGAAAAGGAAGTAAGTTTTCAGGTATCTAACTTTTTGCTGGTTATTAGCATTTTAACAGTATGCTTTTAAAATAAACTTCTTGATCTATCACCATGAGCCATGTTTTGGCTCTCGTCAGAGCAGTCTCAGAGGACATAAAATCCTTAAAATCTTGCAGTTTAGTTTAAAATTGAACTGGAAGATGCAGTCCAGCTTTTAAGAAGATACTAGTCTAGTACCAGACTAGAGCTAGGCCAAAGTAACACTTCAGAAGAAAAAAAAAAACCCTGCAGTGTAGATCTCGGGTCCTTGGTACTAAACTTTATTCTAAAAAACAACTCTTGTGCTAGTTGTTATTGTAGACTAGTCTTCCATGACTAAATGGGGCCCATTTCAGTCTATCAAGAAAAGCAACTCAAGAGTTCTGAGCTTTTCAACCTCGCCTCATATATGACATTGTCCCTCACAAGTACTGAAAGGTTAACGATGAGAAGAAATGCATCTATGGAAGCTCACCTACCCCAAGGCTCTCTAACCTTCCCCAAGATCACACAGTGAAAATGTAAAAACAAAAAGTACTCAGTGCTAGTAATAGGGCATATAAACTATTCTGGAAATGATATCCAGCTTTTTTTGCTCTTTGCTATTACCTCTTCTTGCCACCAAGAAAGGACATCCACCACTAGGAGAGACAGACATAAGTGAACTTTATACAGAAAATCTGTTAGAAGTACCATGCTAGAGTAGAAGACAAGTGTAATGGTTGTTTAATCATTCTCACCATGAAGTGCCAATTCTTTAGCATCTTATGACATTCATGAATGATGCAGAGGGCTGGCATGATGAATGCAGAGCAATTCCGACTGACAGATACTTTCAGAGAATTTATATCCTTCCCACACTCCCAGGACAAAAGGGCTCTTGAGCTGAGTTATCATTTGTTCCATGAGAGGATTTACAGTCTTGCCAGCAACTCCTTTTACCTTACTCTATAAAGCGTTTATTTTGATATACTGATTGTGATCATTCAAGAACAACTGTATCTTAAGAAAGTCAGCAGGGGAGAGAAAAAGCAGAGTGGTTCTGAATAACTTGTTCACCTTGACCTAGGACTTCATTCCCCTCAGCCAGTTTGCTTTGTCTTTGTATCAGTTCTTTCCCAGCATCCTCTGCTATCCCATTGTATTACATTACAAATGTAATATCCCTCAAGGGAGACATGTAATCTCCCATGCCTGGCTACCCTTCCTTCATGGCAAAAGGTGAAGTTTAGACACAAAAGCTACCTGCCATAGTCCCTTCTTATCATTTCACTAGAAAGCACCTCAGCATCACAGTTTCCACACCATCCTCGAGTGGACTCTATCTCACAATTACACACAGCAACAGCTCCTGCCATGAGATTCAGTGGCAAAGGAGCACCTGCACCTCATTCAGAAGAGCAGGGTGATACAGGAACACAGTACCACAGGCTCGACAGTGCTTAGAGAGCCAGAGATCCCCACTGCTGTGATGAACACATCAGCATCAGCCGTGCGCTGCATGAGGCAGTTTAGCGAATGCCACACTTCTCACCTCTGGCAGAGGCTACCAGTAACCTTTGTGAGTTGATATTCAGCCACTCTCTAAAAGTTTTTTTCACCACTATTGTATTCTGAGAAATTCAGCATTTAGAATCTTGACTAAAACACATCATCACCTAAGAGGCCCTGATTCTGTGGCCTTCAGCTGCACAAAGCAATAACATGTGCCACACAAGTGAGGATAATGAAGGGTCTGTGGGCTGATCACATCTTTCTAATGACAGCAGCGATTTCCCTACACTTCATTTGGAAAGCTTAAGGTGACTTCAGGTGGAGAAGCAATAAGTTTCTATGAATATTGCAAATAATACCCATAATATCATTACAGAGAAGGATATTATCTTTTTTTATCCATTTTAAATTATGCTTTAATGCCACACTTTTGCACCTCTATACGGTATTTGATCTTAAATGCCCTGAATTGTCCTATATTTAAAGGGGGCCTACAAACTGATAGGAGAAATTTGACTTGCTTGCCTTTGAAATTAATCAATCACTATATTAGAGGATAATGCACCACATCACCACACAATGTTAAGGTAGACCAGTGACAGGTGCTACCAAACACCTATCTAGACATGTAGAAGGGACTTCCTAGAGCAGTGAGTTAACCACATAGTATTTAATGGGTATTGTTAAGAAGTTGTAGAGAGATAAGTTAAATTAATAAGGCTGAAGAAAGAGCAAAACATGGGTAGGTCATGTCTTCTTAACATCTTCCACTGAGAAATTTTGATTAAAATTGATAAATATTCTCTTCAATCATATTTCAAGTGTATATTACGCCCCACCTCTAAGCACTAAACCTCAGTATTTCTGTTTGTACCACTTTATTGTGAATTGTCAGCTTAATTTCCATTAAAGCATTTAATTACTACATCATTTATCTGGGAGACAACATAGGGAAGAGCTTCTTTCAGGTATACCTTTCGGGTGCCAAAGACATAAAATTCTATATAAAATTTATATCTGTGCTCCCTAAAGGGAAAAAAAAATTAAAATCTTTCTGAAATAACCTGGAAAAATAAATCCCAGTCTATCTTTTCTTTCTCTCCCATGCTGTAAATATAAACTATTGATTTATCTCTAGCTCTTTCATGCCTTTCACACGCTTCAATAATACAGAGGATTTGTTCCTCATCCTTTCATCTCCAGGCCTGGAATGTCTCTTAAGCCCTCTGTTAAGGGTCACTCATTCTTCCTCAAACTGCAGCACTCGCATCCTACAGAGCTCCACAGGTGACAGCTAGTGAGACATGCAAGTAGAACATGATCACTTACCTCTTGACTTCTTTGGCAGGTGAGACAGAAAGACAAAATTTTTATAAGCCCTAGTTATTCAAACTTTTGATCATTTATGTCTGATCTTTTGTTAGCCTCCTTCTGAATGCAATACAAAAACAGTAAAATATAGATGAAAAGTAATTTCCAGTCCAGCACCTTGCATGAAGTTGAACTGGCAGCACTGCTCCATCATTTCTATACTCCCATAGAAAACAGGGAACATGTGGACCTTCTCGCCTCAAATACTTAGAAACAAAGAACCATTGGATAATTGGAAGAAATATGCAGAGATAATTTAGTTTCTCCTCTCCTCAAACTCAAAGTAAGGTCAATGAGAGAAGGCTACTTAGGAACTACTTCAGTTCAGTTTTTCAATGTCTTGACAAAAGGACATTCGACAATTTGTTCATTGACAACCACTTTCTGTGTTTTACTGTCCTACTTTCTTGTGCCTGTTGCTTCTCATGCTATTTCTGTGGAACTCCAACACAAGTCTTATCTGTAAACTCCTAGTCTGGTAATTAAAGACAACCATAGCTTTTCCTCCCTCTCTCCCTTTGGGATTCAACAAACCACGTTCTCTTGCGTTTTCCAGCACTTTTACCACCTTTGTGGCCTTCTGCCAAGTGAAGCCCAAACCTGAATGCAGTACTCCAGATGCGGTCTCACAACTGACTACCGGGCAGGAAAGCATTCCTACAGCCAGCTGACTGCATTCTTGCTAAGGTGGATCACTATGTAATTAGCTCACCAAACAACGACACAATGCTGACTATCAAATGGTTAAACACATTTTCTACACAGGTGCTTTCTTCCATTCAGTTGGAACACACCCTGCTGCACCTCTTGCACAGGAATTCTCCATCCTAGATGACTTAGCTTTTTCTTTCGTCAAATTTCATAAGACTCATCATGATGACTCCATTTCTCCAACCTGTTGAAGTCCTTCCAAATTGCAGCTCATCACTGGCTGTCCCAGTTTGGTGATTTGCAAACTTGCTAGAAGCACACAATTTCATCACCCTGATCATCAGCACACACATTAAACAATACTGGCATCACCATCAACCCCTGAGGAGACTCACTAGTCATAAGCTGCCTGATGAACTTTGTGCCATTGAGCACAGTCCTTTCAACCAGCAAGTCAAGACAACTTCCCACCCACCTAAGCCAAATCTCAAAGGTTGGTATATAGGGATACTGAAGGAGACTGTCAAAGCCTTTGTAGAAGTGAAAGTAAATAACATCTCCTGCACCCATTATCCACAGAGCCAGTGTCATTGCAGGGGGCAATGAGTTTGGCCAAGAATAATTAGCCTGCAGAAAACAGATATGGGCTATTCAAAACTAGGTTTTCATCCTTTGTGTGCTTGCAGGTAGCTTCTAGGAAAATTTGCTCAGTAATCTTCCCAGGAACTGGTGTGGGCTGTACACTCTGTAATTCTCTAGTAGACGTGGCATGTACCTTTTTTACCTCCCACCAGTCATTAATAGCATTTTGACAGTTTTGTTTGGTTTTGTTTTCCCCACCTATTTTTTCTCCAAGTATCTCACAATTTCTCATTGTATTTATTGAAGATCAGCGTGCCACAGTGTCACGTAGGTTCTTGGATCTTAATATTTCTTCTATCCAGGAAAGAATTTCCTCTCTTCACATATGCTGTCCTCAAGATTCCTGTTAAAAATAGATCTCCCCTTGTGAAAACTCAATGTCAGAACCTGCAAGCATTCCTTCATCTATTTAAGGGCCTGAAAACATAAAGAAAAGCTCCTGTTCCACTTAGTTAATAAAAAAACAGGAGCTGCTCCTGTGTTATGCGATTGTCTGTTCCATGAACACATTGAGTATGACCAGTGCTACATATATCATAATGTCCCATTTTCCTGCAAATCCAGAAAAGTGTTTTCCTTCTTGTGGAATGGGTCTTGACTCACAGTTCATTAATCTGATATTTTCTTCATTTTAGCAAAGCGAAATTGGCTCCCTCATGTTGCATACTTGAAGCTACAGGTGTGATCTTCTGATTTAGGCATTCTGCTCCAAATCCAACTCCTAATTCTGCTCCTTTACTCTAGAGAATAAGATTACTAAAGAATTCTTCTGGCTTTTCTTTCAGTGAATGCTGCTATAAGATACTCATAAAGCCTATGAGAGCTGCAGTTTCTTCAGGGAAATCCTTCCAACATGACATTCTGACAGTTACATCTTCCCTTCAGTACTGATAAATTGGAATGCGTTCAAAGAACAGAAAGCAAGTTCCAGGAAAAGCCTTTTTTTTTTTTTTTTTTTAATGGTCTCAGAGATGGAGGCTGTTCCATGGGCTCATTTTCCTTTGTTCAAAGGTTCACAGGTTATTTTGAAAGGTGGCTTCCATACAGTACTTTGAAGTACTTTACACATCTGTACATTAATTTATTACTTTTTACATCCAATCCATTTCCATGCCACTTTTGCCAATCCTCAAAGTTATTTATATTTAAACAACAGCCTCTGGGTTTTATTCTCTCCACTTGATTCTCCCATAAGTCATAAAATGCTGAATTGATAAGCTGACAATAATTGCCACAGCAGAACAGTAAGGTCACAAACATAGGCAAAAGAGAATGTCATTCTGACCTTGCAACAAGCGTAAATCTGAGTAATTCATCTCAGGTCACTGCTTTAATTCAAGTACATTTACTTATAAAAGAAATCATGCTCATTGCACTACTTCAAGGCCATATCTGTTTGCATATTAATTTATATTCAAATATAATATCTTCTGTAACATATTGTATTGGGGAAATAAAAACCAATCATTGGAAAACTGAAGGCACTACCAGTGAAATCTTCCACTTCTTACAGAATGTATCAGAACTTCCTCCACCACATGTCACATATTTCTGTGACAATGTATTCCACGAGTAGGTGGGATGGATCCTTCTTTTCCAAGGCAATCCTCATACAACACAACCAGAATAGACTTACACCACACATGGTTGAGCAGAATTACAGACATTTCTGTCCAGTTATTTTGGCATTACGCATAGTCTGTCAGAAACCAGTTACTATCAGGGTAGAGCAAAAGGAAATTGAAGACTTGTTAGAGCTTATATAGCAGCTAGACCATCCAGCGGGAAAAGACTAGAAACCAAACAATGTAAAAGATGTAAAATCCTCTCTTCTGAGTTACATCAAGTTATATGCAATGAAGGAGTTTAAGGCTGTCCTGTGCAAGTTCATTTGCCCTGGTGTATCTACAGCTGAACTACACCAAGGAGAGGATAGAAATAATGCCTGACAGAGAGGAGAGACCATGTGCTAGTGGATGCCAAAATAACATTATTACTAGTCCACTCATGAAAGACAAACCAATCCAGACACTGAACAACCACGCTGAGCTCAGTCATTATAAGACCTATGTTCTACATACATTTCTGTATTCAGTCAAGAACCAGGTAAATAGCAGATCTGATAGCCACTGGTAAAAGGAGCTTGTATCTCAAGAATAAATAACTATTAACTATCTAGGATTGTTACTATTTTCCACCATAATTGCAGATACACTGCACTTGTTTTCTATATGTAACATTACAAAACCAAGCTCTTAGGTGGGTAGAAAAGTACTGGATTTTTTCCTCATATCATTTAGGAACAATTTTGTAGGAAAAAAAAAAAGAATCAAAATAAACATTCTAAGAAAATACCAGCATAAAAAAAGAATAAATATAAGTTCCAAAAAATCTCACGTGAGACTCTCATGACAGCAGTAACTATACAAGCTTACCCAGCTAACAAAAACGCAAGAGCCCTCCTCCACTCCTGAACTTTTAACAACATGCCAGCATCTTATTAACAAGTTTGCAGGAAAACATAAATTTCCATTGTTGCTTAGCTCTGACTTCCAGATGTGGAGATTTCCATCACTAAGCACTACATAAATCAAGATATTGCATTTCAGTATGCTTTCTTACTGCAAACATATTGCTATGGCTTTTTTTATTAGAAGGGGAAAGGCTAAAGAAGTTGTTTCCTTCAATTAAACTGCAAAATTTGGGTTTACTTCTTCGGCAACAGTAGCATCATAGATTATTGTGCTCATGTTTATTTCTCCTTCCAGGCTACCCTTTGTAGGCAGAAAAGAAAATAATTGCAATGTTTTCCCCTCCAGATCTTCTTCTATGACATACATCTTCAACAAGACCCATGAGAAGTGAATTATGAAATGATGAGTAAGGCAAGCAGCATTTAATCAGAAAGAAAAGTATTTGGAAGTTCCTAGTTATACATGTATACCACTTAAGGTCAGCCATTGATTAAACTCTCTAGAGACTAGAGCAACACAAGTTGAAGAAAAGTATTTCTGATTAAAAAGACAACCAATCCAGCATTCTGAAATAAAATTATTCTTGCTTCCAGGCACACAACCCCATTACTGCAGCTCCCATTTTTCCTTTGCTATTCCTGCTGTTCCTTAGTAAATTTGTTTGCATCCAGTTTGACATTACAGGAGATCTGACAGACTGAAACATCCTATATCTCCAGTACAGGAATAGAATTTAGTGATTTGTTTGTTCAGCAGCAGCCCAAGGGTATTTCGATATAATGGTGGTATTTTTGCCTGCCACCACTACAAAATAAGCTAGTCAAAAACAGCATGTGTGTCAATAATGAAGCACAGACATCTTATATAATGTATGTATTTTTCTAAATTAACTTAAACTCTCTATATCAATCTATTTGCAATTTGAAAGGAAAAACAGACAGAAGTATTGGCTAACCTCATCCCTTTCTGCTCCAGTCTGAATTATCCACATCTTAAAGGACTGACTGAGGAAATGTAAAAGAGGCTATGTACTCTACACACAGTTTATCTAAGGAGTATGTTTCAAAGACTCCTAGAGTGAAAAAGGAGATAAACTTCCTAAGTGGCAGCAAAAAGGAACAGCTAGGAGTAATGCAATGAAAATGGAAGTGGAAAAAAGGAAGAAACAAAGAAGTCAGCTGAATATCAAGGGCAACAAGAATTAGTAGTGATTATAGAACCATTAAGGTTGAAAAAGACTTCCAAGATGACTAAGTCCAACCTTTGACTGAACAATGCCATAGCACTAATGAAGACAAGCTCTCTCCATGCTTTTATTTTCCCCCTCCCAGTTATGATGCAGGCCTTCAAATAACCATCCTCACTTCAAAGCCATAGTGTCTAAGTACTCAATCAAATTTTCTACACATGTTTCTAGTGGACACACAAGAAAGCTGCCTTCCAGAAATGCATAGGAATCCCAAAATCCCAGGTACAGCACTACTGTGTTTCTGGTGACTAACATACACTGCTATATAATGACTGAATTTTTCATACAGAGCCTGTAATCAGCATTGTTCAGATGTGTACTTAAAGCTCTTTTCAAGTGGCAGTTAAAAGAACATCACCAGCAATATTTATTTCTTTATTTTCCCACCATATGTCTGGGACCTTTTACGTGGGGACTTTTGTTTGACTTCGGTTTCAGTTTTACTGCTTTTTCTCTTTCCCTGCTGATGTCTGCCAGAGGCATCGCCATGGTGACTAAAAGACCTCCTGAGAAGATAACAAACCCTCAAAGTTTTCCTTCAGAGCAGTTTCCAGCTGTTGCAAACTTTCCCCATTTATCTCTTCACAGCCTCAATTAGAGCAATTGCATCTCGGAACCGATTTCCTCCTCCCTCCTACTGAAAATGCTTTGGTCCACCTGTCAATTGGCATCTTTGCTTCATTACTTGCTGACAGCTCACAATACAGCTCCCTTCCCCTGGCAAATTACTCCTAATCAATTCCTCCTGCAACATTATCTCTCAGCTCTTCAACACACAGACACGTACTCTCGCACAGTGCAAGGGGCTAGCTCCCGTGGCTGCCTCCCTAAGGAACTACCATACATAGGGAATTCGGTGCATGGAATATCTTCCTGGCCTTGCTGCTGGTTCATTCTGGGACACTGGATAAGTTTGATAGTCTCATTCTCCCCTTCTATCTATACAGAAAAAAGACTCTATAGAGAAAAGTTGATGGAAGAAAGCTTGATTATTCAGTATGAAAACAAACAGCGAGTAAATAAACAGAATTAATAAACACTGCACTACATTATGATTGACTGCCTACCCACAATAAACCCCTTGATAATCTGTTGATTTTTGCTTAGTTGCCCTATTAAATAATGCATTTGCTTTAATTCCAAATCCTCATCCCCTTTCCTAACACCAATAAGGTAACATGACAAAGTCCACAGGAAGACAGCTACCCATTCATAACCAGAGACGAAAAGAGCCTTCACAACTTTGATGCACCATCTAGGGAACTTTAACCACATCAAGTGAACCAGGATGCCTTATTCAGAGAAGGCAGGAAAAATGAAAGTCATCATGAAATGCGACCCATACTACCAAAGATTTTTACAACTTGTTCTTCTGACAGGTGGATGTTGCTTGATTCTGTTATTTCAATATTTCTTAGTGCTGTTTTTTCTTGATGGTGTTATATTATTCACTAGAAAAGAGTCTAGAAGTGTGTTTGAAGAGTTTTTATGCATATATTTCTATTGTTTTTTAATAGTTAATGTAATAACTCACACAAAGTACCTGTGCTTGTGGATTCAACAAACTCATCAACCAACTGCTTCTAAAGGATGTGGAGCACACAAGGGAACATTGCTGAGATTTTAAAGGTCTTTCTTTTCTAGCACATGTAAAACTGCGGAAATTTTCTCGGTTGACATGGCTCTGAACAAGGACATCTGCTTGGCAGATTTAACACTGGGAGAAGCCACACACATTTTAACTACACTGCCTCCAACACTGCTTCTACTGAGTCATGAATTTCTAGGGTTGAGAACTAAATTCACCTTAGAATTGCTTTCACTCCTGACCCTCCCAGGTGAGGCTGCCAGGATGTGCAATCAGAGTCATGAGTGATAATGGGAACTGCCAAATGGATCCCAGATGCACCAGCTTCTGCCTCTGCTCTGCACAGACACAGCACTAAGCCTTTAAGGGCTAATGTAATGTCATGGAGCAGTGCTTGTTCAGCATCCTTATTATGTGCAGGGAAGCAGTTTTCCTTTTGTGCTACAGAGTGCAGAACTGAGGGCTGGACACAAAGATCAGAATAAAGAACATTGTTCTCTTTGTCTATTTTTCTATATGGAAGAAGTAAAAAAAAGCCCATCAATTTACCTTTGAATAAGAAAATCTTTCTGGGCACTTCATCATATAAACTGAACTACCTGCAACTTCTATTTTTTTTTTTTTTAATTTTCAAGCAGTTAGTAGGCTTATGTTTGTGGGTATCAGTAAGCATGTGACAAGTGTAAAGGATTATTACAGGCTGACTGGATAAGCCATATGTCAGTCAAAGGTGTGGAAATCACATGCTTTGTACCAATATCCCTAGAGACAGGAGCCTTTTTAGTCTCATTTGAAATTAAAGGAAAAAAGAAATAATACATTTCTTTTCAAATCTGTGCTGTCACGCAAAGAAATGGAATAAAACTATTAAGGGCAGTGAATTACTCCCAGTAATCTGTAATAAAAACATGTTAAGAAACAGAACCTGACTAATTTTTAAATGATTTTTCTATTACTCCTTATTACTCAGAAAACAATTATCAAGAGAACATGATAAATTCTTATGAACAAGATTTTTGAGACATACTACCACACAACTAGCTCACAACAGACAAAAAGTATTTATGATTTCTTTTTCCTCTCTGTTAGCATTTACTTCAGGCACCCAATATACCCTAAGGAAACAATTCCAGTAGTGCACAAAGCTAGCACGTTGGCTCAGAGACCTTGCTCAGACATATTCTGTAAAAGTGAATTCCAAGAAAGACTGTGAGGTCACTTTCCCTTTTTTTTTATTAAAAAACACTTTCATGATTCTGGCTGTATAAAAATGTGAAAATTTCCAATATGGGTTCATAACGACACTGTCTAATTTAAATCTATTTTTCTTTCTATGATTTCTAGAAAGAATAAATACTATTTGTATTTGACAGCTAGGGAAAAGCACCTCAGTGGTCCACACTTCTGGAAGAGCTTGCAATTCCTAGTAGACTAAATCAAGGAGAGAAGTAGCACAGCATCTCTGTCTCCCTGTAATACACCAAGCCTCATAAAGTCAGTGAGGCAGTAGAGAAAAAATTCAGGGATTTCAATAGGGGGATTCCCAAAGGTGGCCTAGGAGTCCATAAAGACAATCTGAAATTGGACTGTGGAACCACATTACTATGTTTCTGTTTTGTTTCTGTACAGAAACTCTATGATGCATTTATGATATTTCCTGACAGTAACTCAATGCTCAAACTGTGAAAGCTGGAAAACATTGTCAGTTCCTTACAATATCTTATCCATTTTGATAAGGACCTATGCTGATATCAGTTACAGCTTCTGATGAGAAGGAAGTTCCAATAATAGAAGTGACCAACATGTTTTCATGGGATGAGTTGCACAGAAGAGTACCTAGTAATAAATAGGTAAGAGTGACAAAATGAAAAAATGGAAAATCATAATAATGCCGTCATAAGTCTTATCCCTCCAAACATATGCAAAATGGCATTCACTGCTCTTTAACCTCTCTTAAAAGCATTTTCATATCACTGGGAGGAAAAATTTTTCTCCTGACATACCAGTGGCAGAAATGCAAGCAAAGCTGATATAACATTTTGACATTTATGAGGTCTGTCTTTGTTTAAAAACAAGGAAAAGCATCATTTTTTAAGTGTTCAATATAAATCAGAAGACAGAAACCCAAAAGAACCAAAATATTTGACCTTAAAGATTCAGTGGGGCTAAAATAACTGCCATGCAAACCCCTAACCTCTGTTCCCTGCTGCTCAGACTGGAAGCCCTGAGGTGGTTTGCCACTGAGGCACTGTATCAACCACCAGGATGCACATTATGTCATCCTACAAGTGAATTCTCTCCATATAAATTAGTAGAAGCTACAAGCTATACAATAATTACAAAAATTACAGTAACAAAAAGCCTACTGCTCAAGAGAAGAAAGGGTGCATATGAAAATGCATTGAACTGGAAAAGACACCACAGAGAGCCCTGCAGCAGAACGGTCTGGAGCATCTAATTAGCTATTGCTGAATTTGTTTTAACTCAAAGGTTTCCTTTTCACCTCATTTGTAGAGGTTTTCATGACAGAACAACAAAAATTGTTTCCAAATCAAAACAGAAAATGAATTTGTGGGATGTCTGCAAGAGACATAAAATTCAAGCATCTGCACTATAACCCAAGTTGTCTGCATGGCATAGACGAGCAACTTCTATTGTTTCTTGCCTTTCTAGAAGCCTTACAAATACAGCAAAGACAGTTCTGCTGCTGCTAATTGTTAGCCCAGAAAGGTTATCTAAATCCCATCTTCTTCCCCAGAAACAAATACAGATTACAGAATAGGAGAACAAAGACTTAGTTCAGAGAGACCTCTGAAAGTCAAAGGAAATATAACCATGTATTTTTCACAGGGAAAGTATAATCTTCTGTTGCTCAAGCATCTGTTAGTAAAATCTCTAAGATATGACAGGCCACTCCTGCACACATTGTCAGTTTAGAGAAAAATATAACATGGAATAATTTTCACCTGTAGAAAAAAACTCAGATTCTCACACTTATTATAAATGATCTAAACCTAGTTCACAAATACAGTTACACTACTGCAGTAACAGTAGAAAACAGTATGTTCAACCATTAGAACACATTAAACTCAAACAGATTTAGCTCAGAAAATATCCAAGGTGCAGAAAAAGATGCACCGAAAGCATCAACCCTTTTGCTGCAAGTTTTATGTGACCATGTGAATCTTTGTAACTTTAAAAAAAGTGTTCCTAAAGAGCATTCACTTACACTCTTCACTAGAAATGTAATTGCAGCATCACCTGTGAGTTAAAAAAAAAAAAATGTTGCTGGAAACAATACAACATTGTACTTATTGACATATTTACTAAAAACAGAAAAAGCAAATGTTCAAATTACAAAATAAATACAGCTCTAAGCCATCTGGGATCCTTCCTACAATGTTGTTCTCTCCTTACCCAAGCAGATGCCATTCCTGCTCTTAATGAAGTCAAATTAAGATTTTCCAGAGAACTTCAATGCCTCAAGATGAGACATTGCTTTTCACTTGAGACTTCCTTAAAGCAAATCAAAAGGATAAACGTCTATCACATCTTCACCTTTTTTGTATGTACTGCATTTTGAGCATGCAAATATAAAGTCACTGCATTTTCCATCCCTTCAAGTTCCAGATACGCAAGTCACGAAATGATCGAACCTACTGTCTTTGTTTGATCCAAAACCTATTGAGATCAAAGACTTTGAAACAGGGCCTTTAATGTTTGGAATGGATTTCAAAGAAGTCTCTAATTAAATTTATTTCTTTTTATATTTTTATTTTTCATGATGGAGTTAAGGTACAATGAAACAAAGATTGAAAACACTGATGAGGACCACATTGATATACAGAAGGGCTCAAGGAATCTTTTTGAGTTTATTATCTATTATCTGCTAGTATTCCCTTCAACTTATTTAAGTTGCATCCACCAAAAGAAGATTTTAGCCAGAGGGTTACAGCTGCTCAGGATATCCTCTGTGTTCAGATCTCATTTAATTGTATACTATCAACCATTCCCTGGAGAACACATTTAATAGATGATGAACGTGTCTCATGAACAAACTTTCTCAGGAGTGTTGTGAGATTTAAAAGCCCTCACAGAGAGCAATGATCTGTGTAACTTCATATTCTGTGGGGAACACTATTGCTGTGTTTGAACTCTCAAACAGTGGGGGAAATGGAGTCCACCATTAAGGGAGGAATTCTAATTCTAAAAATACATTAATGAGTAGAATGAGCACTCATCGTATTGGATTGAAAGATATTACACTTGTTTGCTTGGTGCTAAATATTCCAGCTCTTCAGAGAGATCAAAATATACCTCTGTTCTGCCCTCCTGAGCATTTTCTGCTTAGTCCCTTTTACCTTCCAATGCTGTAGTCTCTCCACATGTACAAAATGAGGTGAGGACACAAAGCCTGAAAATAGGCATTAACTGAAGAGAAGCAGATGTTGCAGTCACGGGTGTCTGTCAGATGTAACTGTGCAGTAACCAGAGGAGAGGACATTGAAGGGGGAAATCTCTAACAGAGAATAGCTTGACAGCAGGTAAAGCACAGGAGACATAACTGAGGGTATAATCAAAACACAAGCAACCTCCTCCTGCCGTGTTCATGAAATGTTTATTTCAGTAACATCTTGATCCATTTATAGAGCGACAAAAAATATTATCCATAGCTAAACACACAGTGAAGGATCTGGGGAAAGGATTGCCACTAAACCTGTTCAAGTGCACAGCATCAGCATCCTGAACCACAGCAGTTTTCAAACATACTCCCATGATTAATCAGATTATGACAAAAAAACTTAACCTTCTTAAGAAAGCCTGTCAACACAATATTAAGAGGAAAATAAAATGTCTTCAAAACAAGTATCACAACCTACTTATGTATATGTTTTGGTAAACTTTTCTTCTAGATTAAGTCTTTGTGCCCTACACTTACACTACAGTCTGAAATACACATTAATTTACCTAGAAATTAGGTACATTCAATCAAATTGGACAGAGGGTTTAATGAATTAGNAAAAAAAACAGAGGGGGAATTATGTCCACAGCAGTCCAGACAAGTACTCATTACAGCCAAGCAGCATCACAAGTTTCCAGCTCTCTCATTGCAATCATGAAGCGATAAATAAATACTTCTTCCCTTTATACTGTTCTAAGACCTTTCTTCCATCAAGTAATATTTTAGAAAAGCTGGATATTCCAAAGGTGCCATTTCTGACCTTCTGCATTTCTTCCTTTCTTTATACTGTTTTCAAAGAAACACAGATGCAAATAATACAAACTGACTTGGAAAACAGACTTGGAAACCTTAAAAGACCTTCTGATGCAGCCAACTGTGTAAAAGGCAATAGTGTTTCTCTCAGATCTATGTTTATCTCGTTTTAGTGAAGTGGATAGCACCCCCTTTTAACACATTGTTTTCTATCTATATATTTTTATCCAACTAGGAGAATCTAGAATCACTCGAAAATTCATTAACACTGACATTTAGACAACACAAAGCCATTTCAATTCAATTAAACAAACACAGTGTGTTAACCTTCAGCAAAAGAAGTAGCCGTTCATTTTTATAGGCTGCTGTAAACAGATTTCTGAGCTTCAAAGCCAAGATCAATAAAGCTTCTGCAAACAATAATAATCTCACACAGACTCCATCGACAGCTGCTCAGAAAATATAGGCTGATTCTAAAGGTCTTAGTGACTGGGTGCTTTCTCAGTCTTTTCCTCTTGCTCTCTAACATCAGAGTGCAAATGCCAAGACCTTAGAGCATTCCTTCAGAGCAGACACTAAAAGAAGCTGCTCCCCTGTTAAGCAACAAAGTCTTCCCATTGGGACAAAACTTTGGGACAACAGTGAACCCATGTGTTGCACAACTATCTAAAGGCTGATGAGACATATATTATGCTGTAAGACACTATTTCCATAAAGCAGGTGAGAGATGAAGCCTTAAGTCTGCCTCTTTCTCCTTTAGATCAGTGCTCTTAGCTTAACTCTAATGGAAAACTTTCACAGAACAGGCACAATTCAGGGGCCAGCTTTCTTTCCTGTAATGCAAAGTAACAGAGAACAATCAGAACAGTAGCTTCTACATTCCTTAGTCCTGCGAAAGCTGCCAATGCCAAGTCTTATGTTCTTATTTACTCCAGTAAATATTTTACCTCTTCCTACTTCATCCCTGGAATCTTGACTGCCTGTTTAAGTGAGTATGCCTAAGTGCAGGGATTTGCTTGGGTTTGGGTTTCCTTGAGTTTTGGCTGCCTTTTTTTTCTTTTTTTTTTTTGAGGGGTGTGTTGTTTGGTTGGGTATTTTTAAATAGTTCTTTGGAGCAGAGGTGGTATCTTCTTCAGTAATGCCATACTTCAAGCCCAATGGTAACTGATAGCCAGCAAATACAGTAGCAGTGCTCTGCTTTATCAAGTGCAGTCACAATAGCCAACAGAGGACACTTAAATAACTGGCTGATCAGGAAACACAAAATGTAAAGAGGTAGATGGCAAATATTATCCTTGCTCTTCTAGGTACGTTAGGAATCTTGCAGACACAACATCTCTAAAATTAAATTTTAACAATGAGATGCAATATCGTGCAGTTACATAATCACATATGGTCAGCATTTATGCCTTTACTGTGGCATAAACTTAGATCCTAATAATGTTTTTCCATCTTTCTTAGCATACTCCCTGCAGTGTAAGGAGAAGGGATAAATACAGACTGAGTACAGAAATTCAGAGACTTCCTCCTATCTTCTCTCATATGTCAGTGAAGGATTGAGGTGAGAACTCAAAATGTAGTCTGTGATAGCTCAGAGATCAGGTCTCACTCAGGTCAGTGGATTAGGCTGCTTGAGAGCTACTGAAAAGTCTTATCTCTGAATAGAAGATTAAGGCTTAATTTTGTGTGGTCAATATGAAGGTTTTGGAAGGCTTATGTAACTCCACAATGGTGTGTTCAGTTATAGCATTAAGAAAAGGAAGTGCACATCTTCCCTTTAGAATACTTCCCTTCAACACTACAGAGTTTCATAATATATGAAAGGGAAGCTATCACATGTATTTCTGTCAGCCATTATACACCAAGGCACATTACATATGTTTCATTCTTTCAGAGTGTAGGACCTCATTCATTGTCTGATATGATGAGATAAAGTATAATTTAATCACAAACATTGGAGACAACAAAGGAACTTATAGGATGCGTAGTCCATCTTAATAATGGAAGACAAACATTCCCACAGATGGCCAGCTATCAAAGTCATGGCTTAGCTGTAATTCTAGGCTACCTCCACCAAGTTTCAAAGTCAGTCATCTGTTTTCACAGTAACTCATTTCATTTGCTGAAAACTAGAACATAATTGGATCTTCTTGGGGTATTTAGTAAGTAGGTACATGACACTACTGGCAAATAAATAGTGTTCTAACCCATATGTACAATTTGTTAACCCTTGATGCACAGATGACATTCTGCTGAACACCTAAAATTTGCAGATGAGGTGGTTCTGGTGCTTGCTGGATGCCTCTGGTTTGTATTTACTGTATTTCTTCACAAGAGTGCCAACAAATTTATTTTCTATTCATTGACATCTCATCCAGAGAAATCCTCAGCAACCCAGCATTATTGAAGCAATAAAACAAAATCCAAGCAATAAGCCTGGTGGGGTATATTCCCATTTAGGTTGATTCCCAAATCACCTTGACAGATGGTAAGAGAAACTAGTTCATGGACTACAGCAAGGCAATTAATTTAGGTCTTCTAGGTAGAAATCTGTACAGTCTATAACAACATTTTTTCCTTCCTTTCACTACTGTAAACTAGTGCCAGACTAACATATGCCATTTCCAATAAAGTTTATAAGGAATACAAAGTACTCCGGACATCAGCACTGTTCAGGAGTGGGTCCTACTCTGCCCAGTTGGCAGAATTATTTCTGCTTTCAAAGGCATTCCGTAACAGTAGCTACGTTCATTTTGAAAGCAGTTCTGCTTCTGCTAGTAAGCAACATTTGTATCACTGCATAAGAGGCTGCAATGTATTGTGGTGGATTTGCAAGTCTGCTTGGTTCTGTCCACTCCTGCTCTCATCCCTCAATTTATGAATGAAATTTACCTTTTTGCTATGAGTGCCTCTTTGGAGGCAAACAAAGTGACTACACAGAAATTCAGCAAAAGAAGAACTGTGAGGAGGCACTGGTGGGACGTATGGGAATGAAAAGGAAACAGGTCAGGGTTACACAAAGCATCTGAGCCCTATGGCAGAAGGCTCTCACTGCTGAACTCAGTCTACCTGCAGAAACATATTGTCTAGTCATGTGGAAAGAAACTAATAAGCTTACTTCTTCCAAAGGCAGCAGTTCATCACACCTCCGACTTCAGAAGTTATAGGTTTACTCAGATGAAGTCAGGTGACAGGTACTTCATTTTTATCACACCTGGCCTAAATGAGGAAACTTGCTGGTGGAAAAGGGCATCATTTATACCTCTCAGCACTAAAGATGCTAACTGATCATTCACTTGAGAGCTCATGTAGCTGCTATTTTACGCCTTATCTCTCACCTTGCATTGTAAAAACACCACAATGCAATCCTTAAACTCATGTGGATAATATAGACTATGTTCCTCTATCAGTATCTTCACACCCATACTAACATGAACAGCTGAATGAAACCTGTACTTCAGAAAAAAAAAAACAAAGTAAAACTCATCTTCCCTCTCATCACATAAAATTATGTCAAAGATGAGTCTAATCCTCATGAATCACACAATCTACTTCCTTGAGGCATTCAGCTACTTGAGTCATCCTTCAAGCTTATCAGCAATGTGACCAAAATACCAGCAAAAAAAGTCTCACAACTGCAGATATGTATGTGGGTGGGGTGGGTTGGCCCTGGCTGGAAAGCAGGAACCCACCCAAGCCACTGTGTCACTCCCCTCCTCAGCTGGACAGGAAGAGAAAATATAAGGAAAGGCTTGTGAGTCTAGACAAGGACAGGGAGATATCACTTGCCATTTCTGTCATAAGCAAAATGAACGGACTGAAGTTGCAGAAATTAATTCACTACTAATTAAATCACAGTAAGATCATAATAAATAAAAGTAAATCTTAAAGATACCTTCCCCCTCCCACAAACTTCTTCCCAGGCTCAACTGCACCCCCAGTTTTCTCTACCTTGCCCCCACAAGAAGTGGAGTGAGTTAGTTCATCATGGATTCTCTCTGCCACAGTTTCCTCATGTTCTTCCTTCCCTTGGTTCTGTGTGGGGTCTCTCCCATGGAAGAAAAACCTCTTGCACAGCCCCATGGGCTACAGCTGTTCACAACAGGATGCATGGGGCACAGTCTGTTCCAGTGTGGTTCCTTTATAAGGTAAAAAGTCCTACCAGCAAGTCTGCTCCAGTACAGACTCCTCTTCATGGGGACCCAGGTCCTGCTGGAATCTCTAGCATAGGCTCCCCACAGGGTTACAGTCTTTCAGGCACACACACACCCCTGGTTCCACTATGTGTTCCTCCATGGACTGCAGGTGGATTTCTGCTCCATCTGGACCTCCATGGGCTGGTTTCAAATGTGACAGTGGAATAACATACCTACATGTCCTGGTTTCAGATGAGACAGAATTCATGTTCTTCCTAGTAGACAGAACAGTGTTGTGTTTTGGATTTACAATGAGAATAATGTTGGTAACACAACGATGCTTTTAGCTGTTGCTCAGTAGTGCTTACCCAGGACTTTTGAGTTTCCCACTTTCTGCCGGTGAGCAAGTGCACTAGAAGTGTGCAGGAGGAAGCAGCTGACCAGAACTGGCCAAAGGGATGTTCCACACCAGAGAATGTCACACTCTGTTTATAAACTGGAGGGATTTGGCTGGGCAGCAGTCAGTGAGTGGTGAGCAATGGTATTTTGCATTACTTGTCTTTCTTGAGTTGTATTCCTCTTTCAAGTTTTGTTGTCTTCCTTTTCATTATTATGATGATGATTATTATTACGCCTAACTTAATTTTAATATTTAAACTGTTCTTATATCAACTCATGGGTTTTATTTTTTTCCACAATTCCCCTCCCCATCTGCTTGGGATGGCAGAGACTGAGACAGTGGCTGCACTGTACTTAGTTGCTGACTGAGGTTAAACCACAACACACATAAATAACAATTACATCATCACTTTTCAGAGGGAAAGGGTTTCTATTCTCCCCTCATGAAACACTGCTGCATTAAACCCTACAGCTCTGATCTGGCTGTACTGGAAATATTAGCACAGTTTAGGGGGAGTAAAATGAGTTCAACAAAACAGAAACTGCATTATTTGCTTTGGGGACAGCAAAAGGAACATACAAGGGCTCCCTTTTAAATACCTGCTGTCATTTTGCCTATGCTCCATATGCAGAGTTAACATCCTGATAAGCAGTTTATGCTAAATTAGGACCTAATAGAGAAGGCTATTTTACCACACAGAATTTCCCACATTTGGTCAAAAAATATCACCCGTGGCTTCCACAGGGCTTTCTTCTTACAATCCCATGCACTTTGCTAAAGAAAAGAATAGGCCATAGTTTATCACACAGTATAAAAGACATAAAAAATGCTATAATTTAACCATATTGTTAACAGCTGTTCCCCTTCCCCATGGCATTCACATCACCAGCATTTAATGGATATAGTTAATGATGCTTCTGCTCAAAAAAAAAGTGTCCAAGTCAGCAAAGATGATAACCAGAAAGTGTTCAAGTTTTCAGCACAGAAACCAAAATTTGAAACTCCAATTCCCTTTCTCTATCTTTCCTTTCAAAAGCACACATGCAAGATACTGATGGCAAAATAAAAGCATCACCACACTTCATAATGAATCACTTTCTCCTCTTTCAACTACTTTATTACAGTACTTTTCATTAGTGGGAAGTAGAAGTACAGCAAAGAGATGACGAAGTACAGTCCTTCCTAGTACTATGGTGCAGCCCCAGGACTTCACATTTACATGCACCTCACAAGACAAGCATCAAAGGCAAGCAAATGTACTTGTCCAAATGGTGCTACTCAGAGCAGATCTGTGCTGGCTGCGGCAAGGAGTTATCAGAGCCAGTCAAAAACACCAAATTTGGAAAAGGTATGCTCTCAGAAGGGAATATGGTGTAGAAAGAGTGATAGACTGTAACAAAAATGCACACAGAAAAACATGAAGAACTGAGGCCGGTGGAAGTGAAGGGTGAAGAGCAGAGTGGAGAGAAAGCAACGACATCTATGGTTAATTGTTTCTGCATATAAGAGAGAGGTAAATTGAAAGTTTTAGAACACATGAAAACACATAGATTACTGCAATAGACCAAGAAAATGCCCTTTTCAGCAGCACCTGCCTGTCCTTCCCAAAGGAGAAACATGCTTTGATCTGACCACCAAAATCCTAAAAGAATGAGAAAGAACTCTAGATATATAGTTGTAAAAGTTCTGCCTAAAATACAAAGAAAAGTCATGGCCAAAGCACTCAGCCACAGTACTTTGACATGCTTTAATGCCCCTTGAAAAAAAAAATCAACCAAACAAAACAACCCAAACACTCCACAAAACCCACCAGCTATTAGGTGGGCAAAGTCACTGCAGTGGGTTTGATGAGTCACTAAGAGGCTGTGTTTGTTATCTTTTATAATCTCTGCTCATGCTCAATATGCTGTCTTGAGCTGCCACCTGACTGTGAAGCAGACAGCATGGGCTGGAGGTCATTAATTTAATTGTGTTGCCAACTGGAACTTCTTTAGGACAAACCCCAAAGGCTCTCTCCCTAAAGCTCTCACTAAAAGCAATGGATCAGACTTTTTGAGCACCAACAGTGACTATAGCAAATAAAAAAAAAAACTACTCAGAGAGTCAGACTTGAAGAAAAAGATTAAGAAAATTAGAATTCAGTTATTCCAGCTGCTTGGTTCATCCATCCCTTATCAACCTCCTTGCAGATTAATCAATACCTAGATAGCAAATGATTTCATATACACAGTGACCTTGCAAAATATTCCAATGACTAATTCAACCAGACACAACAACAAGACTGTTTGCTACAGAGGCTGTGAATAGTAGGAGTGAAATTAATATTGAAGTCAAAACAGTACATTTTGCACTAATGCTGAGTACAACATATCGGGGATATATCTGCTTTCCACGCTCCCTGTGAGGAGATGAGGTGAGGGTTTACATTTTTGCCCCCTTTTATTTTTTCTACTGTGCTGACACTGGTACTTGGAGTAAAACAAACCAAAAACTGGCTTTTTGAATTATTTTTCTGGATCATTGAACTGGTTCCTCTCACGAACTTGCACATTCTACAGCATCCAGGCAATAGCAATAGCAGTGGAAATGTTTAACTTGACATCACTGCCAAGATCCCAACACTGCCCATCAGTAATGTAGACAGTATCAAATAGTAATTCATTAAACATTTATCACTCCACTATTTTCAAACAATACATAAAAACCACCATAAAAATGTAACCTGCCATGTCATAAATTCAGTGACCAACTGTTTTCAGATCACAAGCAATCAGAAGAGGATTAAAAAAACCCTGCATCTCATCTTTCCCCCATCTTTTTATCATTAATAAATTTAAGAATATAAAAATATTAAGATTCTCTATAGACTTGCTCCTATACTTCCCATTTACTCTTCTACGTATCTCTCAAGTACTGAAGAGTAGAATGGAATTGTTTTCCTATTTATTATGTAATTTTAAAAATACGTTAGAGAAGCACTGACCCATCAGGTGTCTTTCAAACAGCTTTAAAGTACATGATTTCAGCTGGTGACACTTGCTTTCCCACATTTCTCTTCAGCTGTTGTTCAGTCCACTTGAACCTTGCTAACAATATTTCTTTTCTTTTCCACCCAAGTGGTGTGTCTGAGAGGACGGTACTCCCGACACAGATGCCAGAGCAGCATCTGCACCATTCTCTACACAAACAATTTAATCTCACTGAAAGGTAAAGTAACCAAATGGCCTCTTACTCAGTGCACAAGACCTGCTCCAGTGATCACACCGCCTGGTATTTCAGACTCAGTGCACACAGTATTTTTAAACTACAGCTCAGCTTCCACTTTAAGAAAAATATACCATTAGAGAAGCAGACAGGGACAGAAAGATTACTTTTGCTTTACTGGCAGAAACCACAGGTAGAAAAATCCACATGGCTACAAAGATTTATGCATCATAATTCCCAGTAGTCACAAGCTGAAATTGTTCAAACAACGATCATCAGCACTTCAAACTTCGTTAGGGAATACAGTTCTGTCTCTGTAGCTTGCAAGAGTGAAATTATGCCAAGCATGAAACTATATCGTGCTTGCCTTGGCAAGGTTTTGGCTACTGGGGTGGCTTCTGTCAGAAGATGCCAGTAACTTCATAGGAGTTGAGTCTGGTTTGGCCATCAAAACAGTTGGTGAGTGCTCTTTCCCTGCCCTTATCTCAACCTAAAACCCCTTTGTTGCAGCTTTTCCCCCCCGTCTAGCTGTGGAGGGGGACTGAGAGAAGCGTGGTAGGTCAAGGAAGGAAAGCAAAATCAGCCCTCATCTTCCCACTGATTCCTTGTATCTGCCCAAGAATGATCCTCTACCTGCAAAGCCTCTCCTTCCAGAAGGGGAGTAGGCAGGAAGGCCTTGGCTGCAACATTCTAGGAGGGAACAGCCTGTTAAATTTCTTTGCCATGAGCCACCATCACTATTTTGTCACTTCCATCATTAAAGGTGTTCAGTTTGCCTACGCCAACCCTTTCATAGCCTTCTGCTAAGGGAAACATTGTGCACAAAGATGTAAAGAAAACAGTAAGAAGCGAGAAATGAGAGACTCACTGCAGTTAAGGATTCAAAGCTGATGAAGTAGAGGGTTTTAGGTTATTTTTAAACATTGATGCAGTACTGTAATGTGCTAAAACCTTAAAAGCCAGCATCACAAGACACACTGCCTTGGATTCTGTAATAAAGCACTTGCAGCACACCAGTCCATGTGTCAATAATTGAGCTTCAGGGTTTTTTTCTTCTTTTTCATTTTTTCCCTTAAATAGTATGCTGATATTCAAACAAGAATATTAATTACTTCATTGAATAGAAGTGTCCTAGGGCTTTTTATCTCCTGCTCAGCGTATTATGATGTACTACATGGATTAGACTGCACCAGCTGCTAATTTTTTTAAACAGTGTTCACTCAAACCTTCTGTATGTGTGCTATTATGCAGGAATTGTCAGGTCAATTAGGACTAGTGCAGCCAAAGCTCAAAAAGCGGTTATTTCATTACTATAGGGATAAAGCTGAATAAAGGACATGGGAGATGCAATATTGTTAAGAAAGAAGAAAATGCTTCTAATGGCTAGACAGACATTACTTCATGGTCAGAAAACAAATTATAACTAGTTCACAGGTCCAGTATGGATTTCTACATGACCTTGAATTGTCACCAGCAATGATATGAGATCTGAGATTCTCAGCTAAGAGCTAATAGAACCATGCAAAATTAGGGCCTATTACAGAAGCACTTCTGTTTTTTAAAAATGCTTGTGACATGGTCAGTGACTTCAGTAAGATACTAAAACTTCCCTAGCACAGTCCTTCCACACTCACACCACCCTCTCCTTACACTTTTTATTTAACCCCCTCAAAAACACAGAAAGTGACCCACGGCTGGAATATTTCAAGAGGCAAAGACATTCCAGAGATTTAAGACTTAGCAGTGAATGGATATTTATTAACTACATGGAGCGGACACAGAGTGGCATTGGTTAGTCAGGTTTCACACTTCCCTGCCCCTCCTCCAGAGTCACTTTAAAGACAATAAACTTTATAATGAAGTATTGATAACATCTTCCCATTTAGGCTAACAGGCTTATCACACACTCCACCACTGAATATGCTGTTTTAATTAGCAAGATGGATCTCAGAGCTGATATGTTCTGTTGTGCTATAATTTCTGCCTTTACAGTAATTTTCTTCTGTTTTTCACAGTATAATGTGCTATAAATCCTACTTAGGCTGCCTCACTGGCCTGTTGCTGCTCAGAGTCAATCTTTCAGGCCCTCTGTTTCCATGACAACTTCCTGCCATCCTCCCATTTGCAGGATTATCCTACAGCCCCCTGGGGAGACTGTTTCCAGTCTGGATGTTCGACGCTCCTGGGCTCCCAAACCCGGAGCTCCATTCAGCCCCCTCTCTGCCTCCAGCAGATTTGGTTTGCCCAGCCTTGCCATGCTGTCTGTGCCTAGGGTTGCACCCAGGGAACTGGGCAACCAGTCCTCTCTTTATCCCTCTGGAATGGGACTGCCTAGAAGAATAATACAGACTTGGCTGGGTTAATCCCTAAACAAGTCACGAACAAATTAAATAACCTGTCCTCTCACTCTAGGGCTGTTTTTTTTTTTACTCATTTTTCTCTGTATCATCCACTCCCACATTCAGTCTCCACACACACATTTCAGACTACAAGCACATACCCTTAGCTGTTCTTAATTTTCTGCTTTTGTCATGTCACCACTCTCATATTCTTCTTTTTCCCTATTTTATCTTGCCTTCTGTTCCTTTTTTCCTCTCTATAATATTTCCTTCATGTATTACAAAGCTTTCTAAATACAGCTGTGATGATCCAGAAACCATTACAAGGTCATCCATCAACTGCTCCTGCTCCCCTAGGTCATACAACACATTCCACTAATACTTAATTAAATTTCAGTCTTTGAAAAGAAAAGCAGAATCTTTTTTTTTTTTTTCTCCTATGGGTCTCCTTGTTTACTTTTTCTTCAGTCTCATTTTGTGTAGTGAAACATTTATAAGTTAGGAGCAAGTATCATCCCTTCATGCTATTTCAAGGAAGAAAAAAAAACCAACTAGGATTGACTGTTCTCTAAAGCTAAAGGAAAGGCAGAAGGGTGCACCTGAGATAGAAACTTTTCTGAAGTCACTGTATAAAGACAGCAATTAGGAGCCTCTAAACATGCAGGCAGTGGGGAAACAGCATTTCTCAGATTTCCCTCTGCACGACCTATTGATTCTTCAACCTTATTTCTGTTTTTATGAATGCAGTTCTCTATAAACGAAGGGTACATAACGGTTAACAAGCAGAAACACTTTAGGGATACATACACCACCTAACCTTAGGCATCTAATAAAACTCAAAGCTCATAGGTTTACAGTTTATGAACAGATGGGATCTTAAATATCAGGTTCCTCTGAACTTTGGCCTAGCCACAGAGCTGAAAGTCCAGGTTAGGTGCTTCAGGTAAGTTGGGTGAAGAATGAACCCCCTTACAGAAGATTGTTCATAAGCTTATAATTTCTGACTGACATCTGCAACTTGGCAAGTCTCTAGCTGGACTTCAATGAGGTATGATAGACTTGGGCATGACAGTATTTCATCTCACTCATGGCACAGCTAAAAAGCAAAATCACTTCTGCATGGAAAGATGGGATCATTCCCATCCTTTACTCTTCAGAATAATGACAAAGGAACCTCTACTAGACAGCAAATGGAATACACAGGTGTGAATCCTACAAATTTGAGAGCACACATTATGGCATCAGATTGCTGATAAAGTGAAATATATCTTAGCTGTAGCCAGAGTATTAGCAGCTACAGAAAATGCTGGAAATCCTTCATAATTCTGTAGCATCCCTACAATCTTTACATTTCCACTCTAAATTTCCAAAGGGCAGTATGGGCTTCGAAACACCTGCTGCCCTTTCAGCTCTAGACCTAGTCCTTAACAGAAACCTTTACTGAGAAGCAGAAAATGCAGCAAAGGAATTTGGATCAACAAAAAATAAAATTTCCCTAGGGAAACCTCATTTAAGAGTTTGTTTTTTTTTTTCTCCCACTAAATATTTGTGCTGTCATCAGTTTATATTCAATAGATCTCACGATTAACGTAAATAAAAACATCCTGATACGTTTAATTTAATAAACGGGATTCTTTTATTCACCTTGAGTAATATGGATTGTAATTCACCTTTTAGAATTTGGTTTTTATACAAACTGAGAAGTCTGATTTTAAGACTAATAGATTATACATGAGAGAGTTGAGCAAACATTAGAAAAAAATTAATTTCCATTAAGAAAACTTACATAGAACTAAGAATATTTTTCAGAACTACAATTTCTGGAAATTTTTGCTCACATTAAAGACAATTTCTCACTCGTGTGAGTCAAGTCCTGCCTTGCACACGAGAACTTCAGTAGCTAAATGAAGCAATACTTAGCATAAACATATTTCATATTTCCTGCCAAGATCATATTAAGTGCCTCAGACCACGCACTTTATACAGATTGTCAAGTATAACAGTTTTTCACAGTTATAGTAAGAATTTCAGCACCTTCATGAAGGTTTTCTCAAAACTGGATAAAGAGCTGAGCTAAAGCCTAGTTTAAATTGTTCTTTTCTCCTCAATCTGTTTCTTGTTTTAGAAATAGACTTTTGAGTCCCTTGACACAAGCATCATATTTGCTCCAATTCTTACAGACCAAACTATTGAGAGGTTTTATTCGAATTGACACTGCTGTAATATGTACATAATTATTGATTCTTTAAAATGGTACATACGAAGAAGAGGCATTCCATGCCAGATCTGCACTCTACCTACTCTGATCTTCACCCCAATGGTTGTCAGTACCAGACACTTCACAGTATCTCCTTTAGCCTTCTGGTTAACTCCTACTAACAGCCTCATTCCCCTTCTGAGCTAGAGCTTAATACCAAATGCTCTTCATTTTATTAAAGTGAACAGAAATGGTTCAGATGAGTCTCAGCTTCCACATCTCAAGCCACTGACTCACTTGAGCATTAAACATTCAGCAATTTCTCCAGACTACATCCACGAATTCATCTGAGCACACATCTACGGAGAGGTTTTCAGGGAGTTCATTAACATCTCTGCTATTCTCATAAGGACTTCCCATCCACATGGTAGAAGGGCTATCCTGCTTCTAGCAGGACTAGAGAAATTCTGGAAAGCTAAGCTAGGACCATGAAAGTGAAGCTTTTAGTTCATTTCCCTGGAAAGGTTTTCTTATTCCTGCACCAAGCAGTGGGCTTTTGCCATCTATAAATATACACACACACACACATATATTTTCCAAACTCCGCTTTGAGAAGAAATTTGAAATTGGTGTCCTTATTGATACCCCCAAACACCTCATAAATCAGTGACATGTTTCCATAGAGACATTACACTGCACTGACAATGGCTTTGTCCATGAGGGCAAATTACTAAGTCACAAGTCAGCCCCCAAGCTTGATGAGCCCAAGACAGTCATGCCAGTCAAGATAGTCAGTTGAAAAACTGGAAACAGTTCTCAGAAACTGGAAAAGTTTTCCTTACAGCTCACAGTAGATTTCTTCAAGGCCTTTCTCTTTTGTAAAGTAAGCTGCTGGTTTTTGTCACTAATGAATTGTCTCTTTTTGTAAGAAAAACAATAATAAAAATCCTTTCCACCGTGCAGATCTCCAGTACTCATGCTGTTGTTTGCACCACAAAGCAGATGGACCAGCTGAGAGCTGATCCAAGACCAGAAAAGTTGCTTTGTTGGAGGGGTTCTATTCACTTTTGGTTGGTTAAGATCACATGGATAACAACTTTTCACCTGATTTCAAATGGCAGCACCTACCTAAGGTTAGAACATTGGAGGAGCAACCTTCACTTAAGGCTGGCTTTTGCTGTTAAACAACAGCATTCTGATGCCTTCACCACCACAAGTGCAGAGCCTGGCTCATTTATGAACTCAAAGAGGGCTCAGAAATATCATGTTCTTATTAAAATATTTTAGTTGAATATATTATATCTGTATACTTCACAAAAAAAATAAAAACAAAAATTATAAAAAAGCTGCTCCTCTGTATCAGTGTTGGTTAAGAAAAACTAATTATGTAATACATGTTGTACAGTTATTTTAGAACTTTCAAGTATATTAGAAAGAAACTTTACAGTGCACCATAAACATACGTTTCTCCCACTGTTCAAGGCAAATAAAAAACCCCCAAGAAAACCAAAACAAAACCAAATTCACACCAAAATAAAAAAAACACAACCAAAAGTCAGAACTCACAACTTATTCAGAACCTTTCATAGGTCTTGAACTCCTCAAAACTCACAGTATGATCAAATCTTTGTTCAGGACAACCCATCAGTGGCAAACTGACTCCAAGCAAACAGTACCACACAATTCCAGCTCCCTAATACATACAAACTGCAAACAGTCAAGACTGTGATTATGTGAAAATTGCTCTAATACTCCTCTGACAGCACTCCAGCTGAGAAGTCTCCCTGGGCAGTGAACAGCTGTTGTGTAGAATTTACATTTACTTCTTATCTTGGAGAGTGCTCTCAGTACAAGCTCTCCAGTATAACCTGCAAAAGGATGACATATTAATCTGAGGTCCAAAAAAACCCCAAAAAACAAAAAACCAAAAAATGATGAGCTGTATTGTGAAACAATATACTCTTTAAACGTTGGAGTGCCAAATAAAGAACATGCAAAACTTTCCTTGTGGATTCATCCAAGCAAATTTCAGTCCAGATCTTCAGAGAAGTTTTGCCACACAAAAACCTTCTCTGCACTTTGCACTTTTGCTGAACCTTTCAATAAGAGACCAGACAATGCCCAGAGACTGGACATCTCTCCATGAACATTTGAAGGCAGCTGTGCATGTGTGGAATAACAATGAGAGAAGTTGATGGCCTCTTGGGAAAAAACTATCCATACGTTACAGATAAACAACAGGTTCCTGACTCTTTTTGTGGTATGTTCAATATCTCTTATCAACAACTTGAATACATCAGTTTTTAAGGAGGGAATTTGATTTTTCTGACAACAGTTTCTTATCCTACATAGAAATATCGGATACTGAAATACCGCGTGTTTTGGAAACATGATTATCTTCATCGAAAAACCCAGGAAATTCAAGGCAAAAAAACAGAAGGAAATATTGCACTTATCTGAACTATGACATTAACCTGGGAAAGTACTTCAGCTAAACCTGTTCCAAGAGTTGAGTAATACCCCTGAGATAGCACACATTTCTAGTAATGGCAGCAACTCAATGATACTGGCTGGAAGAAAATTAAGATAAGTACCTCAGTTTTCCTACCACAGCATTGCCCAGTCTGAGGTGTGGAAACACTTCCTCCTGATACTGCTATTTCTCACAGGCTGTACATAGCATTATCGAGGGATACAGGTAGGATACCAGTGAGTTGGAAGTCTATTTTGTTTGATAACAAAGCTTATGCTCTCCAGACTGTACAAAAATTGGGTAATGAGCTTGCAAGCTCTGTTCCACTGCATTTTCATGGGAGGATCTTGGTCCCCTCGTACACATGAACAGGGAGAGGCAGTTTCTCCATATGCAACTGCACTTGGTGTCACTGGGCCACATGATGTTGAAACTCAAAACAGACACTTCAAAGCACAGACATGCCAAGGCACCCAAGGTCAGAATCACAATAATTCAATCTAAAATGATAAAGTCTCTGGCAGATCAGAATTTAAAAATAAAATAAAATTAAAGCCTGCTATAAAACTTTCCATGACAAATTCCACTGGTTCATCACAGTTATTCATTACCAGGTAAATAACAATTGATTTCAATGTCCTTGCACACATCCTGACTCAATAAACCATTTTTCAGCTGATGAGCTACAGCTGTCCCTGAGATAAATATCATCCAACTTTAAAACTACATTAGAACATATTCATGTCAGCATGACTACTGCAGGTTTTGTTTGGTGACAAAGGTCAGTGAATGTCAGGAACTACTTTCCTTAGCTAAATGTGTATACATATTAGGTTTTCTCAGTTTTAGTATCCATAATAATACTTAAGACAAACATTAATTAAGAAATAAGAAGTGGGATCTACTTAAGAAAATTTGAGTCAGGCCAGACTTTTCTTGTGTGGGCCACACAAGAAATATCCATTGCTTGAAATGTGACATACCTTTACTGTTCCAGTCCAGTTTTCACCCTAAAATGCCTTATATGTCTCAGAAGACAGGGAGCACTCTTGATGTCTTCCACATCCACCCAGACCTGACAGGACATCCCTTCTAATCAGAAACAATCCATTCTATCTCTGCCAAGCAATAATACAAAAGAGGAACTGAATGCCCCCTTCCATCCTCTAAAATTAAAATGCTATGTCCTACTCTTTTTGCAATATTATCAGGCATCTCCTTACATGTCTATTTAACCCTCTCTTTCCACAGATACCACTTGAATCCCAAGATTCACACAGCTCATCCTGGCATCTAGGACTCAGTTTTCCAGTCCTCCACACATTCTTGGGGTATCTCACAATACACTCCTTAGGTTTTGAAACCTCTTTTCTTTCTTATTATGTCCACCAGCACTAGCCATCCATACTTTCCCCTGTACATTCCGCTTCTATACTCTACCCCTCTTGAGTCTGAGAGCCCTGATTGTATCAAATTTGGCACAGTTACATTTAGTGGCTCAGTATCCAGCAAGGACAGGCTCCAGCCATTTGAAATCTCCATTTGAGCTCCCTGCTGAGACAAGGATGCACTGAAACTTAGGACACTGTACTGCCAGTGATTGACTTATTTGTGCCTTGCACCCAGAGAATAATTCAGATGCACAATCTGTGATAATCTTGCACCCATCTGTGTGATGTGATGTGCCAAGACAAGGCAGAGGAGGAATGGTCCCCCTCTACACCCTATATACACAGACATAAAGAGCCTGCATAAGTTGTTTACACAAGTCATGAAGTTGCTGACTCAGGAACTAATTTGTGCATGGAAGCATTATCAATTAAAGAATCCTTACCACCCTGGAGGCAAGAATACCTTTCACATTCTGCATTATTTTTCCTAGACCAAGAAGCATCAGGTCAGGCACAGCAATAGTCTGGCCCAGCACTTCCCAATGAACAGCTTGCTTATGCTGGATCATGGTGGCTGCAGCAAACTACTTTTGCTTTCCTACTTCTTCTCAAACACTGGCCTAAGGTAATTAAAACACATCCAGACAGGGCGACATGGAATTATATGCTGGATATGATTTTGAAGTACTTTTCAAAGACATGGATGAAGCGTGAGATTTCTTCAAATGTAAACAGGACAGGACATCCTTGTGTAAATTGTTCAATCACATTGGCAGTAAGTGTGGAAACACTTCCAGACAATGAAACACAGGTTTATACCTTTTACTTATCATAAGAAAGTGTAATTCTTCAGCCACAGAAATATTTGGTTCTTAGAGTAGTTTGTCTCTGAATAGAAGAGCAGTATTGTGCAGAAAAGAGGACAAGGGCCATTATGCTCTATTAGTCATATGAGCACAGAGGCAAAGGGGACAAAAAGGGGGAGAGCTTGCACAAGATTGGGGCATGGCACAAAAAAGCCAGCAGCAACAAAGCTTGGAAAAGGAGAAAGCTTGGCTCATCACACTAGGGAACATAACTGCTTGCAAAAATTTAAAGTGTGCAAAAACAAAGAGTATCTTAAATAACCCTTAAGTAGAAGAAAAGGATGAAATTAAGCAAAGGAAACTGCAGTTTGAATGTCAAAAAGTATTTCTTTTAAAGGATTTGGTTTTGTGAGTGATATGTGATGAAAGACATTGAAGACTACATGCTGGCAATATATTGATTAGAAGCAATGCTGAACTTTTTGTGCCTTGCCTCCCACATGTCTTGTTTTTAAAAAGTTTGGCACACTTTTTTCTTTCTTCACCTTCAGCATCAGACAGATGCCAAAAGAGCATTTGATATTTAGCAAAAGCCTCACAATGGTACCTTTGGAGATGAGTTTCAATTAGTCCAATACATCTTTGGCAATGTCTATAACCCTTATATGGTCACAGCACAGAAACATGGAACCTAAGCAGGAAAACAGATGGTCTTAAATAAAAACTTTGTGGGTAATTCATTTTACAACATGGTGCAAGTTCTCCAAATTGATAAAGAAATGGGAAGGAGCAACAATGAAGAGATGTTTGGCCTTGAATTCCTGTGTTTAATTTGGTTCATAGATTAAAATGAAACACGAAGAATCAAATTCCAATGAGCCCAAGAACACATTAGTGTACGCCACAGAACTCAGATGCAGTTAAATGAAAGTGGGATAGCTCTCAGAGGATGGCAATGCACTGATTTTCATTATTGCATTTCATTCTCAGAAAGATGCAAGCAGTGGCACTTATGAGAAGGGAGCACCGTGGTCCTCTGTAGGAGTGGGCTATGTGAAAAAAGCTGGACACATCAGCAGTTAGAGTGCTTGAGGCCAGGACCAAAGCAAAGCAAAGTTTCTCTAAGAAGGCCATTGTTTGAACCATCCAAAACCACTTCAGATTCTAGATCCACTGAGCAAGAGCATCCCAGGACTGTAAGGAATGCTGTGAGTTAACAACTGAGGTTTCCAGCAGAGCGTGGAGCCATGTAGGTGTAGAGGGTTGCTTCAAGGTGAAGCACCCAGCAACTTGTAACAGTGTGGGGGTTACGGGGGAAGGAAAATGTCACAGAGAGCTCACAGACATTATCTAAAAATTATCTACTCCATGAAAAATCTTCCAAATGAATTTCATCAGCACATCATTACTAAACTCCATTGATTTGGAAAAGAAAACAATTAATGCAAAAGCCAACATCTGTGACATCTTTTAATATTATACTGCAAACCACAGGAGTGTAACTTAATAGCTAAGCATTTTGAAATACTCTAAGTTTTATTGGAGCATTGGAGGAGAAGTCTTTAAGATTTGAGCTAAAGTCATCCAGCACATGGACCGGTGCTATCATGCACCTGTACTCCTGCTACAGTTGTCACAATAACAAGAGCAAAAACATAAAAATCCAAAGTCTCAGGAGGATACCTGTTAATAAGTGATATATTCAGTGGATGAGAGAGCTAGAATCTGCACACCAAATGCAAATGAGACTGACAGTTAAGTGCATTTGTTCACCCTCAGCCTGTGTAAGAGTTTGTGTCCTCAATAACACACAACTTCCCCTGAGCTTTTCCTTCTGCAGCTTGAGCAACTCCCCTGCCTCAGTTACAGCGAGGCACCTCAGCTGAGCCATTACACCTGAAACTGATGCAACCTAAGCCAACCAGTAACCCGTTCTGTCATCACTGACAGCACTCGAGCTGTGGGGGCACCCAAGCAAAGGCTCTGAACAATTCCAGTGCTGCTTTGTCAGCTGGCATGCAGCTGGGCATTGCCTTCATTCAGGCATCCACTGCCCATTTCTCACTGTTTGAAAAATCTGGGAAGATACGTCAATCGAAAATACGTCAAATTTAACCACCTAGTTTCATAACCTGGATGGATACTCTTCAAAGTCATAATGAAACCTAGGGAGCTCCAAAGAATGGGCATGGTGGTGGATGTCAAAAAAAAGCTTACTGGGCAAGGTGGATCCATTTAAATCCAATTCTCAATTTGCACACCTGGCATACTTGCAGAGTATTTTCACGAGTCTGAAAACACTACTAGAACATCAAAGCATACAAAATAACCAAAACTAGACTTTCACCTGTGGGGTTTACTGAGGTAGGAGGAAGGGAGAAGAGTCTTGCAAAATGTGCCACATAAGTCTAATAACAAAAACCTACAAGTAAAGTACTCTGCCCAAAGTGCTCAGAAATAACAAGTACCCCTTTGACTTCTTTTGCAAGGAAGGAAAATAAATAAAAAAGTCTCAGGGACAAACATGAAATATGCTTGCCTTTACACATTTTCTTCTTACTCTTGTGAGTCATCCTTCTTCAAAATAAAAAGAAATTCAGGGGTGCATGCCAAAAGGCAGAGAGAAGTCTGCCATTAAGGCAACATACAAAAGTCTGTCTTCATAGTTCATCATCCTAAAGTTCTGGGTAGCTTAGAGCCTTTGCATGAAACTGTTATTGCCTCTGAGGTGGAAGAAGGAAGAAGGAATCAGTGACAGGGAAGAAAAATGGTGTGCAGCTCTGTGCATTATTTTTATTGTCCAAGAAGAGAAATACCACAACTAAGCTTCTGGCTATTGTACCAGAACCCACTACAACCAGAGATATAAAGTCATAAAACAGGATTGCAGAATTTCTGGGCCATCCTTTACTGCCCAGCACAACAGCCCACAGGACTCAGACAGGTACCAACCAGAGAGCACCAGTCACAAGAGGTAGGAAACTGCCCTGGCAGCTTCTTCAATCACTAAACAAGGACTGCAGTCTTACTCTAGAAGAAAAAAAAATGGATATTGCATGTCACCAGGTATATTCTGTTGAGGCAAGGTTCTTTATGAGTTTGTTTTTTTTCCTTCCTTCCTTCATATAAATATATTGTCAACAGAGGAACTCAGATCACTGCCCAGCAGAAACTAACTCCAAAGCAAGACGGTCAAACTCAGGCCCAGGCCAGGCTACACACAAGCCTATGGAATGCAGTGGACAGTTTACACTTTCACTTAATGGCCTCCTGAAAGTTTCAAGAAATAGCTTGTATCAACTTAGATCACCTCTAGATTCAGACTGACAAAACTTGTCTCAAATGCAAGCCCATCCCTACCACATTATATATCAACTTATAATAATAAAATCTTATTTGTAAGGAAAGAGAACCATGACTGGTGTCCCCAGCCAAGGAGAGCCTTCTTTTTTTTCATATCTTAGTGCGGCAGCTTGTAAGGCTGCTTGTAAAGACAGCAGCACTAAAGAGTCAGAGTGGAGAAACTGGAACTAGAGATTTAAGAAAGTGATAGAAATGCTTTCAAAAAGAATGAATTTGCAGCAGAGAGTAATTACACATTCACTGCTGAATCAAGTGCCTGTCACCCTAACATCCAGCTACTCCACATTTCTCTGGGGCTAGGAAACACCTCTAACCACTAATAAACTTCTACCACCTTTCCACAATCAAGACAAAGAGTAACTTCTATGCAGTCCTTGTTTTCAGGATTAGATTATCACTAATCCAATTATAACACATTGTCCTCTATGAGCACACAGAGAAAAGGTCAACAGATTGAAATATTTTTCAGTAGAAAGGGAGAGTAATGCATTTTTCACAATGAAAATTCTCCAGTTCTTCCTAGAGTTGCCAGTCCACCAATCTAGACAATATTTACATGTGTCCAGGAGATGCTTGGCTGGCATTAGTCTGTGGTTTGCCTTCAGACAGATTCCTGCATCACTCAGAATGCATTACTGCTATGATTCATCAAGGGATTCTGTTTATTTTCTTATTGTCTTTATGTGGCACTTTTTCTGCTTACAAATTATCTATGAATGTCCTTAGTTCTCTGAATACTATTAATCTCTGTCCATTTACTAATGCTTAAGTGTTCACAAGTGGATACAAACCTGAATACCAAGCAGTCTTTAAAAAAGGTAGAAGTGCTTTGTTCTTGTAGTCAGAGCACTCTCCTTCTTGAAAGATGTTTTAAGTTCCACTGTGCACAAATGTGATACTCGACCACATAATCAGTAACCTTAAAGCAAGACTAGGACACATTTTTTTGTTCAGGGTTCATTTCAAACATGGTCCTTTTGGAATGCCAAGAAGCAAGCAGAAACTCATAGTTTCTGGGGTATTTTCACATCATTACCATAGGAAGAGTCTATATTGTGTAGTTAACCTATCAGCTAGAAGTTTCTACCTCTCATTAGAGCTTAGAAAAATTATAGGTAGACCAGGAAATCATTATATATTTTAGTCAAGCTGTATGCAAAAGCTAATCTCAGAAGATAAGTGACACAAAACTCATCCAGAGTCTCCACTTAAAATACGTAGATGTACACACCAGGTAGACATAGAAATCTCAACTTTGGACAAACTATGAATTAAATAATCTGAGATACTTCACCAGAAGTTTGAATCCAAGCTAAAGAAAGCTTTTTGACATCTTCCCAAGAAGTCAAGAGACTGACTGTGAGCCAGAGCAGGCTTTTAATATAATTTTCCACAAAATATAATTTTAAAAAAATCCCAAGTAATTTTATGAAGCAACTTTAAAGGGGACCAGTAAAATATTCACTTTATTTCTATCCTACTCTCTCCCTTAGAACAAAGCAACTACTGGCTCCACTTCATCAGCACAGAAATATGCTCTTGACCTGATCCTGGGCAGCGAACACAAATACAACACTGTGTAAAATACCCAGTAAAGTATGGGATCTTTAGCTAAATTCTGTAAAAGTTTTATCATGCTTTGCCTAAAAGTCCTCTTAGCTCATATCTTCTTCATTCTTAAGCTCATTCATAGCTCATTTTTTTCATTCTTAACTTGTGGCCTCAGAACAAAACACTTTATTTTTTAAGGTAAAAAAATGCCCTATAGTTGAGTTGTTTCATCTCTGAAACATTTCCACAGAGCTGCCATTTGCATATAAGCTACACCTGCATATTCCAAGTTCAAAAATCTTTGCTTAGAATTCACCAAATGGGTATTTCAACACTGTACAATATCTGTCCATATTTTGAAATGGTATGAAATTCACAGCTTTTTATGGTAGGGAGACAAAGACATCAGAACAGCAAAGTAGATGGGTTCAGGTGCTGCTATGAGTTTTATTTTGCCAGAGAGACCCTAATACTGAAAGTTTTTCAAGTGTGTGTCCTAGTGACAACATTACAAAAATAATTTAGAACCAAGCACATAATTATGTGCATTTATTTCAACCTTCCATTACTGGAGATAACAAGATGAATAGTGGAATGCAAACTTTAACAATCCTGTAATTACAGCCACTGAACCGTATGTTATTGAAAGAATTGTGCAAAACCCAGATGCAAAAGAATCAATGGGGTATGTAAATAGAAGTGAAACAGTAAAATAATCAAGTGATAAAAAAGTAATGTGCAGCACTAAATAGCTTCTCAGCATCTCTAGCTACAACGTTTAGCAAATACTTTCATTTTTTTCTTTCAGGCTATCACTCTTTCAACCACCATATATTCTTCAGAGGTTATTCTCATAAGTGGCCTCACAGAAAATACTCTGATAGTTGCCATAAACAGTTGAATATAACCAGAATTATAGAAATACAGTGGGATCATCAGTTTACACAGATGAGAAAGCCTTAATTACTACAGGTGACCAGGATTAGAACCAGTGCTTACAAGGACCCAGGGACTTCAAGCTGACCCCACCAGAAGTAGTGCTCTCCTGAATTCCATCACCAAGCTGCTGAATTCACATCAGCTTAGGAGTTATCCTACCCCTGAGGTAGTCTGGCTTTAAGGGCCAAACCACAGACACCAAAAGTAGACTATTGTCCAGAGGCAAATTGAAGTTCCCATTAACACACATCACAGAGAACTATTTTAGCAAGATTAACTCATTTTCTTCATGATGTGTAAAGATAAGGAGGAAAGGACAAGTTGTTCTCCTCTTTTCCCCAGAAGAGCTATTTTGTAACATACTGATATCTGTATTTCAAGCAGTCTGAAGCTATTTTAGTCTACTGAAGAAGAAACATGCAACCTGGATTTGAACAATCCTAATGCATCTTTGCCTCTTCTGAATGGCCTCTACTCCATTTAGCCTATTATTTGACAACACAGAGTCAAGGGGCCTCTTTAACCCCAAGTGTCTCACCCTTCTCCACAAACACATCAAGGAAGGAAAACAACAGACTATACTAACATCTCACAGTAAACCAAGAACCCTGGACCCTGTCCTGGCATTCAAAACACAGCCATTCAATCAATTACAACAGATCAACAAAGGTAAATGGTGTCCTGGGGTGTGATATGAAGGGTTAGATATAAATTATAGCCTTTCAACTCCTGGAAGCAAGAATGTAATACCATCCCTACTGGATATTTAGAAGAATAGGAAAAATTTCACACCAGCCTAGACACTAGCCAGTACCAGCAATCCAGCATTAATTCTAGAACCTACTATGGCAGGTCAGGCCTTACAGCTTGCTGTGCCCACCATGCTGCTTCTCAAGAGCTTTATTCCCCTAGAGTGGTCTGCTTGTAGCAGTTCATAATATCAAGCTACCCTATAACATCCATTTGATTATTCTTGCCCTCCTAATGGTACAGCTGGCCAGGCTTAGATTAATAGTCTTTTTCTCATTCATAGGCCTTTTTGATAGGACCATTCTTAGTAAAGCTGTAGGTTCATTACTATAGACCAATGAGATAACTGGGCAGCACAACCTCTCATCTCCCAGAGCTCATAAGCTGCTATGGTACACATCTCTTCTAAAAGACAAATCCCCAGTCCCTTCTCTTACTGAATTTCTTGCCCTAAATAACTAAGCAGTCTTACCACTCACCAGTATCTCAAGTATCTTTCCATCTTCATAATCCATACCTTCTCCCTGATAAATAGGTTCACGCTTTCCCCATCCTCTGAGGCTGCCCTCCACTACAATTCACAGATGCAGTTGACCACTGAGTCCCAGCTGGAGGAAATAATGAAGCCTCCTTAAATCCTGATGGGCTGCAGCTGAGCTCTTTATCTCACAAATACTGAACAACTTCATGGCATTTTTTGAGTAAGGACAGAGAGTTTATACAAAAAAAGTGTATTGAAAGTTACATATGATGCGTTTTACATCATTGTTGTTGGTGGGTTTTACTGGGATTTATCACTCATTTTCTTGCAGGAAGTCACACATAGCAAAAGACCATCACAGCATCCCACTGATACTCTTTCAAAGTGAACAGAGAATAGCACTGAGCACTTGCCATTTGTTTCAGGTCTTGGCATGATTTAAGGAAATATTTCATTCTACATGTGTTAAGTGCTCTTTTTTTAATAACTAGAAGAATGTCCTTGTTTGTCAGGTTTCAAAACTCTTGTTGGCATTATAAATACACAACCATTAGCTAGATATATGGCTAGGAGATATTTATCAAAACAAAATTCCAATGGAAAAATAGAATTTTTGCCCTCCTTCTGAATTTCCCACTGGTTAATTACTCAAGTGTAAATTCAGCATCATCTAATTAAAACATTCTCCTGTGCTTCCACCTAAGAATGTCCTGCTTAGGGGTGAAAGACCACCAACTGCTGAGTAATCTTGACTCCACAAGAGTTGACAGTCTAAACTTGCATCTCCCATTAATAGGTTTGAACACATCTGTTTGATTAGAAGTACAATTAATGCAGGCAGAAGAGAAACTCATACCTGAGTAATTAAATGGGAGCCAAACTGTAACCCCTCTTCTCTGGTAGTTTGAAGTATTCAATGTTACACTCTGAGTGCACACAGCAGACTCTGAGGTCCTTTAGACCCCTTTTTTTCTTGATCAAGTGAAACTAAAGGATAAATGCAAATTATCTGTGTACAACTAAAAATCAGAAATATAATTTCATTGCAACAGTCTAATTCTAAAATGATATCTATAAATAGCAAGCAACTCACAGACTGCTTCTGCCTTCAAACCTGGAGCAGATGAAGTATTAGTAAAAGAGTAAATAAAGGTATCTTTTATACACTTTCATATATACTTTACCTAGAGTTGTTACCATTACTGGTATTTTCTCTTCCCATACACTGGAGGGAAACTTATTTTCCCCAACATCCAACAACCCTTTGATATTTAGAGACTGAAAGCAAATGTGTTAATTGAGCAACATGGGAAGGAAGCTCTCCCTGCATGGCCTTTCCTAATCTTTCTCCCACCTCGAGCAGGCAAATTTTATTTCCCCAGTAACAAAATTAAGTCAAAAGCAAAAATAATGTCCCAGACCTCTACAGGCAGGGTTGACAAGCATCCCTCTTCCTCATATCCCCATGTTATTTTATATGGAGGTAGAATGAAAAGTCTCATCCAGCAGAGACTCACTTCCAACCATGCAATTTCTTCCAATAAAGTAGGATACAAACAATTCTGGAGTTTAAACTGAGAAATGAGAACTTAAGACCAAATGACTCCTAAAAGATATATCTCAGCCAATATAGTAAATCTAGATGAAGACAGATCAACTATGATGCATATTAAGAAGCTAAGGTATTTCTAGCAGATTTTTCTAGTTGCTATGTAAGCCCAAAGAGAATTTTGAACCATTCAAAAATCTAAGATTGGTATAAAAAAACTGCCTATGCTTCCTAACATCTTTTATGCTTTTCTTTTGATGACAATAGCAGCAGGCCCCTTGTATAAACTGCAATTTGTTAATAATTCTAGTAGCAAGATTGATATTTTATTTGCCCTGACCAGTAGGGAAACAACAGCCATACAAACTACTGCCTAGCCAGGTGCTTCCAAGCTAATTAACACCTTTTTTGGTTGGACTAAGCTAAGACAAGTTGCAGAGCACATATGCAAAATATGCAAGGAAGGAAAAGGGAAGAAAACACACCTACGCATGGAGGGACAAGAGAAAAAGACTAGATAAGGTGGGGGAATAGCACAGCAAGCATTTCAGAAATCTTTGCTAAAATCACTGCTTAGTTGGCTGGGTGAGAGGAGGTTAAGATAAAGGCAAAACTTGTCTCTGAGCTCCCGTTTACCTCAGCAGATAAACAACTTTGGATTAAAGGCAGAAAAAAAGCTGAGATGTCAGCATACTTCAAAAGCAGAACATTTTACTCAGTACACTTTCCATTAGCTGGATTGCTTCTAGCTCTCTCTCATATATTCCTCACTGATTTAGCTTACAATAGTGTCAATGGCAAAATTGAAGTTACTGATAAAAGCCTCATGGAATCAGTCTAATCCATGCAGCATAGACACGCTGTTCCCTAACTATACCAAGCATTACTGTTGGGTTATTTTCTGCACAAAAACAGAAAAATAAAAAAGATATGCTTAGTATTTTTTTCCCCCTTCTCCCTCCATACATATTTTTATATAAATCTGTCCTTATGTGGCAGGGAGAAAACTAAACTATCAAAATTAATTCGGGTGGTGTAGGTATTAGAAAGGAAAAATCCCATGCATTATATTTGACATCTACAGAGCAAATCTGAGGCCAGATTCCTCTTTAGTATAAAAAAGAAGCTGTTAAAGTGGGTAAAATAAATAGGCCTGGAACATCAAATAATCTAAACACAATTTCTAAGTTTATGAAGTCTGAGAGCTGTTCATCTCTCTTTCTGCTTTTTGAACCCTCCTTTTTTCCATATATCCCTTTTTTGCTGTCACCTTATCAGGAACACACAGTGGGGAGACGTGATAATAGTCTTCAAGTACCTGAGGCTGCTGCAAAGAAGGAAATAATCCATTTTCCTCATCCAGGTTGGATAAGGCAAGAAATAAAAAACTTCAGCTGCAGCAAGGAGATCCAAGTCAGATATATGAACAGGTTTTCCATACTCAAAATATTGGAGCTCTGGCTCAGACTGCCTGGGGAGACTGTTGAGTCTCTGTCACTGAAAGTCTCTACAAGCAGCCTAGATCACCATGCAGCCAGAAAGACATACGTTTAATTTATCTTGTCTTGGTGCAGACAGGTGAGATGATTTCTTAAGGCTTCTTCTTATCCTGAGGTTCTGTGATCTCATAAGGTAAAAAAGGTCTGGATTGGGTCTGGTAGATACTTATAAGACAGGTCACACGACAAATTAGCTGTGGAATGATTTCTGAGAGCTCTCATCCCTGTAATCAACAATTAGCCAATATGTCAAGTGGGCGATGTTTTCCCAAAAGCGTCAACAACTTAGTAAAAGGGGAATTCTGATAACCTCAGTCTACTAAGGTTATTTTCTCAATCACAACTCTAAGCTGAAGTCTCAACTATGACTGTCTGAGATTTATCATTTCAGTAAATCCTTAGATTAAAATTAATTACAGTGGGTGTTTCAGGAGGCATATTGGAGAGCACCATTTAATCTAAATGGTGCTTTGAAGTGGCCAAGAAATACAGAATTGATCACCATTACAAGCTGAGGGTACGTTCCCAGCTCCAGCAAAAGCAAGTAGCTCAGCAATATCACACAGAAGTGAAAATAAGGCAGACACACATCCACTGTGCAGAAATCAGACAAAGAGAGAGACAGGGCTCCATTTGCTTGCCCAGTTTTGTACCAGTTGCCAGACTTGAGTTTCAAAGTCATATAATGCATAACCAAATCAGCCACATGTTTCATGCAATAACCTCAAATAACCTTTCTGGTTTTTTATGAACAGAAAACTGGTTTGCATGTTTGGAAGATATGCATTTCTACTGCTTTAAGAAAACTCCAATTATATCTTGAACATCTCCTGAAGCAGGAAAAGGAAGAGATTCTCATCCCACTGTGATCATTCCTACCTCCCTAGGTACACTCTCCTCATTTCTCTAAGCAATCCTTCCAGATAATGAAAAAAAAAATAGAATTTTCCTCTTCAAGTTTGGAAGGCAGATCATCCTAAACAACACAGAAACAAAATACCACATTGCAAACAGATCAAAGGAAACAAGACAAGAATTCTACAGAAAAATCTCTAGAAATCAGTGGGGAAAAAATGTTTTAGGAGTCCAGTATAGTCTTCTCTTAATTTACTGTCCCCGAACACAACCTAATTTTGAATACTTGGATATGAATAAAGTACACTAGAGGTTATATGTCATTTATCTTCACCTGAGTTCCAGCCAAAAGACGTCTGCCAAGAGAGGAAACAGACTTTCCTATGGTCCTTAGCCACTTTGAGAAAACCCAAGTGTAGCTGCTAATCTTAATATTACTGAGCACTTTGGCTCTAATACCACAGTTGTGACTACAGAACTGAAGCTGCTCAATTCAGCTGTCCTGCTGCTAAACATATAAAAAATATTGGGCACCTCACCTCAAGTCCAGAAGAATGCTAAGCATCACATGAAAATCAAATTAAAAGCAGTCATTGGGTAGAAGTTTGCTTGTGCCTAGACCAGTGCCATGAAAGATTATCTCCACTGTTTCCATGGGAGTTACACAGAAGAAAAATCTGTATGAGAGGAAAATCAGAAGCAGTCCTACACCAAAGGACATCAGCAGGTGGACTGTTATCAGAGAGAGTGGAGTTCACTCAGTGTCTCACTGGGCTTTCCAAAACCCTCAGATAATATTAAAAATGCTGTAAGCTACTACTTCAGTATAGGGTCATGGCAGGATCCATTAACTCCAAAAGTAGTCAGTATCAAGAAGGAGCAGGGAGGCGAAAAGATCGGAATCAGCAACACAAATATACAGTGTTTCCACACTCACACTTCCATAAACAGCACACGGATGGAGGAAATGATCACACTGAAGAAAATGAAAGTCTGAAGTCAGGTGAGAGGAGTGCGCCCAACACAACCCCACAGAGACTGGAACAAGTAAGGGGCCAAGAGGAGAAAAGGCAGAAATTTTATATTGCTTTTTATTTACAGAAGATGACGTACTATTAAGATTCTTTCAAGTGTTTTTTTCCCTAAGCAGTAAAAAACTAGCAGTATGCAGATATTTTATTTCTGCAACAAAGCCATTTTAGTGCCTAGGTATGGACAGCACACTACTGGGTATCCAGTATCGGTTGTGTCTTTACTGGTTCATTTATCAAGCTGCAGATCTATGCATTTCTCACAAAAAATCACTCTGGGTGTGTGGAGTACCTCATTCTTATTTATACTAAGGCTGCACTACTCATTCAGTATAAAGGATACTTATTCTGTGTTGCCTCTATACATCTTCTACACCTCCATCACTTTGAGAAAAGCCCTTGAAATTAACTAGAAGTGCATCTGTAGCTTATAATCAATTATTGTACTTTATATTTTTACTGTACATGTTGTTTCATTTTATTACTACCCTGCTTTCTCATGATGCCTATTGCCAGTGACTGCAGTGAGAACATTACATGAATTTTATTTTCACTCTGGACTCATCAGAAGGATGTTCCACTGACAACATAAGGGAAAATCAAAAGTCTATCCAAAGCAACTTCCCCTCCATAAGTTTGCAGAACACAACCATGAGATGTGTCCATATAAGGTGCCCATACACAGTCATGATGGGTATAATAGACAAATCCAGATGTATGTACTATACACAGGACAGCAATAAACCAATTAACTAGAATTAGATGAATAAATTTCCAGGCTCTGCAAATAAAACGTACCACTTAGAATACAAACTGCACAGCTATTTGCATTTACTTTTAGTGAGCTCTCAGGAAAGTACTAATCACCTCTTCAAATCCCTAGATTTCATTAGAAAACACCATAAATTATTCTTCTTCTATCTCATATGTAATGGGAACACATTTTTCAATATACTGCAATTATACCAGTTCTGGATCTGAAATCTACAGTTCCAGAATTCACTCTGTGTCTGCACTGATAATAATATAGTGCAGGTTTTAGCAGACTTAATACCATTTTCAGGACACAGTGATACCACATACAGACATAAATCTGTTATGAAAGATGCAACTCCACACTTTCTCACCTAAATTTTTCCCATTTCTAGAAAACTCAGCCACAATTTCACCTGTAATGAATATTTCCAAATTTAACTTTTTAAACTGTCTAAAGTATGGAGAATATTTTTGCCTGGATTGTCTACTATTATTGTTATTATGGAGAAAAAGATATTAAAAGAGAAGAAAAAGAAAAAGGAGAAAAAAATGTATGTATGAGAGGAAAAGGTAAAATGTGTAAGATGGTGTGAGAAGAGTGAAAAATACAGAGGAAAGAAGAAAACATGTCAAAGCAAGTCTGCAATAAAAAATAATTAACAAGAGGCAGGAAGGAGAAAATATAATGCATGTTTGCTACAAGATGATATATAAGAAAAAATATACAATTCTCATTATAATCCCCCATTCTGACTGTTGACAATTCATTACAATACAGCACCTCAAGTATCTGTGATCCTTTTCAATCTGCTAAAGAATAGATTTTAAGAAGATAGATGCTGAAGCATGGTATCAACATTTCCCTACAGCCAAAAACCTCACTATCAGCACAGATAAACCTGTGCCAGGATACCTTTCTTATCAGAATATGGGCAACAAACAGTTTAAAATCATGTTAGATTGAAACAATCATTCTTTTTGCAGCTGCCTTAGAGCAATCAGAAGAGCAGCATAAACATATGTTGAAATCAAAACACCTTTGCCTCTTGATAGTGAGATATTAATTATGTACTGGGAATCAGCATTAAGAGGATGATTTCTCCTTACTGACCTATGCCTGCTAACATGCTGAGCTATAGATTTAAGCACAAGCACTCTGGCCCAATCTTATCCCTTCTTAAACTCTGGGAATAGATAGATTTGTGCAAATTTTGTTTATCAAGATCTCTGAGCCCCGAAAATTATATCTAATGAGAAGTGCCTTGTTGTTTGCTCCTAAAAGAATAAGAACCTGCTGTCGACAGTAAGAGAGCTAATTTCTACCCAAAATTTCCACACTGAAGGAAACAGTAAATTACAGAGTTTTATTTATCTCTGAAAAATTCTAAGGGAGCAATAAAAGGAAAATTAAGGATCATTAGTGAAAAACGTTCCTGAGAGTGAGCTCTATCTGGCTGTGAAATTGTCTCTCAGAGGAAAAAAGTCCATTGGTCATTTTTAACTGGAATGGATAAAAATCCTATTGAAAGTAACAGAATTCAAAACAATTCACTCAGAGCTTCAGAAATTCCTCATTAAGTCTTCTGAAGAGCTACAGTCTTAGATGTAGGGTTCTACCTATAGTCTCAAAACCCCTAGGGAAAGACTGCAATTCTGAATTCACAAGAAACAACTCACAGGACTATTCCCTATTGGAATAACATATTAATTCATCATTCAAACCACATGTACTCACACAACACTTGATCTGGCTTATTATTTGTCACTTCCAATTTACACACAAATATTCATGCAGTTTTCCATTTTTATATTTCAGGTTCATTATCTGAAATACCATTTATTGAGTTATACCAGTCACAATAGTTATGAAATTGGCAGCATTGTCAGAAATATCAGTATATTTTTCTGTAAATAACAACTTTGATCTGCTAGTGAATTCTATGCTTTGTCGTTAACAGTCATAAGAATTACCTTTATTTCTTGTATTTTATGAAATTTTTATGAAAATTTTCTAGTTTGTAGTTAGTACCTTGATTCTTTTTCTTTGATGGTTAATGTAAATAGTCCTAAGAAGCTATCCTAGTTATCAGCTATCAGGGAACTATTTGTTCCCTGGGGAAAGTCCCATTAATTCCCTGCACTGTGCTTTCACCTGCATAATGCTGGCTGACAAATTTCAAAGAAATCTGATAGATTTATTTACTACAAGGCTGTCAGAAGAGGTAGATGTAGAACAAAATTCAGAAGCTGAATTGTAAATTAGAACCTGTTAAGTAGATCCTAATTCCTTACCAGTTTGATTTTATTAAATAATAATAAATGTATTCCCATTCTAAACAAGAATATACTTCATTCTAAATCCACATCACTGGACATGTCAACAAAAGCAGAGCAACAGATGTCATAGGGAGGATTTCTTCAAGTATTACTCTCATTGAAGTGAAGAATTTCTCTCTTTTCTACACCCAAACATCAAGGGACTGTGCAAAGCAGGGATGTCTCAAAGACTGTAGAGCTTCTTGCTACAATTTTCTACTCATTCTTCCTACTCATTTTTGTGCCTTCAAATATACATGATAATGTTAGTATAAATTATTATTGGCTAAATGAGCATTCATTTTGCATGAAGACTCTCTGTTTTATAATCCAATCTTTTCACAACTCCAAATACCATTGCCCTATTATCATCTTCCATACTTCCTGGGAGAAACAGCAGACCCCATCATGTTATTTCAGTTCTTTTTTCATGCTCTTCTGGTTATGAAAATCAGGAGATAGTAATCACAGCATGGTATGTCTAGCACACACTAGACACTAGCTGCTGGAATCTTTCATGACTTATGATTTCAAATTTAAGAATGATGGATGGTCAGCATACGAGACACAAGTACCTTTTTGGCTTACCCCTTGAGAGATACTTTCCAGCTTTCATTAGTTGTAGAATCACACTTTATATTGTTATTTCAATTATAAATAATTAGTGTTTAGTTAATGTTGTCATAAATAGCCAAGCAAATACCACAGACTACACTGAAGTTCACTGCCTGATAGGTTTTAATAGCTGTGGCTCATAATCATGATAAAATATTTCCCCCTTATGTGTTGCAAATAACAGCAGTATTTTCTCATGATGCTTATTTGTCACATATGAACTCTCTGTAAACCATTTACTATATTTTATAAATGATAGTAGAAAAAATTCAATAGACAAACGTGAAAGCTCTGAAGAGAGATGAGCATTTTCTGCTCGGCAGTCAGTAGCTGGATGTTCTTGCACAGAAACACATACATGCTCAACCTTCCTTTGACACGAAACAGAGATATGTACAAAATCTTACTGATTGTAATTAGGAGATTAGCTATTCCATGTGACTCCTATACAGGTGAAAAAACGTTCATTATCTGATGAAATAGATGTGTACACTGCTCTCTTGCTAGTCAGCCCCTTTTATGCTCTGCAAGAATAACAACCCTTCTGGTTTTCCTGAAGGTGACTTCCATCCACAGGAAGAATGCCAAGATACTTAATTTCTACATACTGCAATATAGTTTAGAATAAAAAAGTGCATGCAACAGAATAGCTGTTCCAGTGTCACATATGGCCAAAATACTCTGTAAATTAATGCAGACACTTAGCATTTTGACTTAGGGAAATAGATCAAAATATTACAGAAGTTGCTTCACCCCATTTTACCATGGAAACTAATGTTATTATAAAAGGGTTATTCCTAAAACCTATGTATTTATTTAACTTTAGTTAGCAAGCCAAGGCACTTCATTAAATGCACTAGAATTTTATAGCATCCTTGGGTTTGTTTTCTTTTTCTTTTCAGTCTCCTCCATCTCCTCCAGTCTCAAATATTTAGCAGTGATTTATTATTTCCTATGGGGACTTGGAGAAATGCCATTTCATTTCCCTGTACCTCTCTGTTTTTCTAGGATGACTTATGGTTGAGAGCATATTTTTACATGAGAGCCCAAGTAATGTCATTTGATTAGGAAAAAAGAAGGGCTCAGCACACACATGAAAGGGGAGAAGATTCAGATCATAGGCCATTAATTTCTTCTGTAAAAATAAGTATAACTTTCATAATGCTACATGCATTAGTAAAAAGCAAATACTGATATTCCAGAAGCCCAACAATTATAGAAAGTCTTGAAAGCTTTCAAATTTTCAGACCATCACCTTAGAAGAAGTGAGATAGAGAATACAGATGGTGAAGCTCTAGAAAACTCTCCCTCTTTTTCCTTTTTCCTAGGGGAATAGCCTGCAGTCATGGGCTGACAGGAAAAAACCTACCAAGGTCCTGTTCAACCTCTGCTAAGACATAGGCTAAGTCCTCTGAATTCCAAAGGTTGTGAATAAGGGCAAAACGATGCAGATAAGCTTTTTTAAACTGCGTGGTGGAGCCTGCAGAGGCATCTGCCAGGGTGGGCTGTGCTTTGTGCACATCCATGTGTGAGCTGGGGTCTCCATCAGTGCCTGCCAAGTGTGGCCAGAGGTGCACTCCAGGTGCACCTTTGAGCAACAGAGGGTAACCACCAGTGCTTGAAACTGGCTGCCTTTTTCTGGTAAGCAATACTTGGAACTGAATATATTTCAAACACACATACTAGTGCTCTCTGCAGAGAAAACAATCCCAGCAGAAGTTATACCCACCTCAGAAGGATGCAACAGAGCTGAAAAAGGTAAGAAAATGGCAAAATGGGGAAGGTTTATGTGCAAGTAGAAATTAAACTAAGATTATTCAACTTGGAAGACAGGATTAGGAAGATTTACAAGACCATGAAAGAGACAGAGAAGATAAATAGGGAATAATCAGTCACTATTTCACAATAAAGAAGAGAAATCCGATTAGCAAACCAAGGCTTTTTGAAAAATAAAAGGAAATACTTTTTTTTCACATAATTTATAATTAAAGTTGTGATCACAAGTATAAATGGACTGAAAACATCATTAGAACAATACACAGTAGAAAATTCCACTGATGATTTAAACACAAAGATGTAAATAAAACCTTTGACTTTGGAAGACTTTTGGGACATAGGGATGTATTTCAGAAAAGAGATAACTTTACTTTTGCCCTGGTTTTATACTTTTTCTTCCTATTAAAATATTTCAACTTTTATTTTAACATCTGACCATGACTGGATATGAACAGGAACATCCAGCCATGCATTAGAGCTAATTAACAAAGATTTCCCTGTATTTCATGTGGCAAACAAACGTCTCCTTCCATTGTATCATTACACTATTGTGGACTTTCAAGCAAGCATCATGTGGTGTACTCCTTGGTGTAATGCAAAACCTGAAACACTTAGAGAAACACAGTTTTTCAAAGTATATTTTAAAATACAATAAAAATCTCATGATGTCAGTGCTAGACCACATTAGAATTCTGACTTTGTTCTGCCCTTTTGGATAGACAGTTCCACTCATTGTAGTTTTAAGAGTATCTAAGAGTAAAGCACTACAGTGTGTCATTGTATAAGAGAATGCATATTTTATAATGGTGACAGCATATTATGAATATAAAAGCAAAGCCATCTTCATAAAAAAGCTAAAAAGAAAATAGTTTTGTGGCACAAAGCAAAAATACCCTAGTTGTGGTCTGTAGAGCACAAAGTGTAGATAAGACATTTCTTGGCTGTCTAGGAAGAACAGTTTCATCACAAAGCTCTCCTTCTTTCTCCTTTTTTCCAGTGACAGAATTGCATTAAAAAAGAAGATACTAATGTACACATTCCTAATCTCACTTTTCCTTGCAAGCCATTGATATTGCTGTTGTCAGGATGTTGTGGGTAGAGAATCAGTGAAGAGATGTCCCAAAAAGATAACATATCTTTAAAATGTTTTGGAATCCCTGTAATACATAATGTAAATAACAGCATGAGAAATAATATGACTGAAACCTAAATGGCAGAGTTCAGGAGTTATCAACTCAGCTGGACTAAAAGTTAAACCTTTAGACCTGAATAACTCAAACTGAGCTCCAGATTTTAACACAACTTCATATGTACAATTCAAACAAGCTAATTAATTTTTAACATAATAAATTTTGCTTCTGTGGGAAGACTGTACAAGTCCAAGGTACGTCCATCCCAAGTTAAATCCCCTAAAGAATATGGCTTATGTGATCTTCTAAGTGCCCTGACAATAATTACACTTTTTGAACTCTTCTGCTACGTAGCTTTTATATCCAGTACTGCTTGAGGACACTAAGATAAATAGTGAGTAGCTGTGATGGGTTGACGCTGGCCAAACGCCAGTGCATGCATGAAAATCATTTATTCATTTATGCTTTAGCATAAACAAACAAGATACATGTTAATAAAGGCATAGATATCTATTACAAAAAAATTGCTGTACATGTCATGAAGTTAAGCTTTATCCCACCCATCTACTGGGGAGAACTCAGGTATGTAAGGCAAATCAGAGCCTTTCAGTTTAATTACCTTGCCCAAAAGCCCAAGAATCCAAATTTGGGCCAAAATACCACAGTTGTTAAGGCATAATGGAGTTACTTTCAAAGATATACTGTTAACAAGCAGTAAATTAAAAAAAAATAATAATTCCAAATTTAATTGTGTGGGTTTTTTTTAGTGTCATTTAATCATCCAATATGTAGCTATCAGAGGCAGTGGAGTCTGGCAGGGGCTTGTGTGACCAGGACCTAGCTCTGCATAATGACCATATTGATAATGTCTCAGGTTGGCAGCTGAGGCACAAAACTCAGAAATACCAGCACCCTTTTTCTCTGTTCCACAGTTAGTGCAACTGCCTGCCTCTAAGAGAGCTTTACTGGCATGGCCAGCTGATTTTTCCAGGTGGAGATTAAGTATGTTTATAATACCCTTCAAAATATTCAGCTGCAGGAGCTGCAGAGATTGCAAATGGTTTTATTAAAGGCAAGGAGAACAAAGAACTCACAATCTCCTACAGCGTATTAAAAGAGTGGTTCCATGCATAAGCAAATAAATAATGATGTGTTCACATAAATATAATGGATTTCTCCATCTATGGTTCTTTCCCTCCTGCAATTATTTCTGAGTGAAGTGAAATTGTAAATAGCTTTACCCACTAAATGATCTTGAGAAAATTATTTCTGAAGTGCCACAGTGGAGCTTGGGGGCTTTTCCCAATCATTCAGTGCTCAGATGATTAGCTTGAAGCAAATTTTTGCAACTATGCTCACCAGGGCAAAAACACATTGTGAGGAATGATGAAAGCGGAACCTAAGTCACATTTGATTTTCAGCAGCAAAAGGCTTTGAAACAGGACTGCAAAGATGCTGAAGGCCACAACAGAAGTCCTTGCAAGAGCTGGGGTTGTGAACTGGAACAATGAAAGCTGTAGTTATCCATACAAACTTCAGTTCAGGATGGAGATGCCAGGCTTGGACTGTGAGAGAGCCAAGGAGAGCAGTGAGGACTGCATGTGAGAAATGAAGCACACAGGAAATACTGCCAAGGAAACCCAGGTTGGGACAGCATGGACGAGCGAACAGCCCTGGCAGAGCTGTACAGTACCCCTGCACGGTGCCTGGCTCCAGCCAGCAATGCTCAACCTTTCCACTCAAAAAAGACAAGACCAAATCCATCAGCTTCACAGTTTTTTACAGTCTCAAGGCCCTTTACCTCTCCAACTAAGGCATCAAGAAAAGAAGTAATTATCTACCCAGTTTCAATTAGTTTGTTCTAGAAAATGGCAGAGAAGAGCCTTTGAAACACCTATATAAAACACTCTTGTGACTAAAATAATCTTCCACACCATTACCAAGATTCCTCTAAGGAAATGCAGGCATGAAACTGTTCTGACCAAAGAAATGTACTACCGTGGTCAGAAGGTGATTCTTTTACCCAGTAGGTTTCAAGAAAATCTATCAATTTCTGTGAGAAGCTTACACATTAAGAGAAATCAGCAGCCACAAAAAATCTCCTAAGTAGTCTGAATCTTGATTGTTTTCATAACAAAGAAAATAATTTGCAGAATATATCACTTTGAAAAACAGTTCATCAGCACTGATGCCTCAACATCATCTAAACACTAGAAGATTGAAAGATAGCCAGGAGATTTTATTCAAGAGAAATATTCACAACTTGGGTTCCATCAGGGTCCACATCAGCCAAGAAGACGGTGTGAACATCCAAGGAAAGGGCAGAGAATAAGGATGTCTAAAAACAGTTTACTCTTGATTCTCATCATGCCCAGTTATTCAGCTTCACCTGCTAACAGGAAAGGATGTCAGGATGGCAACCCAAGGTGCTGTTAGGAAATTATTGGTGCCCATCTGCTCACTACTTTTCTTCACCAAACTCATGCACTGTTGTTATACTGCAGTATGGCTCATGTCCATTCTATGATATATCCAATTCACACATATAGTTGGTTTTGGAGGCTTGATAGCTGAGTTAAATAATTGCCAATAAAAAACAGCTGCTCATCAGAGAAAAGGGTGCCACTGATGCAACAGAGGTGTTGGTCTTGTTCTTTTAACTGGATGTGGTCACAAGGCAATATCTCCTCACCAAACACAACCCACACTACACATCTCTGCGTCAAGACTGTTAGTTGAAAGTGAGGTCTACCCCAGCAGAATGGTGTGCAGCTTTTCAGATGGATATTGGCTGGTTCTCACCCAAGTAGGAGTCAGTTCTAGGGGACATACAATTCTGCAAGTTCTCTGTGACTGAAGAAAGATCCACAATTATGCATAGCCCTAGATATCATGATTGGGAGCAATAAATGTAAGAAAACCATATATAATCCTCTTCATTTCCTATTTTAATAGAAGAATTAGCAAGCCATAAGACTGACTAGGACAGACTGAGTGTATGCATTAAAATGGATTTTTAAATGTATGCTGGCCTGAGGGAAACAGCTTTGCTCAAATCTTTGTAAACAGCTATTCACTCTCTCCCTGCCTTCTGAAGCAGATGTTCACTGAACTGTGAGAGGGAAAAATACCTAAGTCTGGGATGTGTTAAAGATCTGCAGCCTCATCAAAAGGTTCAGGTACATCTTTTGTCACTATGATGGGTACAGCTCATCTCTGCTTACAGTAAATTAAACTGATCCCAGCAGCTGAGACCACATTGTGTCAAAGAACTAGGTGTGCAACAGAGCAGAAGATACAATTGGAATAGCCATCATCAACAACATTTTGTCAGCTAAGAAATGATCCTCTGATCTCCATCGTCATTGCTAATTTACTACAAAGTATCATCTATTAGGAATATCATTAGATGTCTTCTTGGCTTTGATATTTCATACTTGAAATCAAATTATTTTTGATCCGTGAACATGTTGTAGTGAGGGACAAACCTACCACAGAGCTACGAGGCCATACCTCATCTGCTACAGTACCTTCCCCTGTAAATGAGTAATGAGTAAATGGCATGGACTGACTGCAGGAAAACAATTCAATCACCTTTAGCTGGCCTCTAATTAGCACAAAAACTTAACAGTAAGTACAAAACCATCTCTGCATTAAACCAATCTGCATTAAACCAATAGATTCCCAGAAATAAATGGGGTAAAGGTACTTTGGGACACTAAATACATCTCCTTAAAAATCTCCTGGCAAGAAGACAAAGACAGGGAACTCTCTGCTTCTTTAGATATTTTTGTGTAAGTGATCAGTCACTCTCTCTATTAAAATTGTACCTGTTTTTCCACTTGAATATATTTAGATTCAGCTCCAAGTTACTGTTTTTCATTATATATTCCTCTGCAGATTAAAGATCCCATTAGTGCCTGGTATTTTCTTCCTGTAAACATCCTTTTATACTGACACAAGGTCACCTCCATTTTCCTTTCCTAAGGTGTCTTTTTAAAAACGACGTAGTGGTGTTGCAGATAATACACTCGGGGAGACTTTCAGATAGCTATTTTATTCTGAACATAATTTTTTCTCTGATATTTCAGATGTTCCAGAAGTTGTATATGTAGGCTTCACATGTGAACTAGTTAGGAATTTGATGAAAGTATGGAACTACAGATCTGCAGAGCTGCACTGTACTTTTAAAATAGATAAGGGTTTTTCCTTCTGTCTTTCTCAGATCCCAGATTAGAAAACCATATTTTTTTCCTAGGTTCAACAGAATACTGCATTTTTCACTGTATCTTTGTTCTCGGTGGATATTTTCAATAGCTGCAATATTTTACCCTAGAAGTGGCTGCATGTGTCTGTGGCTTGAAAGGTACATCTGGAACACTGAGACTTATTAGAGATTACTGGAGCCCTTTTCAGGAAAAGGAAAGTAGTATCAAATGTATTAACTTTTAATACAGAGTAAATGTCTGCAAGAAAAAGCACTGAAGTTCTATTTTATTTTTGACCTTGAGATTACAGTTTGTATGTTTTACAGAGTCACTGTAGCAATCTGAAATCACACATGCTTTGCATTTAATCATGCCAACAATGACGAATCTGGCTATCAGAGGGAATACTTAAAGCTGTCAGTTTGAATTAAGGCTATATTTATCCTTTAAAATGCTGCTGATAATAATGACTTCTCCAAAGAGTCAATAACTCCTCCAAAAAGATTAAAAAAGAAAAGCACAGGGAGGAGCAGAGCAGATTCATATTTTTCACACAATATCTTCCACTATACTTTCTCTGTTCAGGTGAATTCAGGAGCTTTATAGTTATGAACCTGTGACTTGAAAACATATGGAATAAAAAAGTAGTCCCAGGGCATAAATTTAACAATCTCAGTGAGTCCTAAACAAATACAATAATTCATTGCAAGACCTCTAAAGACAGAAAAAAAGTTAGGCATGTGCTTCTGCATTGTGTTTAGAGAAAAAAACAGATCTCTTAGATACCATCATCATTTTCAGAGTAAATCTTTCTTTTTCAAGCTACCCTGAACTTTTTCCAATTCAGAATGTTTGGCTGAAGAAATTCCATGATCTCCCTTCTTCCCCTTCCCAAAGTGTTCCAGATAAAAATACATCTTCCATTTTGATTCCTCTCACAGAAGTAAAAGGAGTGGAGAAACACAAGGGTAGTTGCACAGGTGTTTTTATTTCATATTGTTTAAAATGTTTGCAGCATTAAGAACCAGTAATTTATCAAGAACTTGAAAAATTTTCTGTACTTTGGAAACAACTATTTGTTTTTAGAATGTGTGGGTGGTGTAGAGATGTCATGACTAATGCGATTTGCAATATAACTTGATCAAATTGCAGTGACATCAGTACTGGTACAGATTGCTAGACTGTCACCCCTAGAATATAAAGTTCACAGAGTAGATACAACTTGAGTTATAAAGGAGATTCCTATTGATTCCTGCAAATGTGTTACATTGGGAGAGGCATTTTTCAGAAAGGGGACTGAGTTTCCTTCAGTTTTTCAGCTGAAAAAGATGTCAAAGATGTCAGAAAACTATCAGTGTGCTTTTTAAAGAGGGCAAACTCCTTGTCTACAGCCAAATAAAATTCCTCCAACTGAAAAAGATCAGCCAAAATTTCACAAAATACATGATAACTCTCTATCACTGTGGAAGTGGACAGATATACACCTTCTTTCTTCTTCAAATTCCAGCAGTTCTTTTTTTGTGCTATAACTATCAGCAGAACCTGCTGAACAGACATTCTGTGGGCAAATAATGAATTGAAAGGATAATAATTATCTCCATGTGGAAACCTAAGGCTCATATATACTTCAGGTTGCCAGATTGAAAATTACATCTATTAAGCCAAATAAATTATTTGTGTACTGTACTAGAGGCAACCCATAAAGGAATTTACTTCTTCTCCCTTCATACCAACCTGTGTTAATTTAGATAATAGTAAGTGATGATTTGCCACACCAAATGACTGCAATAACTCCATAAAGTTTTATCCTATCTATTCTCCCTTCTCAATTAAAGAACAGCACTAATCATTGCAAGCCAAGGTCTCCTAGGAGATCTTCTCTTGATATCACTGAACTTATAAGAGGGGTCAAGAGGTCACCATCTGAAATCTACCCAGAGATTTCAATAGACCTGTTACCACTATTACCAACTGATAACAGTCTGTATGGTTTCATTCCAGCCTGCACACTGCAAACATATCTCACTAATACAATAACCTTGGTTTATTTCCATATGCTGGGTAATTGCCATGTACTAAGCGATAAATTAAAAAGATTAACCAAAGTACTAACTACAATAAAGCAGCTAATTTAAGAATTTCAGCTCTATATTATCTTCTCTTTATTGAAATTGAACTTAAAAATCCTCCCTCTGCTTCAGCTAATGATAAAATGTTAGATAAAGATACGTTTCTGTATTCTCTATTGGTTGACAAATAACCATTTATCCTCTAATTATGCAACTCAAATAGCATTTTCCTTGACTGCAATTCCACACTTGCATATGAATCTTAGCCTAAGTGGAAGACTGCCCCCATAGCAGTAGTTTTCAGTCTCCTGCAGGTTAGAGGACAGAGAAGCTGTCAGCATGTCAACAAAGGTGTTTCCAGAAAAAATTCCTGGTGTAATGTGGAAATAACAAAGAACAGATAACCAAGGCCCCATCAATACTCTGGAGTTTATAGAGCTTTTTCCATTATCTATAAGCCTTTCAATGCACATTGAAAAGCTGTAGTTAAACAATAATAAAAACTCTTTCAGCTAACCAACAACTCATTAAATCTTCAGGGACGATGTCTGCCCCCTCTGCATGGCTCCCTAAATAAACAGTATGTGTTGATGGTCAGGAAGAGATTCCAGCTGTTTTGGTCCAGAGTATGAAACCCAAATCCTGCACCACAGTCACCTGCCTCGGCTATTTTGCACTCCAGAGTTTCTGTGACTGTAAGCTGTGAAGTCCTCCATTACTATTCTGAACATTGGAAAGACAGAAAGTGTGTGAAATGCCAAATGTATGCTCGGAAAGGGGGCTTTAGAATGAGGCTGTGCAGTTACATCTCTTTGAAACCCAGAACACGGGTTTACAACATGCTATCTTGACAGACATTGCTCCTAGCTACCATCCATAAAATGATAAAATCATAAAATCATAAAGGTTGGAAAAGACTTTAAACAAGTTAAACAGGACTGCCCCCAGTACTGAGCCCTGAGGAACCCCTCTAGGGACTGGTTGCACACTGGATGCGGCACCATTTAATATTTTCTGGACCTGGCCATCCAGACAGTTTTGAACCCAGTGAAAAATGCACCTGTCCAAGCTGTGGGCTGCCAGCTTCCTCAGGAGATTGCTGTGGGAGACAGTGTGAAGGGCTTTACTGAAATCTAGGTAGACTACATCCACAGCCTTTCCTTCATCTACTAGTCAGGTTACCTGGTCTTAAAGGAAGTCGTGTCATTAACTGAAGAGAAATCCTCTCCTTGTGGGTTGGCACATCCTGGGAGTACTGGGAAAGGCAACATGCTCATCACAAGTAACGTTTAGCATCACACCATAGTTTTTCCTTTTGGTAGCACAAAAGCAACTCAAGACTTTTTTCCTGAAATGTATTTATTCTGCCAAACTCAGAGCACATCTATACAAAGGATATAACTACGTCTTACTCCTCTCTGTGAACAAAGCTATCTTAAAATGAACTAGCTCCAAATCTGCACTACATTACTGTGGTGATTTGCCCAGGCTAACATGTCCTGCCACTCAACCAGTCCTATTACCTGGGTCACAATTCCAGGCTATCATAACTCTGTAAATTTTGGTCCTGATCTTACTCATGTCTGAATAACTTCCTAGTCAGGTAGAGTGTTCTTATATCCATTTCCATCTGTCCACTCTGCCCACATCAGCTGTATGTGAAAAAAACGTTCTCAAGTTCTATCTTAAAAACAGTTTTCTGACTCTCTTCATCTGCTGGCTCTGCATCTTCCTCCCTTTGGAAATGGCCTAAAAATCTCACCACTGTAACAGTTAAGAACTTTCCTGTCATCTCCAAGTTCCATTTATCCATCTCAAATTTATACTGTTATCTTTTTGGGTAAAATTTGCCTTTCTGAGCTTAAAAAACAATGCCCTGCTTTGTGCTTAACTGACTGATGCAGTTACAGGGAATAATCACCTCCACTCCTAGCATTTGCTCTTCAAGGCTGAATAAATCAAACTGGTTTACAGTCATTTTTGTGAAGAACTTTCCATTCCTCAACAACCTAGAAACTCTTTATCTGTCCCAGAAGAAATTCATCTTTCTGGAATAGGAGTGACTAAAACTGGACACACTTTTGAAAAGAATCCTCAGCAGTTTGGTACAGAACAACACTAATATTTCCTTGTATCTGCTGGATGTATGACTGGTCTGCTGATATATCCTGGGATACAATTTGACATTTCCATCACCTTTTCATATTCTTTCAAAACCCTTTGTTTCACAAAACTGCACTTTAAATCTCAGAGAGTATGTTCATGCACAGCATTTCTGATCCATTTTAATTCCAAGCAAAGACAACCTTCATCAGAAAAAGTTCAAATCTACATCGAGGCACAAATACCTCAGAATCTATGTTCAAAAGTTGTTTTTAATTGGAACTATATTTTCTTTGGAGTAAGCTATAAAAAAAATGCTCCTACTAGAGTTCTGACATTTTCAGTTTGAGACTAATTTATATTGATGCAAAAATACAAAGCAATTGAATAGCACAACCGTACCAGATTTTTTCCAGTTTTTAAACCCAGTTCTTTTTCAGAAAAAGTCAAGAGAAACAGAATGTTCTCCATCTCCCTGGACTGGTTTACCCACTCTATCCAGTCAAAGCTCTGATGTTCTGAGCAAAGCAAATACAAGAGCATTTTCTTCTCTGAATCCCCTTCATGCTTTTTGCAATCCTGCTACAATGAAAAAGATCCTGCAAAACCAGTGTGGCTTGTCTGACACCAACCTTGGCCTCTCTCCTCTTAAGTGTCTCTTGAAATTCAACAAGTTGACTCAAGTGCTGCTGGGAGGAGGCAGGTATAGTGATGCCATTCACACCACACTCCATATAATTCCTGAAGAACTCACAGGATATGGTTCCTAACAATCTCTTCACTATCAACTCTAACCAGCTCTTCTCTGGATCATGACTAAGTTCAATCTTTACTAAACAGACCTTAAACAAACTAAACAAACCCATTCGTTTGCATGTGTTTTTTCCCCCTCTGGATGTCTTAAGGAATTTCTTCTACTATGGAAATAATTTTATGTTGAGCCAGGTTTTCAGTCAAGATAAGTTTGTGAAGCTCTGCAGAAGTCAGTTCACACCACTTGATGAGCTTTCCTTCAAACAGATGTGGGGTTTTATCCCAATTGTTTCTTTAAGACAGGAAACAAACTCTTCATGTTATCTATCATTGTATCCAGGACACTAGCAGCAAACCATGTAAGTTAAGTGCTGAATTGGTTGCAGCTAGGAAAACTAAACAAAAAAATATATGTAACTGAAAAAATGTAGACGGCCTGGTTACAAAAAAGCTAAAATTTCAGTTAAAAAAAATTGCCAAGATTTCAAAATCGGTTTGCAAATTTCACAGCATTCAAACCTTTTTTCCCCCCCAAACAGAACAGGAGAAGTGATAAGGAATAAAAGTCCTGCTCTGTGAGATCAAGATGGGCAGAGTGATGTATGTGTGGACATGGAGTAACCTGTCGAACAGTAATTTAGTGAAGCTGACTGCTATTTTCAGTTCCACCAACAACATGCTTCATAAGTCTCAATAAAGTCCTTTATTTCTTGTGCCTCAATTTACCTTTCTACAAAACACCAATAATGATTTAGACATCATACAGCAGTTTGAAAATCATAAAATACAACCAAAATCCTAGGTAGGAATATCTAATTTTTTTTTGTGTAAACAGAGGATAGTCCTTAACTGTTGTAACAAAATTGCACTGAAGTGTTAGAGATCATGTTTTCACAGAATTCCTTTTAATTTAGATCCTCCCCAAGTCTCCTTTTAGCTCTGCTCTATTTTGCAGAGGTATTTTCCATATTGATTTGTCTTTGCTTAGGTAGGCTGCTTTTTTTCTTTTTGAATGAGAGATTTTCCAGGTGTTCTGTACATTCATAAATGGCCTTTGAAGCAATCCAATATAATTTCAGCTCTATTAATTTGATCCACTTGCTATCTTTGAAACAATTTTTGGCTTCACAGAAACCAGCGTTTGCATCTAATGTAGCAAGTATTGTAAATTGCCCTTAAGTGCTTAAAATTTAGTTTCAGATTGTATCTGGCATCCATTTGTCACATAAATGCAGCGAATATAAGGCTTTTATCAGCAACATCTAACATCTCTGAAAGCCATAGACAAACTGTCAAATGCCAACAAATTTTGTTTGAATCTAACCTATGTAAGATTTGAAATACAAGAGTGTTGCAGCCAGTTAACACCCTAGGAAGCAAGATAGTTTGCTACACAAGTGTGGCAAGGTATATCTCCCAATATGGGGGGGGTGTATATATATATATATATATCACACCTAGATAATGAGTCCATTTCTTATCAAACTAGTTTACAACAAGCCTGGACCCCTAAATGATTAAGCAGGGAAAACTTTTACTGAAGTAAGAAGAACAATGTCAGATTAATCCTAATGCTTTCTACCTCAAAACACAGGTGCCATTATACTAATTTTCTGAATGTAAAGCTACAGTACTAAATTTTAAGCACTTACAACTAAAGTAAATAATTACATTAAAATCTGATTTTCATCACAGAAGAATTGTAGTTTCCACTGAAGACAGTTATGATCAAAAGCATTCAGGCTTAGATCAGGTATATTAATAATTACATGTACTGAAGTACATAAGTCTTATTGAGTGTCTCAGTTTTTCAGTTTCCTCAGTTTGCAGATAAATATCTAAATAGGTGCTAACACTGCTGCATGCATGAAACAAATGGAGAGGAACGTTCTGTTCCTCACCTTGAAACTTCATACTCTTTCTAACCTGCCACAGCTTTAATAGTCCCTATGACTGTTGAAAAACACATGTGAAAGCCTCCTAGTTCTTTTTGAAGGGTCCACCAAGATCTCTATATCTGGTTCTCACTTGTCACTACATCTTGGTACTCACTAACTTTCTTGAAAGAAAGTCAGGAGTGAATTTGATCTCCAGCTTTCTGGAGAAAAATAATTTGGAGATATGAGGTATTCCAATGCTCACCTTTTGGAGGACTACTTTTTATAAAAAGGCACTGAAAATCCTTTGAAAGAAAGAGATATTTTCCTTCACCTTAAATTTTACATAGAAAGATCTTGGTTTGTGGGTAGGCAAAGCAGGAGGTAAGGCTCTCTGGTTCATTTAATGAATTTCATGTAATCACATCAGAAGCCTGTACAGAAGCAGAATTAACCAGGAATGGTTCTTTAGAAAAACCACTTGAAACTAAGCAATTATTTGAAAAATTGGACCAAACCCTCTTGCCAGTTTAAATGTGATGCAAATTCACTAGTTTCTCTAGCACTCCTTTCAGATCACAGCCATAGCAAGAAAAGAACCAAACCAAATCTTCTTATTCCCAGCTCATATGCAACATGAATTCAGCCTGAGGTTTATGAAATCACTTCCGTGCCACATATCCCTCCATTCTTCCTCTGCCTCATTTGCTGAACAAATGAAAAAAATCACTTTCCGTGAAAAAGCAGCAGTAATGGAATTATAGCTGTGAAGGTAACCTTAGCCCATTCCAACTCCAGTCCACAGCAAACTGCTGACAGCTGTCCCAGAGAGCTGCACTCTGGAGTGGCCCAGCAGCAATCTCATTGACTTTGGCTTCCTGTAGGAGTAGGAAAGCATTCCCTCTCACCCAGGCCTCCCTTACATTGTCTGAGGCTGCTTTTCTCTCTTTCCAATTTGATATTAAACCAATGATGATATATCATCCAATAATTACACAAGGTCACATTATTTTTTGATATCTTATTAATCTATTGGGGTGATACTTTAGGTTTCAGCTTTTATATTTTTCAGATTCTGTGCTGTTTTAGTGTGTAGTTCTGGGTTTCCTATTTAAGTGTTGGTAAGCTGTCTTCACAGGGTAGGTAGACAAAACAATGCCTTTCCAAGGATAATCGATACAAATTTTAGGCCCAAGAGCATAAACAATGGTGAATTGAAGAGAGAAAAACAAGGAGGATGGAACTTCATAACCTCCAGCTTAAATTGGACAATTAACTCCAATATGCTAATGGACCAAAACTTATAAACGTGTGAGACCTCGTGACCAGTTTGTGACCATTCTGGGATTCCACCTGGGTGTAGCCCAGCTGGGCTCTTGCACTGCCCAGGGTGTATCTATTGAGGCCTTTTGGTGAATACCTACTTTATCCTTTTGCTCTGTCCAGTCTCTGTTCCAGGTCAGCCTTCCAAGGCATCGAGGGGATGTTAAAAAAGGGGAAGATAAAAAAAAATAAAAAAAGAAATAAAATTCTCCCTCAATGGTCCCATGCAATTTTCACAGTTATTCACTGTAATGTTGGCCCTCACAGGCTACAAGGATGAAGCTTGAAGAAGAGTAACGAGAATAAGGAATCAAGGGGCATGGCTCAGTTAGGATTTCTGGTTTCTGTTGCCTGTTCCAAAAGAATGCACTGACTAGTACAACACATGTTGTCCCTGTGCTGATGATAAAAGGGATAACAATATTATCCTCCTTTCTCAGGGCATGTGAAGAGGATCAGGTAGCCACAGAGCTGCAGCCAAACGACTGCACTGCATTTCCTTCATCCTCTCTCCCTACAGCTTCCATGTGCACTGAAGCACAAACATGCCTTGTTCTAAACACTATTCTTTCATTAAAACAGAGGAAGGGTTGCAGGTAAGGAGCCCACATACATCCTGCTTACACAGCTTTCAAAACAGCTGAATGGCTCTGGGAACCACTCCTCATCTCTGTAAGGCTGTAGTCAGAAGGCTGAGCTAGGCACAGCAGAGAGAAAGCAAACATATATTAGAGACGAACAGAGGGTCAGGCTCAAGTCAAATCCTGCTCTCAAATTTCAAACTCACATCTGGAGAATCTGCTTTGCAGAACTGTGAACCTGCTTTTAGGGGGGGATGAATAACAGAATGGTATCAGAAGCAATGAGCTGAGGTGACTGTTTGCTATTTTCTAAGGACCTAGAGAGAAAAGAACAAAACAGAAATAAAAGGTAGGGAGGAAGAGAGGACAGTGTAGGCAGCAAACACTCATCTGCTTCAAAATTACCAGAAAAGTAGGATAGTAGAGAAAATCCTACAAAAAGATACTACACTGTCAGCAAGAAAGGACTGCTGCAGAAGGGGATCAGCAAACAGCCTTATTCTTAAGGGCCAGGGATTTTAAATTTTACAGAGATTAAACAAACATATGATACTGGTGCAGGAGTAGAGTATTATGTCCGGTTCACCCTAAACATGTGTGTCTTAATACTGCTTTCATTGTCTTGATACAATTTATGACATAAGCTCTGTAAGAAAGACATCTAATACGCAGAGCACACATATGGCCCCTTACTAAACACAAAATAGGACAGACATTCCCCTCTAAGAGCAGCCTGCTTTACAGATCCAGAACAGCATGATACCACACTGTCACTATGCCATTCATCCCTCCAGTCATTATCAAACAGTAATGCACATAGTAAATGAGCACAGGCTAAAGGGCTAAATGTTTCTCACTGCTTTCAGGAAATTATTAGTGTATTATGTACCCAGCTTCCTGACTTGAACTGTCTCTATTTTTTGGAGTCCAACAAACCAAATTGTACCCTAAGGATGTTTAACTTCCTCTACATACTGCCTCTTTTTGCTAATCCAGTCAAATGTGAGGTTGGCCCGCTTTCAGTACCTGACAGACCAAATTCAGATATAACTGGCCAAGTTCAAGCAAGGTATATGCCGTGCTCTCCAAAGAAGATGATTAAAACTTAAGGAAACGTAAGTCAAGTCATCTTAAATCAAGGAAATGGGGCAATGCTGTAAAAATAAAAGGAGAAAAATTATTTTGAGCATGTCTTGGAAAAAGTCTGGGACACATTCATAATGGCACGATATTCCTCAAGGGTGTTTTCTTAAAGGATATGCAGACTGGCGCTAGCCACAAAGCAGCAGGCTGAGAAGGATTGTGGGAGGGAGCAAGAGAAATTTGGGACAAGAGAGGGTGGTCTAAAGCAGTCATGTGCTAGGAGGCTGAAAATAAATCAGCTCACAAAACTCATATAGGTTGTTATGCAACAGTGCGTGAGATGCACAAGTATCCTCAGATCTGGTCATCAGTATCAGCAGCAAAGGCAGAAAAGAACCTTTTGGTACCCATTATGTCAAATATTTTACAACTGCTTTCTGCTTGTTATCTTAGGAGGAAAATGTAAATATGATCATGTTGAATTCATTTATATATGTATTTATTTAAAATTGTATAAAGGCAACCTATTTGTAAAGGAAAAAAGAGTCATTTCATTACCCTTATGTGTAATTAATTCATTTCTTTGAGCTGTTATAAACGTGGCCAAGACACTTCTGGCACTTTTCACTCCCATCTCCCCACAAAATGTCTCGTCAATAACACCGAAAATCTCTTTGGCCTCATAGAAGCTCCACCAGAAAAATACATCCATATCCTAAGTGTGTTTCTTTCCTGGACATATTTTCATTTTGTATAATATGTCAAGTTCCTCTCTCTTCAGCTGTTATTCATATTTCAGAAAGTTGCTGGGACTGAGATGGAACACAGGAACTTATTTCACCAAAGTTTAGATCCAAAATTGGCAAAAAGGGTGCAAGAAGAGGCCAAGTAGTGTTTCACTGCTAGGCTGCTGGCCTTTTGTTGGTCCAGGGCAGGAGCAAACAAAAGTGAATCATGTCTGCTGGTGCTTCAGGACCCCTCTGACATGAGTTTCGGGGATTCAGATCTGATTTTTTTGAGACAGTATCAACTCAGGAAAACCAAGGCATACTGTTATCCTACAAACACCTTAAAAGCAAGGAGTCTTTGGAGAATACCTCAATGGCAAATACAGGGAATGACTGCATAACTGAGACTCCCTTCCTGGCCATACAGATGAGCTCTCCAAGTCAGCATAAATATATGTGATCTGCTTAAGAGACCATCACTGTACACACATGGTGTCAATAACAAGAGAAGCTGGCAGACAGGCTATCACTTTGCCATTGCAGCCATGTTCAATCAATTGAATTCAACAATTCAGCACTTCCCCCAAGTATACTGACACACTATATATCCAAACTAATATAGCCATATTAAAATTCCACTAAAGACTCTAGCTGAAGGGCTAGTTTCCCTTGAACTGGAATCAAAGATATGATGAGAAAATGCACAGTTTTTTTATTACCAATTATGAAAGTATTCATGCAGCACTGCTTAAATATTATCTTCTAAAACTGATAAAAGGGCAGTGTAAGGGGGAGTTCTTCAGAGAGCAGGAGATCAGACAATTAAAGCTCTTAATTACAAGGCAATACCCAAGAACTTAAAGATCATACCCAGACTAAACTCTGTCCTTTATACCAACATTCCTCCCTTTAATATACATCCCTTAAAAAAAGTCTACACATCATAATTTTCTATCATATTTTTAAGGAATTTTAAGAACATTTCATGCACCAGTTAGTTCAAAGATACTATGATACATTAAAAGTTCAAAGCTGCAGCTTCTCTCTTTCCTTTTATACCTCATTTTAAGAAGGAAAAGTTGCATGCAGTTTAATATTCCTCTTCACCAAGGGTGTTCTTACCCCAAGACTGTTGTAGAAACTCCTTTAACTCAGAGAATGAACAACAGTATAGACTGTATTCATGGTAGTGAAACAGACAAATCACACGTTTGAAAGATTATGGAAAAATTCAGACCAAGAGTCCTACGTGGAGAGGAGCCCAGGTCAATCACCCCCAGCCACCTGCAGCTGCTCCCAGTTAGCCACCATCACATATCCACACAGCATCACGGAGGGTACACCACTGCTGTGAGGGAAAACATGAGCAGGTGGTGCACTACTCCCTCTAATTCATCATCTTAACCAGTGACATATAAAAAGCAGTGAAACATAAAGTGCTATTAGACCTGAAAAGTTGCCATAATTGCAATAGCATTGCTAACTAACCATTCAGCCCCATGTTCTGAGTAATTAGGGCAATGGTTTATGACCAGCACTTGGTGGCATTAGCAAAATGGAACAGGAGATTGAGCGTGACGGGTGGGTTGGTAAAGAGGGGGAGGAGGAGATGTAATTTACAGCTTTAGGGAATCACCTGTTAAAAAACATGTGTCCTTTTCTGAAAAGGAAGAACTTCCCCATACCCTGTGGATAATGAAAGGGGATTCAAGACTATGGCAAGGTGACAGTCTTTTACAAGAATGTTTTTGACTTTTCCCCTCACATACGGATTATGCGATTTTGCCCAGACAAGTCAGCAGGAGAAAGGAAAGTCTAGCAGTCAGGCTTTTGCAAGATAAATTCTGTATGCTTAAATGATTTGAGAAAGATGTTACCTTACTTCCTCTTAAAATGAAAAGGCTGATGTAAGTCACCCACACTGCAGCTCTATACACAGTAGGAGGGGACTGGGGAAGTTCACATAATGCAAAGAAAAATACCACAGAGGGAGGAGAAGCTCCTGCTTCTTGCCCTCCAGTGTTAGGCTTCAACAGTGAAGATTCTGCAGAAGATGCGAAAGATACATATGCATGACTTATTTTTTCATGGCCATTAAGAAATCTACCCTGAACTCCAGCACAACTCAAGCTAACTTTCTTGGTTTAATTCCTACCTGAAGTCTAATAGCAGGGTCCAAAATACAAAAGTCCTTTTTTTTTTTTTTTTAATTCTTTCAGTGGGGGTAGGAGAGGGGATTTTTGATGGAAAATTGGCAGCAGCAGTGATGGTTTTCCCACTCTGTAGAAAACTGAAACATGCAGACTATTACATGTCTACATTTGTCTAGTTTAAAGTTCCAGTCACACAATCATGTCATGCTTTCTCTTTCAAAAATTAAAAACTCTCTTATTAAGTTGCTGTTTGCCACTGTAGGTAGCTGTAGATTTTTATTGCCACCCCTCCATTCTATAGAATCACACAATTATTTAGGTTGGAAAAGACCCTTAAGACCATCGAGTCCGAATGTAACCTAACACTGCCAAGTCCACCACTAAACCATGTCCCTGAATACCACATCTACACATTTTTTACAATATCTTCAGGGATGATGACTCTACCACTTCCCTAAGCAATGCTTGACCCCTTCTTTGAAGAAACTTTCCCCAGTATCCAATCTAAACCTCTCCCATCACAACTCAAGGCCATTTCCTCCTGTCCTATCACTTGCATACTTGGGAGACTGACACCCATCTCACTACAACCTTCTTTCAAAAAGTTGAAAAGAAAAACAAGGTCTCCCCTGTCTCTTCCTTTTCAGGTAAATACTCAACTCTCACTGAAAAATTTTTCAATTGTTTTACAAATTATTATATTTAAGAACTATCTCTCCTCTAAGGTAATAGCAGCTGTATGCATAGGAAATGCATCTCATTCACAATCACACCAAGAATAAATACATTTGTTCCTACTCAATACTGTCCTTTAACATATCCAGACAGTGATTTAAAAGCCACAATCCTGAAGTCTTTAGCAAAAATTAGTGCTTCCTAAGGTACTCTATAAAGATGCTTTACATAACTTGTTTTAAAACTGCTACATTTCAAAACAGAGTTTAAAATGCATCCTGTACAGCTACCCTCAATTTGCAATACAATTCAGTCTATCAGTGACATTTCATCTCTGAATGTTTGGACTACCCTGTGTCTGAGCCATTCAGTGCCAGGTGGTCTGTGAAGAGGAATCACAAGATACCATTTTCCTATACATATGTTTTTCCTCTCCAAACAGCTGTTTAAGGTAGAACTGTACATTCTTATTCATTCAGAAGATATTGCAACACAGGTGGTAGTGGCATTGTCAAGAAGAGAAAATAAGCCAACTCTGTGGGATAAGGCATAAATAAAGGGTCATGTTGGAAGACCAGGCTGGCAGAAGAAAGCTGGAATATATGGATGTAACAGGAATGACCCTGCTCCATATTTCAGATCACCCATCTGTGGGGCTGGGTGCCTCTCTGTATCTGAAACAAAAAGCTCTGAGACTGACATTGATATTCCAGGGTCTGAATTGAGGGTATGTGGCAAGGGGGTGTTAATGGGGAGAAATACACATGATTACTATGCAGGGAGAAACAACGGGACTGAATAACCTATATTTCCCTGACAGGAATTTAGAATTTCCTGGAGAAAAATCTAAACTGACTGTTCCTTCAACCTCTGGGGTTTTTTTTGGTAACAAACTCAGCAGATTCTGATAAAGGAAAGCAGAGGCTTTTTTTCTGCTGGAGAAAATATCCTTTTCTAATGGGAAGTAGAGGATTCTATAGCCTCATCCCACCTGCCACACAGTGGTGCAGGCCACATAGCAGCATGCCTGGGGAAATGGGCAAAGGTAATAACATTTCCTCTGAACCCTTGACGGTGGATAAAGGTCCTTCCCTTGTTCTCTTTGAGCTGTCACAGAGATGTGCTATACCCATAAAACAAGGCAGGGGCTGCTGAGGAATTCACAGCTCCAAGGGAGCCTTTTTAGCTTGCTTCCATCCTCCAAGAGTCAGAGGCCTACAGAATGTATTGTGGTAAGCACAACAGCAAGACCAGAGAGGGAAAAAGTGTGTTTCTGGATTTATAGCCATTTGATCTGAGCCAACTGACAGAATCCTAAGTGGGAGGGTGAGGAGCACAGGGTGCAAAATTAGCCTGCATTTAAATAAGAGACATGTGGGTTTGGAACCCCTCCCTCCTCTGTTTAAACAGCCCAGTGCTGCCATGAACAAAGCCTAAGAAGATTATGTTTTGTGAGGATAATCTCAGCTCTCTAGTGCTGTCTCGGCTTCAGAAACACAGAATTCCAGTTTTCTTGTGGGGTCATTTCTATCCTTTCCCTTCAGCTCCCATATACCTCTTCAGCTACTCTCTGATTTCTGGAGTGAACTTTTTTAATGTTACAATTATCAGGGCTCCTTGGATTTTCCTGCCATTCAAGCATGAGAGAGACAAGATTCCTCACCTGAAGGTAACAGGATTAGGTGTCAAGCAGCTTTCTCAGCAATCTAGGTACCCCTTTGGAAAGCAGAGGAGCAGCATTCCCCATGTGCTTGAGGAGCCAGCAGCCCAGAGCACCTCATTGTCCACTCAAACACATTATCTCATCTGAGCATTAAATAAGGCAAAAAATATTCCAGCAGCTCAGATATTAAGCAAGTGGTAATGATGCTGTCACTTTGGCAGAATGTGCAAATATTGGTGCAGATGGATAGCATTTGTGAAGAAAATTAGTAAGATGAGAGAGGACCCCTCTGAATTGCCCTGTGCAGTTCCCACTGCAGCTGAGGGTGCTCTCTGCCAGTCAGGGATAGATGCTCCCATCCTGGCACACCCTTTCCCACTCACAGGCAGACTCTCTCGCCTTCCCTGCTGCAAGAGCACAGAATGGCCTGCCTGGCAGGCACTGTGCACCAACCTCAAACATGCTGAAGCCTGAAGAGTGACACATCTTTATGCTAGGTTTGAATTTGCTCCACGCCTGCCAGAAGACTGGAGAATATGCTGTGTAGGGTTTTTACCTGCTTTAAACAGGTAAAACAGGTAAATGAATGTCAAAGGTATTTTACACATCTGAATACACTGTGCATAACATTCCTTGACTGCAAACTGTTTCTATGTTTTCGGGTATATGTTGCCTCATTTACATCTACTAGCTGTATATGGAACAGAAGCATAACTACCAAGAGAACTGATAAATATGCAGGAAATAAAACTGGGAAGAAAAGCAACACTAGAAACAAGAGTCAAAACACTGTTAAGAGCTGCAGCCCTTTCCTAAGGTAGGGTCTGGGGTACCTGGAAGCTCATTGCACAGGACAGGCACAAATCTCTAGACTTCTATATGCTAAGACCACAGGACCAACCTTGTCCAACACCTGGATATCATAAAGCAAATACAGAGCCTGAGAATGCACCTTCTGCCTCTGGTCCAATGAAGTTAGTCTACATTGTACTTGGTCTTACCATGCTACCTTAGTCTTTCATTTGGGCTGTGGACATGGAACTCTGACACTGACACGAAAGCAACAGAGAAAATAACCAACATCACATAAATAACTAAAGTAATTGTAATTTGTCTTTGTGGTACAAGTCCTGCAGTGTTGGCACCAAACAAATTCCTTTGACTTCTATGGATGTTTGGCCTGATTACGGATTATCTGAATCAGCCTGTATACCACAGGCTACAAAGGAAGCAGAGCATCAGAGGGAGAAAACAAACATGAATTACTCTGAAGTTCACCCTCAGGCTTAAGCAAGATTGAAACCAGCCAGTTCAGTGTCTCATTCCATCACAGTCCCACTGATTTGGAGATGCTGCATCAATATATGCCAGTCTTTCATATCAGAGCCCAGGTTGGGAAATCCCTATTCAATGTAAACCCAAATAAATGCCCAAATTAATTTAAAAAACAAATACTGAAATAAACCCATTTATTCTAATGTAATTTCTTTTCATCTGACATGCTACAAAGCCCAGCCAGAAGCACACCTGCTGCATGAAAACCTCAAGGGCATTTTAAGAGATTTCTCTCAAACTCAGTAAAAATGGTAAAGAAATTATCTTGGTGTTACAAAGTATCATTTCTTAAAACATATTAGAAAGCTCTGAAAGATGCAATACAGTCTCTGTACTCAATAACTTTAAATCCAAAGTACTTCCATCACAATATACACACAGTGCAACTGATTGCAGCCCTTCTGAGGTGCCAGGTAGTAGCTACACCTGGTATAAAGTACTGAAAAAGGGATCAAATATTGACATAATGCTGAAACACTGTAAGGACATTCAGATCCTTTCAGATCACATAATTGCTCTGGGTGTAAAGGCATAGACACAATAAGTCCCTCAAGGTCCATCCCTTGTTGGAAACACAACATGCAGGCAAGGAGCCAGCGAAACCACTTCTGTCTGTAAATGTCCTAGTGGGTGGGTGCTTCTGCCACAGATCAGCTCCCCAGTGCAAGCCTTTCATTTTCTTCCTGCAGCAATCCAGCTTGAAAGTCACGTCAGTCATTAGAAAAAGGATCAACAAGGTGAAGTCTGACATCACTTGGTGATATTTGACATAAGCATGTGCATAGGTGTATGTAATTCTCCCCGCTGAGAATCCTGATCCCCCAAGCTCCACAGCCACACTAGCAAAGGAAGAGCAACACCCCAGCTAAGCAAAGAGAGAAATACTAAAATGACAGCCACTTTGCATTTTTTATGAGGATTGTCTCCTAAATGTCTCTGTACTTCCACAAAGCCCTCATCACTGCCTCAAAACCCATCTTTTTCTCTCAACTGATTAGGAATTTTTATTCTCTGTCATCTCCCCTCCACCCTGCCTATTCCTATGTCCTTGGTGTTAGTGTGTCCTGACAGCAGCAGCTCTGTGGTGCTCTCCTGTCTTTCCCTAACACCTACTACTACTTGTGCTGTCAGTCATCCACAACTGCCACTTTTCCTGCACCATTCACACTGGGTACACAGGAAAATCAATTTTTGCAAGGCTCACTGTGCCCCCCACCCCAGGCCAAGGGGAAGGAGCATGCACAAGGCCCTGGGGAGCTTGCACGCTGCCCAGTCTGTGTCTGAACCCTAAGTCTGTCCCAAATCCAAACTAGGGCAAGAACTCCGAATATATCAACCCTCCCACTTTACACCCTAGTTTTCATGAATGGAAAACTTGGAAAAATGAGAGGGTGAGGAGGTGCCACATGATCTTGTCCTGGTAAAAGATTCAGATGACAGGGAGACCAATACTTCATGGTGCAATACAGTATACATGCAGAGTAAATGTAGCTACAGCCTGACAGTCTTGCTTTCCTGCTTGTAAACAGAGATAATTGTGCTTTCCTAATTAGTGCACGAGCGTTGAGAAAAAACATCAAAATTCTTGAGGCACATCTTAGCATAAGAACAAAACTCACAGAGGCAAAAAACATCCACAGAGGCCACAGGAAAGTTTTGCTTAGCTTACAGAGGATGTGTTCAGGGAAGGCTGACTGCTTCCCAAATGGAACAAAACCATCTTAAAGCCATAAAACCTCCAGACTACACCCAACACTACCAGACAAACACTTGCCTTCCTCTCACAAGCTCTTCTGACCTCTTTTTTTTCCTCTATTAGTCATCCTAATAAACGTTAACAGCTGTATACCTTAAATATACTTGTATATTTACTAATGCCAGTTCAACAAGGCTATTATTTTGCTATGTTTCTTCAAGGCATGCACAGCTCAGCCTCTTTCTTTCCTCCCAAAATCCAAGGTTTAGATGACTGTCTATGGCTGTACAGAGTGAAAGCACTGGATATACACCAAATAGAAGTAGAATAAGCATCAGGAACTAAAACTGACTGACCTTTTAGTCCCTGAGCTCAGTCCTTTTGTTTTCCAAGCATTTCATGGACCAGTAACTCCCTCTTCACTCCAGTCCCATTGAAACTTGCAGGTTCCTAAGCCAAACTCCATTCACATTAAACTATCCCAAGGGGTCAAAACAAAGTGTGTGTGCTTGTTCTTCAAGTGAGATAACATGGCAATTGTATTTCTGTTCTATTTGTAAAGGATTGCTAACATTGTAACAAATGATGGCTTCTAACCTATGCAGCACTGCAGCATCACAGCAAAATTTTAGTGAGCAAGTTTAATCCATTTGGCAGATTTATTCACTCATAAAGAACTCCTTTCATTATTTAGTACAAATAAAGATATACCTTCATGAAAGGCTTCTACTGCTCATGATGCTCACTTTCATATTTGATAGCTGAACAAATAGCTATAGGCCTTTGCCCGTTCCACATTAGTGTGCAAGAAGGGTTCTCTTCCAAGACTGATTAATTTGCAGAAGAATATTGGGTTTTCATATGGAATTGGGTGGACTTTGCATCAAATTTTGCTTTCTACCTTTAAATTCCTCCAAGGAAGTAAAAAGAGCTTGCAGCACACTTGGCTTACCCAGCGAGGCACCACAGGGAGAGACTCCTGCCTGACCTCTACAGGCGTTAGATAATGACTTGAGCCATGTGATTTGAATATCCCTCTGTTAGACCTGAATATGCCTCTGATGCATATTCCTCTCTAAGGACAGGGACTAGGACTGTAAATAGCATTTCAGACCCTCTCCAACTTTAGTTCTACCTTAGACTGGAAGAGACCACGTAGAGACCTTATATATGCCTTCTCTCTGCCCATGGCTGCTCTCCTCTTACAACAGCACTAGCCTGTCATCTTCAAAGTTCCCTAAAGGTTTGCCACTGAGCTTTGAGAGGGAGGTGGGAGTTATTGCATCCCTCCTCCTGCTCTAAGATGGCTGCACACAATCCAAGTGTCTTACAAGAGCAACTTGTTACACTTTTGAGTGAATGTGTGACCTGGGTTCTGCTGCCCTGTGGCAATAGATGTAGATCCTGATCACAGCATAAAATGACACTTCTTTTAACATCTCTGCCCTGTGCTACTGGCTGGCCCTTTAGTCTCACATTATTGAAGACTGTGAGAACTCAATGTTGATCATTCGCTTCCTGATTCTTCACAGTCCTTTCACTAACAGTGAAGTAGCCTTCACTAACTCAACTGTCCTCAAAGGTAGACAATCCTTCTCAGCATCTCCCTAACTTACCAACCTCCAACAGTCAGGGCACCTTTTTGCCCAGATTTTGCCAATGCTAAGAAAACCCAAAGGAGAATTGTGTGCTCTGATTATGTCCAGGCCAGAAATGGTAAGTGCAGAATTTGCTTGGGGAAATCATTGCAAAATAAATAGAGGAATAAGATAGTCTGCATTTTGCAAGCCTCTAAAAAGCTGGGCTGGAACAGACTGGGCAGGAACTTAAGGGCTGAGTGCCAATCAGGATAGCTGAGGGGTCTGTTAATTTATCCCCCAAAGATTTCCTTCTCCCTTAGGTTGTAACTAATAACACAAACTCCAATCTAATGCTACTAATGCTATTATGCTGGAAAGCCCAAACCCGAGGAGGAAAAAGGCAATGTCTGGCAGTAGATTCCAGAAATCAGCCAAGATCAGAAGCAGAGCATGTCTTCTGGCTATATGTATGAGATAAATGTGGACTTCATTTCCATCCATATCCCCCAGACTCTTCTCCCCTGAACCCTCCCAGTGTCTCCTTTTCCAAAACTCAGCTCTGTTCATGTTGAAATGATAATTGTTAATTTATTCTGCTTTTCTGGTTGCTGTGCTAACCCACAGCTTGTGCTGCTTGGTGTCTAAGCAGCTTGTCCTGGGGATATGGTTAAACCTGCCTTTGATCAGCATTTAATCCTTCAAGGTGCTCTGGGGGCTGCATTTTCGTTTTTATTTGAAAGCAATGAGAAAAGGCAGAAGGAAAGAAAAAGGACTTTCACTCTTGTTCTCCCTCCAACCCTCCCTGTCTCCAAAAAAAAACATTTCCAATGGACTGGGGTGGTTGTTACAGTGGGTGAAGGAACTGCTCCGTGGGCCTGATCCAGAACTGATGACTGAGAAGCAGGAGCCCTGAACTTCAGGAGCCTAATCTGTCCATCTCCATAAAGATCTCTGCAAATTTGTTTCTCAGCTAAATATAAGCTGCTTGTTAGGGAGAGAAGCTTATTCTCCCCTTCCTTTCAAGCTTTCATCAGGGAGAACAAGTAGAAGTAGCATTTTAAACAGATGGGAGATAAGGGAATCTTTCAAATAAATAAATAAAAAGTAACTTGCAGTTCCTACACACAGCTAAATATGAATGTCTAGATAAAGCCCTAACTGTGGGGTACAGCCATCTGCAGGAATGCAGAAGCTGCAGTAGGAAAACAAGGGGTGGAGCTGGGGAAGAATTTCAGAAGGCAAGACTGAAGTGGATGAAGAAAGGCAGCTGATGCCAAACATCGCAGAGAAAGCTACTTAGAAAAGGATTCTGTTAATGCTCTGGTACAGCATCTCTAGGAAAACTCCACACCTAAAATCACTAAAAACTAAGTGGTGGGATGTCCACATCAACGTATTGCCATGGCACAGGACTTCCGTCAATGGGAAAAATATACCATGCATTCAAAGAGTTTACAAGCACTTGGCTCCTGGAAATCAAAGAGCAGCATACTGTCCACTTGTCCCCCACATTTCTAGGTTTGGATTCACAATGCAGAGGCCACAGAATGGTACTTCTCACCCTCTTTGTACACAGAGCTTGATCATTGTAATGATATGGCACATACTTTTCTGTTGTTAGCTAGATCACATCAGCCAAGCTCTTGGTGTCACAGAAATGAGATACAATACAATAAATGCCTAACTAAGGTACTTCCAGAGCACTGATCGATGTAGTTGTCTAGGAAATGTATCATCAGGATATTAAAGTTGGTTACCATTCCCCAAGTGCTCTGGTAGGTTACTTAATTTGAGATTAAAGGAATAAATCCAAAAATGGTTGGAACTATAACAGGAGAATTCTGCCACTGTGACCACCTATATATGGTTTGGTTCAGTAAACCTGGAATACGCTGCAGCTCCTGGATTCTACTTGTTCTGCAGCAGAATTGCTTTGTGCACCTCATGAAACGAGATGCTTTTTTTCTCTAGGCCTCAGTAATCTCATATTTAGTTTCCTTATGAAACTCAATTTTCAATGAAATGGAATTAATGATATTGTCCTATTTCAGTAGGATACTTTTAGCTGGCTCTAGACATGTAAACAGCTGTGAAATTGCAAGTAATAATTTATCTCATTTGCACTTGCTTACAGCTACACTATTGTAACTCTTTGTATGCTCCTGTATTTCTGCTCTGTAACTGGACATAACAACTAGAATTTTAACCTGTCACTCATAACATCATAAAATGCGAGTCACTCATCTCTGTTATTTAGGAAAAAAATCTAGTAAATGCATGCAGTTTTGAAGTACCAAATAAACTTCACTGCTTGACTTAAATTTCAGAAATCTTCACATCATGACACCATACTGCCAGCTGAATGTGCAGCAAACAAATGAAAGTCCTTTAGCAGTTACATACATGACTTGTTCAAATACCATACAGGAGAAACATTTTTCATCTGGTATGGAAAATAAATTAGACACATGCCAGCCCCAATTAAACATATGTTAAATTCTGTGAATTCCACCTTTTTATCACACTTAAAACATGTGGAAAATACTGATCATACGGGGTTAAACTGGTCTCCAGCAGAATTTAAGCAGATTCCAGGGGTGACTATATAGACAGGAGCTCCCTGACATCCTATGCTCTCTGCTCCATGACTCTGAGCTGCCTCAGGGCAAGAAAGGAGCAGCCCCTTCCTTCCCTCTTCTGCTGCTCCAAGCCCTGCAGCCTTACAAGAATTCTTGGTTTCTCATCTCATGTTGTGCTGTGCAGCCCTAAAGAAAACAACGCATTAGCTTTGCTGCAGAAAAAAATCACTGCTATCTTTGGTGTGCTAGCAGAAAATAATTGAGAAGCACTTGAAATAAAGAGTTAAATCTATTATAAAAACATGTCCCAATCCCTCTTAACTGAGCTTCAGCTATCCTTACACATTTTTTTCCTTCTCAGGCTTTTTCAGTATAGAAAAAAATAATGTGTAAAAAAAATAAATAAAGCCAGCTAGCACAGCAGGAGCTACATGCTGATTAGAAAAATTTTGCTTTGTTGGGGTGCAGGTTTGGGGGTGGGAGCAAATGAAGCAAATAAATGGTATTAATCTTTTAAACCTGAGAGTGTTAGCTACTGCATTAAAAATTTGGCAGTGGTATCTTCTAATCCCAAAGCCCAAGCACAGAGTATTATCCAGCAGACTGCATTCCCACACTTGACACCTCCCTAAAAGCTTTCTGTCATGTGTGCCAGTTTTATCGGCTACCTGGAGGACTAAAAGAGAATTCACTCACTAATTCCCAACCTCAGAGCAATCTTGCTCTGTTCCTTGAATAGCAGGGTGAATAGGGCACTATCTTTAGAAAGCCTTTTCTTATTCAGTTACACCACCTTGCCTCTCTACCAGCCCTGAGTCCAAACTATATTAGTGAGTAGAAGCAGCAGAAGCATTCACTGGTGGTCTAATTCTGCTCTCCCTGTCTTGCCCTGAGGTGTGACTCCTCTGATGTAGACCATGAAAGCTGATGAGCAGTTCACAAAGGTGGTGAAACACTTCAGATCACTGTTTCACAGTGATGAAATGCTGCAGATCAAGACATGAGGCCAAGTAAGCCTGCAGGAAGAATGTAGAGTCGGAGTAAAAATAACATAATTGGGGCATTGCCAGAAATGATGATTAGCAACAGACAACACCAGTGACAATGAATGATGAGGACTCCCAATTGCATGTCTCATACCAAAAATATCTCCAGAAGTAACAATCTGCCCCAAGAAGAGTGAGCTCAGTACTAGACTGCTGCATTCCAGATGAAATCTAGGTCCATCCACATAGTGCAGTACGTGTCTATAGCAGTAGTCACTATCACACCCTGTGGTGAAAGGACAGCAAACCTTGCTGTAAGAGGGAACTGATGTAGTTTGGTAGAACAAATGACACAGCTGGAATAAACAGGCAAAATAGCAAACATAAAATATTTTTCACATCAAAAAACTAGTCTGTTACAGACCAGTTTTATCAGTGGTTCACTAACCATTTGCTTCATTTACACACTAACACTACTGCAGCCACAACAACACTATTAACTACAATCTGCTTTAGTACAGTTTGGGAATATGTGCTCCTGTACCTCCTAGGTCTCATCTTCATTTCTGGGCATAAGCCTTGAAACAGCATGTTTCTTATTCAGAGTGAAAGACCCAACACACTATCTTGTCAATGGCCACTGTGCAGCACAATCTCCTCAAAACCATGCTGGACAAACTCCTGGTCCTCCACCAGAGGGATAAGGAAACATCACCCAGTTAAAAATAGATGTTGACAGATTTTGTATAATTAATATTGATGTTTAATAACTCCAGATCTCCTGGTCCTTTGTGAGTTCATCCATAAATGCAACATGAGGTCAGCAAGGAACATGATAACTGTCCTTTGATCCTGTCCTTTTTCGAGTTATAAAATAAGAATTCCTATTAAAATTTGGGGCAAGGGATAAACTGCTTGGAATTTTGGTGCACCACAATATACTGAATGCATTATTTTTCCAAGTCACAGCTTCCCTTCTGGATTCTGACAAGGAAAGACTGACACACCGGATAAACCAGGGAAGAAATTACATCATATGCAATCTGTTACTTTCTCTCTTTCTCTTTTTTTAAGACACCTGAAGCAGATAAAAAGCAGAGAGAGGGAGTCAGATCCCTACTGGGTATAAGCTGGCATAGCTCTGCCATAGTCACTGAGTAGAATGAGTCAATATATTGATACCTACTGAGAAGTTATCCTGTGTACCTTAAATATTAACACCAGAGTAAATATGAAGGAAAAGGGAAAGGGGCTTTCACCTCATCTGTTCAGCTCTTCAGCCTAATGAATGTATAAGTTCCCTAATGAGCACACACACACACACACTTGCTAAAATAAGCCTGGCTGAGTCAGAGAGCCACTGTGGGACCCATCTGCCCCTGCTGATCAACCTCCTCCTCCCATCCACCCACCTTCTGCCCCAGAATACACCTTGCTCTGCTGTCACACTTCTGTGTCAGGCACAAAGTTCCCTATGCGAGCAGAAGAAATAAAAATAATAGCCTAGGCAGGCTTCCAAAAGTCAATTATCTACCTGCATTTTTTTTATTATTTACAAGGTAATTGGTCCACATTCTGTTATTACTGGTATCAATGCAAACCTGGGAAATTGCAGCTACAGGCAGCAGAAAAGACCTAGGATGAGAACCAAGTACTCTCCTGCTGTATCTGAACTTAAAGCATAATTTGGAAGTATGTAGTATGTGTTCTTCCTTCTTTTTGTGCACATTGTACTAGTTCACAAACACATTATTTAACCTGGGGAAACATCAGAACTTTCCTTCATAAATGTATTTTAATCCAGAGGATTGCTCAAACAGAAGTGTCCAAAAATTTGATTGAGGAAACCACAGCTGAGAGGCTGTTAGATGACAAGAAAAGTCTTATGGTATTTAAACATGCAACAGTCCAGAAACAGACATTTATGTGTGAAGGTACCTTATGTTTTTTGTATAGTTTTTTCTCTCTCTTAACTGCAGGAGCCAGTTAAAAAGATGATTTACATGCTCTGAAAGGCTGGGATTTGCAGCCTGGAATGGGGAATGAAGAACAGCAGCAGCAGTGTCCTTTTTGGATCCCAGCACAAACCATACACCATAGGCAGGACCTATGAATTTCCCCCCACTGCAGAGTGAAGCTTACAAATTTGGTCCATTAGACTCAGTACTTCCCTCCTGTCTCTCTCCAGCACTGGCAGACTGGAGAACCTTTGAGAATTTCTCAGTTATGTCATATAGCAACAAAAATAATCCAGTTTTGGTCTCCCCTGAAAACCTCTGGCATGGATGTTTTATTTCTAAAAACAAAGTTGACTGTGGTCAACAGCCTTCAGGGATTTCTGCTGGATTAAGAAAGTTTAATACCAGACACGCTGGAAAAAGGACTAAAATACTTTCATATTACATATCAGGAATAAACACAAGGTGATCCAACTCAAACAACTCAATGCCTTCTGGTTCCTGTCACACCTGTAAATGCTACTGACTGTCATCCAAGGATATGCTTCTCTAGGACAAGCAATTTTCCCACGCAAGGGAAGTTCATCACCATTAGATATGAAAGACTATCCTATCCCTCCTCATCTCCAGTCTCTGCTTCTTTTGGCAGTGTTCTGGTGCCAACATTCCTAGACAATACAGTTGCTTTAATATTTTAAAACTAAAGACTTGTTAAATTGAAAAGTGGTGTTTGTTTTAAAAACTACAGTATTTTACATTTCAACATTTTTCATTCTTACAACATTTTAAATGTTAATTCTATTATCAAAAATGTATTGGAACTGTTATCAAAATGGTTATAACTGTAGTAAACCCTCTTAAAACATAGAATTCAAATCTATTTTGAACACTCTGAACAAAAAAGGCATCAAAACCTCTATATTGAAGGAGTAAGTTGAGAAACATTATCCAGCCCAGCTCTTTAGTAAGCCAGGCAGTTAACTCATTCCTTGCTGCACTCCCTCTCTCCTCTCTTTTCCACACTGAAAAGTAGAAATACAAGCACTGAAATGAGCGTGGCATTCATTTCGTTTCAACACAACACAGATTGAATTTTCCACAGTCTACCATCCTACCTACAAACCTATCAAGCAGTGTTTCTAGAGGGGTAGGTACTCACCCCCCCACAATTTCATGTAAAAGTTATGAACTATGCAGGTCAAGGACACTCTGAATGAATTGCTTTATTGAGGCATGCTTTTCAAGAAGAGACATAGAATGCCAAGTGAGCCCAACCACATGCATACATGCACACACCAGTGGTAGCTGCTTGGGCCTCCAGAACTATTTAGGCTGTAAGAAGAGTGATCAATAAATAGGAATTAGGGATCCCACTTGCCTTTTGCCTCTAAAATGCCAGCACTAGTGAGTAGCTGCATGTGAAATCATCAATAAAAATGGGAAGGGAGAAAAGAAAATCCTTTTTCGAGACATGAATTATGATCTTTGTAAAGAGTAATGGTGCACAGATCTTCCTCTTGTTTGAATGCTCTCTGGGAGCACAGCCTTATAGAGGTTCAGTGTAACAACTAAAAGGGTTGTCACATTAAATGGAGCCAGTGATGGCGAAATCTCAATCCCCAGTTAATGATTTGCTCTCACCAGCATGGTAAAGCTGAACAGCCCAAATCTCCAGGACAGTTGTGCTAATGAAATAAGCAGAAAAAGTCAAGTGAGATGTTATCTGAGCCTGCCTGATGAGATTGCAGTTTGCAGACAACCCTGGCTTATCTTAGATGATGAACTATCGTGGATAAACAGAATGCATCAAGTTTGTTTTCCCAAGACCTTGACTTGCTGGTGGTAGGGGAATATGAATAACATCTAGGCAGCTCAATATAGATTAAGTGAGGAACTGGATAAGATCATGGTGTTAATGAATATGCCCTTTAAAAATATCACCAAATACCTAGTCCAATAACCACACAGTGGAAAGCATTATGCTTCTGGTGTGCATTACATTAGGGCAGGTAAATTAAGGTTTTTAAGAAACAGTTTGGTAAGAAAGATATAGAAATCTTGCAAAATGAAGACTGAATGTTGTCCCACGCATCTGTGATCTCATCAAAATTATATATTCTGTTTGATAACTGCCACTAAGAAACAAATTTTAAAACATCTAGTTTAGGCAGGCAAATCAATAATGAGTAAAGACAGGCAAGGAGTATTCATTTAAGCAAATGTGACTGCATTATTGGTGTCTGAACAAGTCATTGTAATGCATTGCATTAATGTACCAGATTGTTTATCCTAAACAACGTATTGCCTAAACAGTGTCTTGTTTGGGCTTTAAATTTATTTAGCTTTAAATACTCAAAAAATATGGGTACCTAGCAGTGATGATGGCACTGAGCCACAGTTCAGGCTTGCTCCAGCAGCAGGTTACAGACCAAAATTTCTTAGTGCAGAAATAGTGCAGAAGTTCTCTATAAAATCCTTTCGTAAAAGCATCAATGGCACTTTAACAAGCCCACAACTACGGCTGGGTTTGGAAAAACCTACAGCACTGGGTTATTACACAGTGGCAGTTAAAATAATACCATGACCTTAAAACTGATGTATGACATTGCTCCATGTCTTTGAATGCTTTTTCTCTGAATTTCACTGGCAGCAATTTCAATTTAAAAACTCCTCTTCAATTAAAATCCCAGCTACAGAGTCACAATACAACATTCAGTTTTAAGCCTAAAACTGTGCAAAGAAGCATGGTCTGAAATACTCACTTCCAGACCCCTAGTTACCTACAGCTAAAGTCCAGAAATTTTTTTCATTCCTCCTGCTGTTCAAGCCACAATGTATCAAGTACAATAGAAATAACAGCAACTATTTTGGGAGCCTTCTAAATGGATTAATGCTCATGTAACCCAGGCTTTCAGAATGGTTCTAATGGCATAGATGTGAGTTTTTGTTTGCATTTGTGTATAAATCATTTTATGACTAGCGCTGGTTGAAAATTTTCCACTGAAGGTTAATTCATCAGAAGTAAAATATTTTTAGGGATTGTTCTGTATTCAGTTTTAAACAAGTTTAGGCATTTAACAAAATGGTTTCAAGTTCCATTAAAAACATGGGTTTTGTTTGAAAACCTTAATAAATAAACACTTCGGAAAACTTTAAATATGATGTTTTTATACTCATGATTATTAATAGTTATAAATGAGCAAGATTTGCCTTTACTAGACCAACCAGTATAGAAGGAAAAAATTCAAAACATAAGGAACATAAACCCTATTCAGATCTAAAATGTAGCAATAGCTTTCAAAATTTCATGCAGGTTTATACCAATAGCTCTGAATTTAACACTGTAATCTAATAAATTAGTCAATTTGAGGCAAGAATACTGTTACCTGTAGATCCATGGGGAGTGGTACTAGCAATGGTAATAGGCTCTCTCCCTCAGCTGAACAGAGGGAGAACTAATTGCAGCATGACATAAAAAGAAATACAACATACAATAAACTATTATTTTTATCCTCAGCCCTTGACTTTTAGCAGTAACAAATTTCAGTTTCTAAGATCTTTCTTTGAAACTGTTTTGAAGGACTCCCTTGAGGATCAGGGCTAATAGGTTAGAGTGGTTATTTGTGAAAAATGTTCTCCCCCTGTTAACTGGATGTCTCTATTTACTGAGTGTCTGTGGGAGTTTGCCATATTATATGGCAGGTTTCTGTTTTCCTCAGCTTTGGTTCCATGAGGACCTTTGCAAGCACTGGATGACTTTGCAACACTGAACAATAGGTTGGACCATACATGTGTTAAATCCAGGGCTCTGGACTGTTTACGGTGAGTGATGTTTTACTATGATGAGTACAGAAACCAGGCAGCCTGTGCTTGGTTTCATTAAATGAATTTTGCTCCTGGAGATGAATTTGGTAAGATAGTTGAAGAAGTAGTCTGCGAGTACAGACATTGTAGGGAAGGAATGAGTTTTGAGAGAACATATTTTAGTTATATCAGTTTGCTTGTAGAAGTTTAAGGTTTTTCTGTTCAAAGTCCTACATATGATGTTGAGTCATAAACAGATGTATACAACAGGTGCATTTGTGCACAGAAAAAAGGTTGTATTACCATTATTTTGCATCAGGTTCTTGGATGTTTCACAAAAAGATATAATCAACCTCTCTCAAGCAGTAACTGTTTAAAGAAGTTACTTGGACTGATGTTCTCTGGATTCCTTGGAACAGCCAGTTCAACATGTTCAGATTTTGGAGGTCTTTTCCATATGGAAAAAATAAAATACCATGAGTAAAATAGATGGGACAGCTCTTCATTCTCTGTACTCTACTCTTCTCATATCATATGTTACAACAACAAATGGAAGTCCTTTCTGCCCAGGTCTTAAGTTCCCTGGAATCCTTTTTCTGAGGCTGAGTCTGCCAACTGCTAGACAAATAAAGATTTTTCATCTGAAGTTGGCACAATGTACAGCCAAGGCTGAAACTGGGATACTCAGGTCAGAGCTACTTCTTTAGATAGGCAGGTACAGACTGTGACAGCAAGGGAGCTGACGTGACCTGCAGCCAGCTGAGAGCACAGGGACAGCACAACAGACTCTTCTTAATGATAAATGTCTTCTGGTTTGTAAGGGCTAAGTAAAATCAGGCTAGCTATGTCTCCCAAGCCTAGGAAATACTCAAGTATTCCAACTCACCATTACCACCTGGGAGTTTAGAATATGCAGAGGTCAAGCTCTGATTTGCCTAGAGTGACAGCAGAAGGCAGAGCTAAACCATGACCCATAACCACGAGTTGTTGTTTCCATATTCCTTGCTTAGACTACTCTGCCTCTTTCCCTGCGGGATTCTCACGCGAAAGCTGCTCTCTGGGAGATTTACATTAGTTTAGATGAAAACACTGAATAGAAAGGACTTAGTTCTATGCACCATGGACTGTAACTGAAACACTGTGAGTATGTGGCAGCTGCTATCTGACACTGGACACAACAGGCTTAATGTCACAGTTTGGAAGCAGAAGAGAAAACATTTCTGGCAACATTTAACATGGCTGAGGTTATTATTACTAGACACAAATGCAAACAAAACTAGCTTTTCTGCAAAGTAATGTGTAGTCTCTCTCTGTCTCTCTCTCACACACACATCATACTTCTAGTCCTCAAAAATCCATAATGTGGGTTGCTATTAGGAAGAAAAAGAAGTACAATGTTGTAATTCATGTGCAGCAAGCCAAATATTTCAGGAAGATATGGACAAGCACTGTACCAACAATCTACCCACAAACCATAAGTTTTTATGAAAAAAGTACGTATTTTAGACATATTAGACTAAAAGTACATGGATGGATTAATCATGATGGTCAATGCTTCCTGGTGGTGTCAAAATAATCATTCATGTGCCTCCCTTCCCTGTGTACATATTCCAGCAAAGAAATCCTAGACAGAGCCACAACCATGTCACCATGCAAGAGCAATGTGAAAAGTGCACTGGATCGGACACCACCAGTGCCAGGTACTGTCAGCTTCCACTTTGTGCACAGCCACAAGACAATCTAAATTACATTAACCTCCAAAGCCTGTTAGGTGCTTCCAATTAGGCACCCTGATAACCTGGACTGAAGTGACAGAAGCAGTAAATCCTGGGAATTCAGCAGAACTTGGGCTATTTAAATGTGGTAACAGTTTCTGACTCAGCAAACTGCTTTGCCTCTCCATGTCCCATTTTCTCATCTTAGAATAAGAAATACAAAAACTGGTTGCTTGCCCTCTATCAATGCTGTGATGGTCTAAGAAGCAGCATAAAATTCTTTGAGATGGCAATTTAAAAATAGCTAAGGAAAAAGTCAGTGTAAGAAAAAGACTTCCTAAAACAGAACAGCATATGAAATGTTATAACCATGAGAAAACTGCCATGAGTCTCCCTCTCAGTTCTTTACAGCATAAGGTGATGACCATTTGTGAGGACAAGGAAAAAATACAACCTTCCCTTGGGATTTAATACAATTAAACATATCAAAGAGGTTATTTGCATCCATCTGTAGCATCTGGCATTGGCCACAGTCGAGACAGAATACCAGAGCAGATGGACCAGTGTATATGGAAATTCTTATAATCTTCTGTGATTAATTTCTTCCTTCAGGTTGGATACGTCTATTCAAATTGTGTATCAACATCTAACCAAAACTGGTGCTGACATACCATTGATTGTACTGTGAGCTTATCTGCAGCTCAGCAGTCTGGGACAGTTTAGTCCCTTGCTTACCTCAACTTTAAAGCAGGCTTTCTTTTTCAGTGAATTTCTATATTCACTCACACATTTTCCAAGCCTTGTCCTCAGAGATTACTGACAGAGTCCATGACTCAACTGTAATTAGAACTAAAAATCTTTTTTAGTTCCTGAATCTTTTCTACTGTAAGACTGTAGCCTACAAAACTATAGACTATAAGACTCCAAATTATTTTCTAATTGTACAGTCTTGTCCAAGAACTTACAAAGCCTAGGTTTGCATGGCAGTATCCTAACATTTTCCCACAAATTCTTTGGGAATTACTGTACCGTTTTTCTGTGACTCATGCAAAGATGTGCAAAGCAAGGGTGAAGTAAAAGAGCAAAGATAACAGAAATCTTGTCTTCTACAAGAGTCACTCACTGCATATTTGTTTTTGCTTGGGGACCATGTAGGTAAGAATAATCTATTTTTATTCCTTATTTATAAATAATTTACTTTACAAATAATTAAATATCATTAGCATTTCAGTATAAAATGATGATGTATTATTATAGTACATCAGGGACTTTGTTGCTATATTTTAAACTTCTTGACTACATAAGACTTCTGTAAATGTGGTCAAGTTCAGCCACATGAAGGCCAGGGACTGAATCATGCTGTCTAGTAGGTGCCCTTGAATGCAGGAACCCAAAAAGGTTATAGAAAAGAGTTGCTGTAGAATGGTGAAATGGGATAAAAGGAGCTCTGGCATATATGACTGCTTTGTTTCTACATAGTATCTAGAGGGAAATACTCTTCACACACAGCCCCTAGCCCTTTTCTGAATCTGAACTCAGCTTCCTTATGAAGATGAATTAAGCACCATCCTAAACCTCAGCAGAAATCTAAATGCCAGACACTGCTTCTGAAGAGAAGCAAGTTTCTCTGAGGAGAAATACTGCACATATCCCTGTGTACACACAGAGGGGTGCACTGGCAGAAATGCCCACTTGTTCAGACACTGCATCTGAACAAACTGCTCCTCTTAGAGTCTTGACGTGTTAGAGAGGAGCACAGACAGCAAGCACACACCCTGAGGCACCACTGCTGACTGCCATACAGCCCTGCCTTTACCTGGGCCTGTCCTAGTGACCTTCTTAGGAACACAAATAAAGCACTGCACAGCTCTCCTCTTGCCAAGCAGCAGCAGAATCCACCCTTTCCCTCTCCATGAAAAAATGTGCCTTGAGTTTCTAGACTGATAGGTAACAAGTTAAATTTATTAATGTCTTGTTCTAGATACTGAAAATAAGACCTCCAAAAACACACAGTGGAAAAAAAAAAGAAAAAGAAAGCTAAATGAGTGATTCAATCATCTCAATAACTTGACTTATAAAACATACAGAATACTCTGAAGTCTAGATCAAGGTCAAAAAAGTATGTGGCTAAAAGACCACTGTACTTTGAACACCAGGAACTTGGGGCTCTAGTGGACAAGATGTATATCCCACAGCCTTCTCCAGAGCACTTGATACTTCTCAGCTCAGATGAAGAGGAGCCAACAGGGCATCTCCTTTGCTGAGCTCTGACACTGCTCCTTTCTCTCCTGTTAATTTTTTCCTCTAGCTTAAAATTGCCTATCTCTTTCCTTGAGAATTACTTGGGTCTTTAATGGGTATTTAATGCTTCCCTCCTTTATTCCTGATCAGAAAGAATGGGAACGAATTTACACTTCAGCTTAATTCCCATCTATCTCCTCTTTTCTCCCTCTCCTCTTCTTTCCCTTGATTGCTGAAATCACCTCAATAATTTTTTCACAATTTTTGGTAAAATGAATTGATTGAACAGCTGCAGACAAAATCTAACTTGTGACAGAAGCATACGACAACCAATAGGGACAATGAAAGTAGAGGATGGGGTATAGAGTCAGCTGTTGGGTTACTGGTCTAAAAGAACCCCTTGGATTTCTAAAACCAGCATGTCCACAATTCTCCTAGAAGCAGTAAATGAAACCATCACCAGCAGTAGAAACTGCTTTCACAAAGAAAGGACTGAAACAAAACACTGCATCTAACACAGTCCAGGCATTTTCCATGTTCCTGACAACGTATTCTTAGGATCAGTATTTCTTTGCTGGCTTCCTAAAAAGGCATCCATCCTTCTCAGGACTTTTTCCAAAGAGGGCACCAGGAGCCATACCACTGCAATGTTCCTTAAATTCCAAGGACCAAATATTCTGGCTGAAGTTTGAAGATATCTTTCTAGAATGTTGGGAAAGAAAAGTAACAATACAGTTGTTTTCCTTTCATATGTGTTATGTCAGGATCTGGCAGTATTTTAAAAAAATCATCGTATTTTTGCACTACAGCATAGAGAAACTGAATCACTTAGCAATGTATGATTCACCATCCAGTATATCAAGGTAAGCCAGGAGCAGAGCTAGGAAAAATGTTTGGGAGTTCTTGTTCTCAGTTCTGTTCAATGCTGCTTTTGAAGAAAAACCTCTTCAGCATTGCTCATTAACAGCTGGAATATGGCTTCAATGACATCAATGGCAAGATTTCTTACCAAGGAAAGCACAAAAGGCTCAGGTTTTGACTGTTTTTCAAACAGTTTTCAAGTATTAATTAGACCAGTAGGGGAGGCTGCTCATTTTGCCAGTATATATTTCCTAATGACTGGGCCAGAAAAAGTAGCTGAGTATATGGCTTGTTAAGTAGAAATTAACCTGTCTGGAAAAACAATTACCTGAATTGAAATAAGCTTTGATACATACCACTGGCAGAATTTGCCACCCTGCCATCTGAGTAGAATCTGCTACCTTGGTATTTGGTTACAAGATATATTGTTTTTATACTAAGCAAATGCACATAAATTCTGAAGGACAGGCATTCACACTACCTTATTCTGTTCCAGCCTACTGCAATTCTGGCGTGTTCTTAGGGCCTATTTTTCTATCAAAAAAATAAGTTACAAGGTAAATGGATGTTTGTAGGGCACAGACACTTTTTGTCTCCAGATTCTCCATGAAAAAAAAAAGTTTGAAAAGAAGTTAGTATGAATTCTCTGCTCTGTTTCTCTTCTTCAAGCCTCTATAAGGTGCTGAATACATTTCTCAAGGAAAATTAATTTCTTTGTCTTGTCCTTGGCTCTAATGAACTGCCTCTGAATGCATGAGGGGACAGGAAGGAGAGCAGGCTCCATGGTGAGATAACAAAAAGCAAAAAGGCATTCAAAGCCATCAGTATCTTCCAAACTTACACTGACAGAAATATGCTGGACTGTAGACAGGGGAGCAAGATCAGGGAAACTCAGAATAGTTTTGGCATTCATTACTAAACTGTAAGAAAAGATGGCATTGGGGGAGCAGAGGTCATCCTACAGAGATGTTAAACAAGCACATGACTAGATGCAGGCCACAAACTGAGGATCACTCTAGGTCCTAGCCAGGCCACCAGCATTCCTAACACTGTACTCAGTGAACATGAGGAAATGACAAACTCTTCTGTGAGAGCACAGAACATCATAATTATCAGTAGTACAATCAGAATATGAAAAAAGCTGAGATGAACTACCATTAGACAAGTAAATCACGAACAAATAAAGGAAAGATAAAAATGACAGGTTTCAACTGTTTCCACTTTCATTTCACCAGACACTAAAATATCCACAGTGCTTGCATGCCTATGCAACTGCAAACTCCAAGAGTCTTTGCAGGGAAACTGTCTCAGATGATCACCCTAACTCAGGAATCTATAAAAGATGAAGACATTAATGCAATAAATACAGGAATTTCTAAGTGTTAAATCAGACAATGAGAATCTTTACAGCCTAGAAGCCAAGCAGAGACCTTGGCAGAACTCATTTTCTATGTGTAATACAGCAAATGTACAGTCAACATAACAACCAGATAAAATCAATAATGTCTTTCATTTTTTCTCTTTTTCCTTTTTTCTATTTTTTTTTTTTTAATTCTCTACTTTGGAAACACTTGAATTTCTTCAACAATTTCAGGTCTATTGTATCTATTAGGTGTTCTCTCCCTTAAGCACCCCAATAACTGACTTCCCAGCTCTACTTGGGGAATTTCCGTACTCTGCTGCTTTGTGCTCGTGCTCATGGTTGAAGTCTTCACCAGAGAACTTTTGTGCACTGAAACATTGGTAGCTGAGACAGCAAACACACAGAACCAGCTAGACAGAAAAAGTCTCCACTGGCTGGAGTTATAAAGCAAAGCAGCTGGAGAAGGAGCAGGAGCAGCAGGTTGCTGTAACTGCAGGATCCAGCCATGACAGGGAGCCATGAAAACTCTCACTGGGCAGTGCAGCAGATGAACAAGGAAACAAAGGGTTCACCAAACACATCCAGAAAATCAGTTCTTGTCATGCAGCGTGATGTTAAAGATTGAACTTTTGGAAAAACATCCAAACTTCACCTCCCTACCTCTTCCAATAATTTGATCTCTTTAATTTATATTAATAATCTTCCAATAATTTGATTAATGCAGATTAATCTTCCAATAATTTGACCCGTTTAATATGCTGAATTTATTCTAAATTCAAAATCAAGTTCCAAGGATAGAAACTGATTCCCTCTGAAGTTATTAAATGGAGCCTGGACTGCTGACTAAACTGATGGTACTCTCCTCCTGAGCTCTCTGGAAAAGAAAGTCTTCCCTCATTCTTTACCATGTGGTATTCACAGAATAAATAAAGGGTCTTTTTTTAGCAATATTTTTATGTCTTTGTGATTCATTCACCCTGTCCCTTGATCTTCTGCTGACACAAGACCCTCTGTAGATTACAAAATACTTCCCCTCTTCTGCCCTCCGTCATCAAGAATGCAAAAAGATGAAAGATGCAAAACTAGGAGATGATAAAGTAAAACTTAGCACTGGATCAATTTAGTAATGTCCTTTATCAGCCTCACTATTCATGCTTCACAACCACTACAGCTCACACTAACTTCATTTTCATCTTAATACACCATACAGAAAAGCAGCCTAAATATACATCCCCAGATATAAAGCGTATAATCTGTAAACTACAGGAACAGGCAGATCATTTCCATTAGTTTCCTATGTAGCAAAAACCACAATTTACACCCAAAGCATATAATTATATTCAAATTCTAAAAGACAGTTTCGGAAGTACTTTAAATTCATAGTTTGGGGGAAAGTCACTGAGGGATATAAGTAGTTGTTTTAATGTGCAAAAACAACACACACACACACAGAGAATGCAAGAGAAGAAATATTCAAGAGTGGTGAAAGAGCCATGGTGAATCACAAGTCCCTTGCTCCAGCAGCTCCCTGGAGTTTGGCACAGCCAGCACCCTGCCAAAATGCTCTCCTGGTCCTTCAGAACCAGTGCTGGGATTTGGCACTAAAGCCATAAGGGAAAACACTACTAGGACCTACATTCAGGATTTGAAGGTGTTTTGTTTGTCCTTCAAGAAGAGATACAAGCAGGCTGCTCTTTAAAGGTTCTCTGACATCTAAAGCCCAAGAGGACTACTGGAGTTTCCTTCATTTCTATGGCTCCCTGCCAGGGATCTCAAAGCACACAGATGCACCAGAACTGCCTGCCTCACCTAGGTGATAAAATGGTTTTCTGTTCATTTCACAGACGAAGAAAACAGTTCAGAAAGTAATGTCTTGTCAAGGTCACACAACAAGTCAGAGCCATGGGTCAACTGCATGTCATCTTGTGTACAGAGGTTACACAAAAGACATGAAAACTATCTTACCTTTTTCTTTTTTAATCAAAGACCACCAGGACAGAAAGTGCAAAAAAACCCCAACCAAACCAAAAAACAAACAAACAAAAATATTTTAAAAACCAAAAAAAAAATCAACCAAACAAACAAAAAAATGTCAGTCAGCACAGAATTGTCATCTGGGGCAACTACACAGACAGCTGGTCTTCTTAAAGCACAGCACATGGAAAAGGAAAAAACAGAAGAATGGTTTTCCATTGTATTTCCCAGAAAAAACTTTTACTCCTTGCACTTAGAAGCTCCAGTTCATTATTCAGTTACCTTCTGTACAGCAAACCATGGAACATCCCCACCACCAGCTGGAGACTATTCTGTTCTTGCCAGTATTGCCACATTACATGACCTAGGTGCATTTTCCTCCTTCTAGTGAGATGCTTAAGGAATTTGGATTCCAACAGCTCAGCATATAATAACCCAGTGGCTGTCATAACACTGTTCAAACATATATTTTTATGCCATGGCAAAAGAAGAGAAAGAAAAAGAAAACAACAAGAAAAACTAGCCAGAATTATTAAGAAAAACATTCTTATATTTTTAAATGTAGAAATATTATAAAAGGTAACATTCTCATTCTGCAGTATTCTGACTACAAAGCTGATGACACATAAATATATATTCTTTACAACATCAATGCCTATACAAAGCATACAGCAGGATTCATCTGTCTTTGAAAAGTAGTCACCTCTGCAGCAGAATGAGGCAGATGCTTGAAAAGTCAGGGTTGTATTACCCAAAAGCAGAAACAATAAAGAAATCTCCAGTCTAATTTGCAAAGGAAATTCAAGGAGGAAGGAAGCCCTGATGTGGATAGGACTAGCATTTCCCCCTTTTGCAAAATGTGCTATGAGATTCTGAGCGGGCACAAAGTCGCTTTCAGAGGAGGATTTTTACAGATCTTGAGACTTTATCTTCAACAGCACAGGTCTGAGCAACGTTTCATAGAGCACAAGGACATATATTAAATAAGACTGACAGGGTTCAACAGTAAGTTTCTCATGTTCCAGATCTCGTAAGATCATTGGGATCTCTTAAGAACATGTACCAGATGAACAGACTTTAACACGAGTTTTGGAGATAGATGCAAACTATTCAAGTTGGGAACAGTTAATACAGTGCACAGAATGAGAAGACAAAGCACCTGATCAGAAATTGTTTCACAGAAAAGCATGCAAAGGATAAGTCAAATAGCAATTTCATTTTGAGGAAACAGCCTTTGTACATACCAGATTTTTCTGCGTTCAACTACTGAAAACTGCTTTCTCAGAAGAGCTACAGAGTCAGCACAGGGAGGGAAAAGTCCAGCTATGGTCACTCAAAATTCCAAGTGAGTAAGTTTGGATGCTTTGATTTCTGGATAGCCAGCTTGAGATACTTTAAGGAGATTGCCTTTAAAAGTAATTAATCATTGTTATTATCTCTGAGGAAGGGAATGTAAACATTCAGGCATACAGCAGCACTAGTCTTTGCCAAAAAATTAGGCTTCATTGTTGATACAAGAATAAAGGCAAGCCACAGAAAGTAGACAGACTTCTAGCTTTTCACCTTTGCAGAACTTAATTGCAACCTTAATTTCAGCTCTGAGTGAAGTTCATTTTTCTGGATTGCTGACTGCTCTGTACAGATTGATTTTTTCCATTTTTTTTAAAGCTACCAATCTATGCTCAAAGTAATTTCCTGGTGAAGAAGGAACAGGAAAGGTGGTCCTGCTTTGTACTGGGGAACGGGAAGTGCCAAGGATGGGGAATTTGTTTCCTATCATAAAGAAAAGGTAGGATTCTAAGAACATACAATCTTAACACGAGGAATAAGCCACACTGGAGGAGCAGCAAGGAGACACGCATTTTTAAAAGGGTACACTGCCAGAACTGTGTGTGGCAATCTTTGACACTGGTTTGCAGAATACCTGCCTATTTTATGGAAACACTTGACTTGTCCAAGCATTCACTCTCATTAGCTGATAAAAAAAAATATATATAAGAGAAGGAAATGCTTCATATACATAACAGAACTTTTAAGAACTGATTCAGACCTGAAGGTTAGACCTTCAGGTTATAATCTGGTGATTGCTCATTACCAGTCCTCACAACAGACCTACACTTTCTCCTATGACTAGTGCAACAGTCTGGGCTAGCCTAGGCCCCACAAACGAAAATGAAGAGAAACTATCCTCTGCCCATCACTGCTCCCCCAGCTGCAGAGCAGTCCGTGCAGGCAGGGGCAACCTGCACAAGGCAGCACACATCACCTCTGTGCACCCCTGCTCCACAGCCATTAAGGACAGACAGAGAACAACTAGAGGAGAAAAAGAGAAAGCAAATTAATTAATTCATCGCTAAGACCAAACATACACAAATCCCTTCATTTTATCTGTCAACCAGAGGCATGCATTGTTCATCAGCTGAGGCAACGAGGCTGTGGAAAGAGGGGCTGTGAAGTCACTGCTGCAGGCTCTGGTAAAGCAGCTGACCCAGCGCAGCACTAAATAGCCCAGGGGATACAGGAGGATTCAGCACATGTGAACTTTCACTAAACACAGCCCCAACTTTGCTCCTCCCTCTGTTTCACAAGCCCCTAGTGAAACAAAAAGGAATCAGGGGTTTCCCTTCCTATTATTCAGGGATAAAGATTCTGTTAATCTAGGAAGGTTCTCACATGGAAAAAAGATTTGTTCTATCTTACTAAAGTCTCCTGCCTGGCCAAGCTCACTCCCCTGCTGACAAGGAGGTAAACCTGTTAGAAAGACTTTCTCCTTGAGAAGATGCACTGTGCCAAGTTTTGCATTTGCAGGTTGCAGCCCATGTTCTGTAAAGCACCAGCTCGGTGATTTCAGAATTAACTCCCATAACACCAGCACAGCAGCGACTGCCAGATCTGGGTCCGGTCCTGCTCAAGGGAAGCCACAAGAAGGTTCTCCACTGATTTTAAAGGAGCACTAGACACAGACTCTAAACAAGTGTTCACTATTTGTGAGACATTTATTTTTCCTCTGTACTAGATATTAATTTCCTTCTTCAAACAGATTGAAATCCACTGGGATGTAGGAGAGAAAAGGAAAATATGTTTAAATACAAGACTGAGTCCCAGTAGTCAGCACTGTGGGGCTGGAAGACAACACAGCAGGGTGGTCATGATCCTGATCTGATTCCTTCCAAAACCAGTATTAATGTAGTCACCAAGCAGAGCAGCAATCAGAATGAATTTCTTATTTCCCTCTAGGAAAAACAAATAATCAAAATCCCAGGAAACACAGGGAGTGCACAGCCTCCTTGGAATCTGACTTCTCAAGGCTGTTACAGATCCAGGTTCCAAGGGCCTCTGTTGTGCAACATTGAAAGAACACACAAAAATAAATCATGCATATTTCCAAGCTGTCTTTGTGGTCCCTCTTCCTCTCTCTCTCTCTCTCCATCTTCTTCTTTCTGTCCATCCCATTTACCCCCTGATTCATGGCCAAAGGAAGTTTTTATGACAGTTTTGCTACATGGCATGATGAGGAAAGAAAAAAAAACAAACCAAAAACCCACAAAAAAACAAACAACTCACACTGACTTATGCACTAGCCTGAGCTCCCTGAACTATTTCCCTTGATTCCTTTCTGCAATAGGGACACTGAAAAAATGCCTGTTTCGCACTGAAGTTGATGACTGCTTTTGCTCCTAGATCTCAAATGAGGCTTTGCTTGACTTTCAGGGCAGATGGAAAAGCCATCAAGGAGAAAAAAGCTATCATTTCTTGGCCAGGAAACACACTGTAGACTCTCACACAGACTACTGCCTGACTTTTACAGCAAAGCCAAACAGTATCACATTTTGTGACATCCTTCTCTCCTTTCCTCACGAGTGACCTAGAAGCCAGACTTTGCTATCCCCTTTCATCACAGTAGAACTAAGCTACAGAAGCTGGGCTGTTGAAAACCCTTTGGAGCAGTGACTGGCTGATCCCTCATATTTCTTGCTTTTGCACAACAGGGACTCTCTCACATGGTCCTCAAGCATTGCTGCAAATAACAGGACTCCTGCTGCTAGTGATTAATAACCCATAACTGAGTTTCACATGGGTGGTACTTAACAGATGGTCTTGATGTCTGGCATGGCATTGGTTCCCTTCCCATGTGGGGCCTGAATGTTTCTCTTGCATTTTAGGATGGATGTGAACTTTGGAGCAGAAGTGGGAGTTTGATAGGCTGAAAGGATAGTGCCACTTGTGTCTGCAGAAATGGCTGAACACCTCCCCATCAACCTACTGCACCCACTGCCACTTCAGTCCTGAGTCCTTGGCCCTGCAGAACGGTGCTATTCTGCAGTGCCCTGGGCTCCCCCTCCCGCACTGCCAGAGCATCAACGACCCCCCTTGCAGAGCTCCCTGTCACCCTCTTCCAATGCCCTCCAGCAGCTCTGCCAGAGCACCTCCTGCCAGCACAGCCCTGCTCCGCTGGTGCTCAGCTGTGACCTGCAGCATCTGCCTCCTGGCTGTGTTCCTGAGCCCTTTCCCTCTCCAAGCTCAGACCTGCAATACTGAGCTTCTTCTACAACTCTGCCAATGTACCTAGAGATTTCACTGGAGGTCCATTCACCACTGTGCCATTTGAACCCTTCAGACTGCTCTGCTGGTCGCTGAGCACTTATCCACAGTGTTCCAGGTTTCAATACCCTGTAACCCTGACACAGTCCTGCCAGCACATCCTCATGGTCCCTGCTGCAGCCATGTCATGCGGCATTTCAACCTGTGCCAGATCTCTTCCCTCCTTCCCTTCCCTCTTCAGAGTGTTTCTGCACCCCATTTCTGATACTGGTTCTTCTTGCCCTGCATAAAACTGAATCTCTAGGTGAATACTCCTGTGATGGAAATCCAGACCTGACCCTGACCTGTAGCCCTGGAGGGAAATGGCCAAGCCTTGGCCTGTCTGCCTCTTCCAGCTGATATGACTGAAAACAGAAGCTAAGGGACAAGGACAGAAGACATGAGAAGGTGGGGATGAGGGAGAGGTCCCACATGAGATAGGCCTAGGCCAGCTCATTTCAGGGTGAGGAGACTTGAGAGAGCTGGGTAAGAGGCTGTGCAGGTCCAGCTACTGAGCATTGCTCAGCATTTCAGGGGCACGATGCTGGCCCTCTGGCCCCCTCGCTCTCTCTTGGCATCTCTCAGACACCCTCTTCCCCTTCCCCCTTGCTGCCAGAGTGAAAACCAACTCCCTATTATTTCCTGCCTCAGTGTTTCCCAGGAAGACACTACCTGATACCAAGCATGAAGTCAGGAGCAGGAATGAGACCTCGCCTTTTCCTTTGTACGCCCCTTTCTATCCTCACCCAGGAACGCTGCGAGCGCGCAGGCAGGGGAGGAGCGGCGGCGGCAATTCCCCGAGCCCCCGGGCGGCCCTCCCGCTGCTGGGCGACCGGGAGACGAGGGTGGCCGGCGGGGAAGATGCGCTGCTGCAGTGACCATGCCGGCCGCTACAAACCAGGGAGTCGGTGATTCCCCGTCGCAGGATCCCAGCGGGACAGGAGCGGATGCCCTTCCGCCGTCCCGAGCTGTTCGGCGCTGCCGCCCGACACGGAGCGACCCGAGCCCGCCCGGCCCCCACCCTCCGTCCTGCTGGACCGCACCGGCCGGGGAAGTTGGCTCTGGAAGCGCTGCGTCCTCAGCCCCGGGCTCTGCTCGGGGAGGAGCGGAGGGTTAATGCGGAGGGGAGCTAACGGCAGAAATATGAGGGGCAGGGAGGACCCCCCTCCCCCGGAGATACAGCCATCGTCCCTGCTCCCCCTCTGCTGCTCCAACTGCTCTGCAAAAAGGTTAGAAAGAAACAAGAGCGGGAACCCACCGTGTCCTCCTCGGAGGGAGACAGGGGAGCGGTAGATAGAGATAGGCACAGAGTGGTGCTTGCTGCCGTGGAAGTGATGCTCATACTGAGCCTGAGAAACAGACGAGGAAGAGGAGGCAGAAGAAGCCACGTTAGAGGAACTCCACACAGAGCTGACGATACATCCCCAAAAGAGGGAGCACATCCACAGGGTCCAGGCGGGGCGGCGTCCCGGGCAAATGCTGGGGTCTATTCTCAGGTGCATGGTCAAGGCACAAGACACCTACAGACGGGCAGTCTGAATTCCAGCCAGGGAGAGAGAATAACGTTCATGATGCCAGGGGACCCATGCTAGCAGAAAGGAGAGTCGCTTCCGAGGCTCTAGGGGTGTGCGTGTGTGCTCAAGAAAAAAGACAGCGTGTGTGCGAGAAGAGCGAGTGCTAGCAGGGAAGGGGAGGGATGGGGGAAGGTTAGTAACCACACAGAGACGAATAAGACGCGCCGTTTCCCAGGGCTGGATCTACTGTGGCAGGAACCCCGCGGCCGTACCGAGCCTCCAGGAGTGCGCAGGAAAGCCGCACATGTCCGCACGAGGGTCCTGTTCAGGTTCCTCCAGGATCACGGGGTCCTTGAGGACTTTTCCCTGCCTGCGATCCCTGTCTCTCACTTTGCTGAGAGGGACTATTAAAAACGAAAAAGAAGAAATGAGCCAGGGACCCCAGGTAAATTTTTGATATTTTTTTTTTTTTATCCCAATTCCGGGGGGTTTCTCTTGCTTTCCCACTTGCAAGTGTTGCAATGCAGAACTGCTAGGACACGCACACGCGCACACACACGCACACACACAGCGATCTAGATTGTTATCCTCCTTCCACGGAATCCGGGCGACCGAGGGCTCAAGCCGAT
>VZTB01006146.1:842405-864808 GCA_013397245.1 Thryothorus ludovicianus | reverse complement strand
AAATAAAATAAACCAGAGGGAATTCCATGCTGTAGAGAGCTTAGCACTGGCATATAGACATCTTTGTCTTTAGCAAGCTACTTCAAATTCTGCTGACAACAGCAGTGACCAAAAATCTGTTAAGTTCCTCAGCACTGCTGGCAGAATTAACTGCTCTGAGACTAGTCCCTGGTGCCCCACTGTCCTTGTCATCACCGTGTCTCTGCAGGCAGCCTCAAGAGGCAGGACCCAGCAGCACCAAAGAATTATCAGTGTTTGCTCATCCAGAGCAAAAGAGGAGGGTTGCTCTAGGACAGGGCTGGACACCCCGCACACAGCTGCTGTTATGCAGTACTTTTTCTTGTTGCAGTACTTTTTTTGCATATAACCAAGTTGCTGCAGTCTCTGTAGTTCGCAGTTTTATTCTGTATCTGGGAAAAAAAGCCAAAAACAAACCAAACCTTTCTTCAGGGCTTCTGTGCTTTCCTTTAGCAGCCAGTAAGTCCAGTTACCCACAAAAATTGAGGCATATGCCACATGTTACCAGTAATACAAGGCAGATATTCTCTTTTGTGCTCAGCTTCAAGGGACCACGGATTGCCAAAAGCAACTAATATAGAAGCTTTAGAGCCTAGTTTTGTTCTCATTTGTGTGAGGGTGAATAAACTCAACAGAGCCAACAGAATGACATCAGTGAAGGGAAATCTGAATCTTGGTGTTCATTTGCAAGAAGAAAAATGCAAGTTGATTACAACCAGTTAGTCTGGGCTAGCAGTAATGTAGCCAAAAGCGATGGTTACCACTGAGACACAAATTCAGTTCCATCAAACATCCAATTTAAGGGAAAAAATCTTGTAAAGTTCAGACTTCCTGACACACCTAGAGTCCTATGTTGGTGGAAACAAGCAAGAAAAAGTGCATGGGCACACCAATACAGCAACATATCTCTTTTTAATGAGCATTAATCAACTATAATTGGGAAAAAGGCAATGTCAGGATTTGCTAATGCAAACTGACAATAGCATGTTAAAATTGCCCCTGTTTGCTGGATAATGTATAAAGGATGATCCACTGTACTCAGCACTTTGCAAACTAACACATGCTGAGAGTCCCTTCCCTGGAGAGATTACAGACTTGCTGGAAAGGCATGAGCCAACATATGTCAGAACAGCTTTATGAGCAAACAGTACCTTTTTTTGGCCAGAGTCTGCTAGTCTGCAAACCTAAAAGAATGGAAGGCATTGGCAATAGTGCCTTGACACAGGTGTCTAGTCCATGCTTTCAGCTCTGAGCATGGGAGTTCTTCACTCTGTCATCTCTGGGAATTCTCTTTCACAGAATGTGCTGCAGAGATACCCCTGACCACCTGCACAAGACACCAGCAAGCATCCGCTCTACTAAAGCTGCCTCCAAAATTAGGACAAAAATCCTTCCCACACCTCAGACCTCTAACAGATCAGCAATTATGAATGGGATTTGTGTTAAATAAAGGATGCCCAAGTTTAGTTTATTTCAATCATCATAAGGAGGTTCTGTTATTTAAGTACCAAACATCTCCCTTTTCTGTCTCACCAACACTTTAGTGCCTCTGGAGTATTTTATCAAAGCGGGTTAAGCAGGCTCCAGTCTGCCTTTCAGCTGTGTGCTGACAGGCAGATTCTCATCTCACAAGAGAAAACTGATCTTCTGTGGCTGTAGAGCTTTTTCCTCCAGGAAAGCTGGAACTGCATCTCTTTTACTCTCAGTAGAAGCTGGGCTCAATGGCAGCTGCTCAAATCTTGTCAGGCAGAGAAATAGAACCTGCTTCAACTTCTTGTATCACTTTTGGCAAAGTGACTTTTTATCAAAGGTTTGTTCAGGCTCCGAAACATTAGAGAAACTAAAAGGCTGGCTGAGTTTGAAAAAATCAGTTGCCCACTGCATGACCTTAGGTAATTACTGAATCACCAATGAAGAAAGAGAGCCCAAAGTTTAATTTTCTGATGCTTCTTTCATCGAATTCACACTTCTACTACCTGTGTTTCACTAAGTATACCAACATAAAATGGTAGTGACTTGTACAACTGATTTCCATCATTTGTAATAGCCCTCTCTTACGTAAATCTGTGATTAACCTGATTTTTACAAGCAAAATTCATCTCTAGCCTAACTCCTAGCAACTGATACTATGGATGAATGTTGCTACTATGTTTATGGAAACAAAGAGATTTGTGCACCTTATGTTTGGAATCAGTGTTGGCGAGTCTAAGGTGAAGGGGAGCAGCCTGTTCCCAGCCTAGGTGTGAGCCCTGTGGGGGTAACACACTGCTGTGATCCCTCACCTTCAGTGACTCCCACAGCAGCAAGAGGTTAGATGCACCAGCAGATCACAGATGTGTTGCCTACTGTAATTTTGTCTGTATCTATTCTGTACATCTAGATTTAGACCTGGAAGGTCTGCAAGTCCAGTGCCTTACCCACCAGGGCAAATATTAGCCCTGCAGAACTAACATCTATGTCATGAATTATTAGTGTGGAACAGCTGGGAAATTATTTTTATGAGTTCTGAGTTCTAAAACTTAAATAGCACCTGAAAGGTTGAAGTAGAAAGACACAAAGAATAGATGGAGGTAAAATACCTGCTGAAATAAATGGGGAACTATTTTAATTTCATCCATGAAAGCAGAAAGACAACTTATTTTTCCTTTTGCATTCAAAGAAATCTTTTCTGACACAGAAAGGAAAAGCTTTTGCTCCTTTAAACTGACTTCTGTACTAATAAAGAGTTCTCTAATACACACTGTGCCCAAGTTCCCCTCTGCTTCTTGCTTCTTTCTCTCTTTCATCTATCATCTTTGCCTGGCTTGTGCCTGTAAACATCTGTTCAACTCACAGCAATAACTGCCAGGTGACTGCTGTTTGCTGTGGTCATCCAACCACCAAAAAAAAACAACAAAAAACCTAAAACCAAAGAAAGATATAGGGGGCAAACCTTTCAATGACATGAGTGTCGTGTCTCACCACCTGACAAAGAGCAAACTGATTCCAGCGGCCAAGCTTCCTTGCGTGGGAGCTGCTGGTAGGTGTAATTTCCTAAGATGTATACCTTGTCAGTGTGCAGGAGATGGAAAGAAAAAAGAAGGTCAGAGCAGCCAAAGCTAAAAATTTGAAGGACAAAAGAAGACGCTGTGGGGAACAACTCTTCTGCTTTTAGCCCTGAAAGAGCCCATTCTGCATGGTCTGTGTCAAATTACTTACTGGCTAAGGTATAACAAACCATAAGCTGTTAGATGGCTGCCTCTGTGCCCAAAGGGACAGCTGCTTTTAAATGTGGTGCCTTTGCTACATGACCTGCACAGGATGGTACACAGTACACTGTCCAATTGCTCTCAACCATAGAAAAAATGAACTTTTCCCCTCCAAGTAACTAGGTTCATAATAGACTAGACAGACAGGTACCTTAAGAGACTATATTGTCTCTGTCTCCACCAATGCAGTAAAACCTTTGCCTGCAATACTCTCAGTGATGTCCAAAGTGTAATGATGAAGAATCAATTCTCTGGAAGCAAAATATACCTGTGTTCAACTTTATCAACATTTCTTTTTCTCCTCACAAATCTGCCGTCATCAAAGAAGTCACGTGTGACACCTATGAATTACAAATGCATTAATCAGGATAGAATTAATCTTAGCTTTCCTTCTGCTCAGATATAAACACACTAAAATGTTGTAACTAACAGCAGTATATAATATATTGCAACACTCTGATGGTGTATACATAAGCATCTCACTAAGTATGTGAAAAACATGACCACCAAACAGGCAAACAAGACATAGTTATTTGCTGCTAGGAGGAATTCAGGCAACAAAAAAGTTGCAACAAAGGACAAGATAAGCATAAGGGATGCTAACAGACAAGCATCCTGCTAACACTCAAGAAGCATGTCTGGGGAAAAAAGAACAAGGGAAGCAGCACTGTTGGCAGTTGATGATCCCATTTTTGGGAGATAAAATAGCATTAAAGAATCAAGTATGTAAAGGGTAATTGGATATGGAAGATGACAAGCCAGCATCACTTTCAACTTTTCTCATCCTTCTCTACTTCTCACTTCTTCTTCTGCAGTTAAAATCACCAAGGACTGTAGCTGTCAGTGCTAAGTGTAGAGAATCAGCTCTGTGGCACTGTATAGTCACAGTTAATTTAGGACATAAATGTTAAAGAATAACAGCTATGTAGTTTTTTTATATAAAGCAATAATTAATGATAATATTTGAGAATTAACAATTAGCATAAAGTGTGTTGCTACTCAATGAGTTCAGTAAAGTTTTGGTTTAAAGTTTAAAACTGGTCTGATTTACTAGTGTTCTGTATGTTCCCTTCCTAGCAATCTGTAATTCCCCAACATACATATAGACATACATTTCCAGTTGCAATATTGAGGTGTTATTTCTTCTCTATCATACAAGAAAGATTATTTCCTTCCTCTTTACATATTTGAAGAATTCTGCTATGTCTCTCCTCCCTAGACAAGGACATTTGCTCTTTTGTTCCTTAAAAATCTATGGGGTTTAGACCCTGCTAATTTTTGCTGGCTTCCTAGAAACTTTTTTCAAAGTATCTACATTTTTCTTAAAGTGCAATGCCCCAGACTGGATGCAGTCCTTCAGATAAAGTGTTATAAGCACTGAATACACAAGGACAATTATTTCATGTATCTTATTGATGATACTCCTGTTTACATTTTTTGTAAGATGTTTGGTTCTCTTATACACAAGGAGAGCTCCTATTGGCACCCTGCTAGCTACTCCCAGTTATATATTCTGTAACATGGAAAATACCACTAAGCCCTGGTCCACAGGCTCCTAGGCCTTTTGCACTGAGATTTTTAAAAGGTTTTGCAACTTTCAGAAAGTGCAGCTTAGATCACTCCAGTATTACGCTGAGATGAGTAGTTATACAGCATCAACTATCAGTTCCCTGCTGATATATGTAATGCTACCAAGGACAGGCCCTGGCTTCAAGGCATGCAATGCGCCCACACAAACAAATCAAACAGATGGAAGCAGAATACACTCCAGGTCCATTTGCAGCAGCTGATCAGGGGCCTTACTGGGGTACTTGGTCTCCAGCAGAGAAGTTCAACAAAAGCACAATAGTGAGAATAAGGAGCATGAACTGCTTTAAAAACATCTCTCTTCTTGTGAAGTACCTCCCTCTCCTGTCATTCCCCAGGGTCTCAAAATCCACCTACACAAGCTCCCCCAGAACTGCAGGTCTCCTGAGGCACCAGCAGTTCCCTTGACTTGTCATATCCTCCAACTCACATGTAATTCAAAGAGTATTCGTAGTATTCACACTGATGCAAAAAGTCAACTTCCTCAAACTGAACACGTCCCTTTGCCCAGCACCCTAGTCTTCGAGCAAAGTGGGAGGGAAAGCACCCCACAGCAACAACATCCCACTGGAGCTGCAAACACCAGAGCAAGTACAACCATCAGGAGCACAAGGGCTTTAAGCACCAGGCAGCCATGAAAATTTGGACAGGGAAACAACGGGAAGGAGTAGCAAACTCCCTCAATGATGGACTGAATATGACAGATAAGGCATGAACTCCTACCAACATGGATGTACTACCGGATAGAACCAACAAAAAATCCAGCTACTCATTGTGAAGTGCCTAAGAAAAAACTAAAAATAGCAATGCAGTGGTTACTCTTAGATGCATACAAACACATTTTTGCTTTGCTCTCTCTTCTGTAGCCTGTTTATCTCTTCCCCAGACCATCAGCCCAGGACAACTACAGAAAAAACAAAAAGAAAAAAAGGGAAAATAGCAAAAGGCCTGTCATAATCTGTAGAGGGAATTCACTTGAAGAACCACACTTCTTTATTTCTTCCATCTGAATTTTAAATTGGTCATACAAAAGCCATTTGCACCCTGGATCAATATATCCCTTAAGTAACCCCTTAAATTATAATTAGGTCTGCATAGTTTTAATTAGACGCCACACTTCACCCTCCTCACCTTTTTATTAGTCACCTAAAGTAAGCCCTCAAAATGGCAACACACAGTCTGCCACTGACTTGTCCAGGGTACTGGCAGAAGTAAGGTGGGTACTGTGAGGGTGAAAGAAATGTGAGTGGTCTTCAGGATGACTAACTGTGAATCATTTTGTGGCTGTCTTTATCTCTGCATTCTGATCTCCTCCTGCACAGAAATCTGAAGGTAGCTATTTTGTGACAGCCCAAGCTACCAAAAAAAACCCCTGAAGAGACAGAAAGCAGTATGTGATCAACAGAATAAGCAGATATACAGGTGCTCTGTATAACACATTTTCTTGCACTGAGACGCTACTTACCCACTACCAGCCCCTACACTAGGTGTTATCATCAGAAGTGTAGCAGCAGGCAGATAAAACAAGGGCATCTGATATTTCTGGATACCTGAAAAAATGTTTGTTCTACAAGCAGAAGAAGTACAGAAATAACTGATTAGGAAATGAGGCTTTATGATTCCCCTTTGTTGTGCTGTGTGTGCCCTCCCCTATTCACCACAATGTCACCACATGACCTTTGGCTCCCCCTTCATTCTCCCAGACTCCTTCCTCTGAAGTTCTACAATTTTTGCCATATTTCCTTACCCCACTGTAACACCTTTCATTTCTTTTCCTTCTCATGTCTTACTTTGGCCACAGAAGAGGTGGTCTGTGTTGATTCAGGTTCAGAGTGACAAACCTTCCAGCTGGTGGGCCAGCCCTTACACCTCAGCAGGAACTGGGAACAGGTTTTGAAGGAGTTCTGTATCTCTGGGGCTTCAATGTTCCGGTCCAGTGTGGTGGCTGCTGGCCAGGCAACCAAAGGGGTGATGGCCAAACAGAGTGATTGCAGAAGCATGATTTCCCCAGAAGAACAGGCTGAAATAATGCTGTATTTCCACACTGGTATAGAATGGTCCAGAAGGAATCCTTTGAAGGGAATTCTATTCCCCTTTGATCAAGCATTATTCTCCACTAGAAATGGGAGATTTCATCTGGCACTGGCAACAGGACCTGGACCAGCTAGACCCTAAAGGTAGGATGCTGCTCTTCCCCACTGCAAACATTGCTTCTGTATCAGAGCCAAACACTGAACAAAGCTTGCACAGGAAGGAGAAATCAATTATCTGATGAATTTTGAGGAAAGAAGAAAATATTACACAAGCATAAATTTCAAAACCAGTAGAAAAGCACACTTCCAGCTTCTTTCAGGGAAATGGGTGGCCTCTGAGGGAAGCCGCAAGCTGTCTAATTATTTGTGGGTTCTTTGAAACCTTTGACCCATCCCCAGAAAGACTGCTGAGCTTTAAAATACTTTGAACAAAATTTTCATCTAAAGGAATAAATCTACGCAAAACTTTTGCTTTCAACAAAGGATGATCTAATAATTTGTATTTGGTTTGTTGTTTTGGTTTTTTTTCCTAGCAAACTGTATTGCAGAAAATCACTCTCATTATTGGGTTTTCTCAGGCCACTAGTCACAGGCTGAAAATAAAACATATCCAAATGTTTATACAGAGCTTATCATAGGTTAGGTTACATAAATCATGGTAAAATAGGGTTAAAATCACACCAGACAAAGCACTGAGACAACCAGGCAAAAATCCTACTCCATCCAAGTGGGACAGCTGGCATTTAGCTGGTATTTTTACCTCCATCCATCATCATTTCTCTCCTTATCTCCCATATTTGTAATTGCCCATCCCATCCTGCACAGTAACACACACAGGCGCGCCCACTCACTCCCATTTCTTCTCTTGCCAAGAAGAGTATCCTGTGTGGGATTCAATCATTTGTTGTCCACAGAACTTCTGGTGTGTGTCTCTCTAAATAGCTGACATCTGGAGGAGCTATACCTTCCTTGTCACAATCAGATGCTGCTAAAGAACATGACAAAATGCCTCATTCTTAAAATATCTTCTCTCTTCCCCCTACTTCTTTCCAACAAGTTTTTTTTCTGAGAGGGTTTCACAGCCCACTACATTTAGTGACCAGCTTTCACAGCTGTTGTTCCCAGGGACATAAAGAAACCAATATAAAAGTATGCACTGATAACAACCCATTATTTCTGCCCTCACGTCCAGAACATACTCATTGCTGTTTAGGAAGAATGTATCACTCTAGAACCCTGCTGCTGAGCTAGAGAAACAAGTTGAGCATTGGATTCTTTAATTCCAAAACTCTAATTTCCTATTTATTATTCAACAGAAATTTTTTATATCAACTAAAACAGAGCTTTCACAAACTACAGAATTTTTCTATCTATACAAATATGTTGCACTTAATGATTCTTTCTGGCTCCCAAACAAATAGGTAGTCTACAAGAACATGATCCTGATCCTGATATGATTAAAAGACTGAAAGAAATGCAGAAGGGGGAAAATATTACATGGATTTCCAGCTTGTCTCAATTTTGAATGCTTGATTTTGCAACGAAAATCCCAAATTACTCAGAGGAGGGTTGTTGGCTTCATTAACAGTCTCTCTCACACACATGCCAATCTATTCATGTTCATGTGTAATCTTTACTTCAGTGGAGTATACTTTTATTATAATTGTAAAAATTATAAAAATACAGCCAGCACATACATGCCTTAGGTCAATCACGCAAAAGAAATTCAAACAGCCAGCAAAGTGATGGGTAGCACAGATGCTCCTAAACTGATAAAACTGCTGTTGCTAGAACACAAACATCAAAATCCCTTTCCCTTTTGGTTTATTCAAGGTACCCTGTCATTTTTCTCCAGCCCCTTCCAAACTGCTCTTGTTAGCAGGTTGAGAGAATTAAGTTGACTCACTAATATTAATAGGTCTCTCTAATTCAACAGCGGCTTGTTTAGAGAATGCCACCTGCCTTCTCTTTAAGCTAAAGATACTGAAACACAGCCAACACTTTGCCCAGCTGTTTCAAAAGCTAAAATTAGACACACCTGTTTTCACAGTCGTTTCAGCAGCTGGACATTGGGATTTGATTCATTCAGATTTTCTCACAGTTTTTTCCCCTTAGAGCTAATAGAGCAATTTCAATGTTTCATCCTGTGTTTAGAAAAGTTTATGCTGCAGGGAATGGTGTGAATGAAAAGAGGTCAGAGTGTTTCTCTTCCACATTGCTGGACCTTGCTACAATCCAAGAAAAACTGCCTCTTCAGTTCCTGCCTTCAGATTCCTATGGATCAAGATATACTGCTCTCAACCCGATAGTATACAAGAATAATATCTTGAACTATCTATAAACCAACATAGTGATAAGCTACAGGTATAAAATGGCAAGTTTGTGAGATTTGTGCTCTCCTTTTGCTGCAATGAGTTGGTAATGCTCATAGCTAAAGCCAGCAAGTGAATTCTGCCAATTTTTCCACTGCTGCTCTTGAAGTAATCCAGGTAACATGCAAAATCCACTTCCCCAGCATCAAAAGCACAACTGTCCCACCAGTTGTCTTCATATTCAAAGTGATCTCCCACTGCAGATCCCCTACTGTCATGCTGGAAACAAAAAGTACTGAGATGTTATGAAAGACCTGACTGCAAAGTCAAAGACAAAATAAATGAAATCTTACTGAAATTATACTTTAAACACTTTGCTGGAGCTGTTTCCAAGCTTCTGTATCTGATCAAGTTGATAGAGAATCCAAAAACCTTGTCCTAAAAGGAAGGTTCAATTCCCTAAAACTGCAATATTTCACAATCTAGTTCTGTTTGCCTTTTTCCCTGAGGCAAAATCAATTTATACAGTGCTCTCCAGAGCCATTTATTCCCAAACTAGTGGCAAGCCCTTTGGTGTGACTGTGGGACCAACTGGTAAACAGGATCAGGGAGGTAATCTATGTTATGAAGAAGCATGCAAAACCAGGAATTCCATGAATTTGTGTTATAACTAAGAAAAAGACACAAAAGAATTCTCAAGACAGTTGTCGAAATTGCAGTTGGCCCTGTAGTCTTAGAGTTCCCATACAATCAGAACCCATAAATTTGCAAACATTAGTGCACTGAGTTATATAACAAGTGAACATCTCACATAGTATATATTCATTATATACTCCCCTGGAATGGGCACCTGAGTGTTTTCAAAGAAAAGACACACTGATAATATGAACCCAGAGAGGTAGCATGCACACCTACGGAGATTATTTATTATTATTATTTATTAATGTACATAAATGTATGCACGCATACAACCATGGCCATACAACTCTATAGCCAAGGGAGTAGGGCCTCAGAACACACTGCACATTATCAGCTTCCCATCAAAATACACTGCAAATTTTCTAAGAGAAAGGGGCAAGGGTAGGGAGACTACTTGGCTGTCAAATCCAGTAATAAATGCTTGTCAAGAGTGTTTTTGAGTAAAAGTGCTTGGAGAAGTGGGGCCACCATGATCAAACTGCACAAGTTGAACTCAAGAGCAGGGAGGACAGGAGAGACAGTGACACAAAGACTTCTCCCTCTTTCTGAGAAATAATGAACAAATCCTTCAGAGTAATTACTCTGTTATACCTGCTAGGCCTGCTCTCAAGTCTGTATGAGACAAAAGATGCTCCTATCTTCCCTCAGATTAAATGTGCCTTGTAAAAAGCGATCAGAGATTGGCACGATAATTATCCTTCCTCATTAGAAAGCAAGCCCTGAACCTGACTGAATATGACTCCTCTGTCAAGGCCCTTTGGGGGCTCTAATAGTACTAAGCCAACATCAACAGGCTCAACACTTCTTGTGAACAAAACAAAGCAACTTATCAAGTATTCTTGTCTTTTTAGTTGCTTTTTCTCTTCCAAGCCTGATAAGTGAGGTGGGAAGGTGCCAAATTTTTTTTTTAACTTGTATAAATGTACCTAAATGTCACAGAAGAGCCTTGTTAAGTGAAAAGCTTTCCAAATGTTTTTTTTTTCTCCCCCATATCTAAAATAGATTGCTCTTTTTTCTTTTCAATTAAAAAAGGCACACTCTCTCAGACCACTGCCTTTCACCATCCCAAGGGTCAGCCAGCTGTAGGGACCCACAGGAGAGCTTTCAGAGCATCATATACCAATAGTGCAAGGGTACACCTTTGCCCATGGAAGCCAGAAAGAAGGGTAAACACATGGGTAAAAATAAAGTTAAAAACTCTACTGACAAAGGTGTGAGCAGACCTAAAAAGCCTTTCTGGCCTTTCTGTGACAGAACATACATGCTCCCTCGTTTTTCTTTTTTTCTTTCTTTTTTTTTTTTTTTAATGCATTTGGAGCATATTTGCTGCTTTGATTGTTTTCTGTTACCATGAACATGAGCAGTGACTAAACCCCAAGAACTCTGACCCCAGTGACTGCAGCACCACCATGGAAAAGGCAGTGCAGAGGCAAAACACTGGTCCTGGCACAGACAGGGCAGCTAAGACTGCCTTTTAAACTTCATTTAAAAAGGATGAGTGGGAACAGCTCAAGCTTCCACACTGGTGCTCATCGAGATATGACAGGGAGCTACAGCACACTGGGAAGGAGGGGTGGTCAATGGTGAGTCATTATGGGAGCTTTGTGACAGCAGATGAGGGCAGACAACACTGTTAGTGTACAGACTGGGTAATCAGGAAGAGCTGCAGAGAACTGTGTTTAGTGGCCTTAATGAATCAGCTACTTCCTTTCTACTACAACCAACCATGGTCACTTTATCATCCCAGAAGTCACTCCTACCTCCTCAGCCTGGCTCATTTCTTGATGTTCTGTTAAAAAGATCCGATTGCACCTCTGGTCTTACCAGAACACTATCAGGAGAAGCATCCCATTTGGTTTTGCAGGCAAATATAAGGCTCAAAGAATTTATCACATCCTATAGCCTGTTCAACAAAACAAGCTGTAAAATGATGCTACTTTGCAGCAGTAGGAGCAGAACTGTATTAATGCATTACAGTATCCTGCACCACTGTCAACTGAGATGTGTGGTGCCAAAATAGAATGGCATTTAAACAGAAAAGTTATTCTTCAAGTCATCACATTACAAGTACATCACAAGAACACAGAAAACCTACAGGAATGCTATAACTTAACCCATAAGAGCAGAGTCAGACACTGAATTTAGGACACCTGACATCACAGAAGGGTAACCTTGGATACCCTGCAAAGGAACCCTCTGCAAGCTACCCATGCATGGGATTCCACTGCAACCTACCCCTTCTCAGCCTTCTTCCAACACCCAAATCAAGAGACACCCTCTACACTGCAAAAATGAAGTCTCACGAAAGTAATTTTACTATTTCACCATCTGCCACAGTCTGCTCTTTCTCAAGAAGAAATATGAGTTTTTCCATTCCAGGCAGAATCCAGAAGCTCAGACTAGTAAAACTACCATCCTCTGAAGTCTAAATCTCAGAGCTGGCCCCTCAGGTGCAACAGGAGGAGTTTTTAACTTTTCTTTGTTTTAATACAGTAGTTTCTTTTATTTGCCTTTTCCTTTTGTATTTGGGTAAAAGGGAGAGGAAAACTGGGGAGCAGGGGGCTGTTTTCATTGGTAGTAAATAAAAAATTTCCTTTCATAAAAATTAAATGAGCAGATACAATGACACTATATGCCTGCAGGAGCTCAGCTTTTAAGATACACATCAGCCACCAGTGGCCTCAAATTAAATTATGCACTAGCAATAAAAAGCATCTCACATTTTAAAAATGACAGAATTTTTGATCAGTGAATATTTCAAAATCTCTGTTCTGCAGAGGCATACCCAGGTGTTTGCTAGGCAGATATAACAGAACATTACTACACTGGAGCATTGGTTTATTGCTGTGATCATTTAAATATGCATTTATTTGCCATTGGATTGAGAAAATGAAAAGCTAAAATGGAGTTCTTTTGTGGCCCCAGTGCTAGTTACTAGCCTCCTCATCTAGGTAAAACTTGAGTAGGCAATTCTTCCTTGCGTGCCTTAGCTTTCCTAAGACTAATCATCTCCACAGAAATCTTATTTTGTTGGTCTCCCTTCTCCTGTGACACCTGCTTTTCTGTTTTTCTTCCTTGTCTCTCTGTTTCATGGGCTGCACTGGAACAAGAAGCAAGAGTAGCACATGCATAACCCCATTTCTTTACCTTGCTGCTTACAACATTTCTCAATTTCAGGGAAGTTCCTTTTCATTATTGCTGGCTGGCACCTTATTTGCATAAGGATGAACTATGAAGCAATGTTACCTCTTCTCTTCTGCAATACCAGAGTCTCCTGATGAGTCTGAGTAGTTTTAAACAGGGTTATGCTTTCTCTTGTGCCCTCTTGCAAGCTTGGTGCTTTGCCAGGCAGCTGCAGAACGGTTGCACTCAGTGCTGAATATTCCCTGTGCAGCAGGCTAACAGGAGCTCTGAGGGGGAAGGCTCATCCAAGCTCCCACAGCTAAAGCCTGGCAAAAAGAATGAGCATTCCTGCTGCCTTAAAAATGATGTATGTGCACAGAGGCTTTGCTCAACTTACAGCCACATATGATGCCCTAGCCTGTCGCCTGAAGCCCTGCACACGGTGTAAATTGCACACAAAGAAACAGCCTCAGTGGCACTGACCTGAACGCTACCAAGATCAAGCAGTAATGTAAAAGGTAAAGTAACTCCACTGCCCAGGGTCAGCCTTTGCTTGCAGGGTTTGTTTTTATGTAGATACTCATATATAGCTTAATGGCTGACACATTCAAGGGGATAGCAGGAGATAACCTGGCTTGTTCCTTTTGGATAGGATTAAAAGCTTTTACAATGGTTCAGCGCTTCTTGAGAAAAGCAACTGTTTCTCCCACAAACCTCAAAAGACAGGAGGTTGCAGTCTAGCTGGAAATGGGGACAACAGGCCTTATTTTGGTAGTTCTGCTCTAAAAGGAGCTGTGCATAAATATGTATTTTCTCATCTTCTAGGAATTAACCAGATCAAATATGCCTGACCTTCTGATGAGTGGGAAATGTTAGGGTGCTTTTCTGTCAATGCTTTGACCTGAGAGAAAAGCTGAGGTCATATCCAGCTGGTCAGACTAAATTACAAAAAACTAAGTAGCTTAACCTCGGCAGTTCCCTTGCAAAAGCAGCTCCAAGAACTCCTGGCCAGTGTGATCCCAGCAGCCCACATATAATTCACCTCCGCAATGCCCTCAAAGCAAGGGGTACACATTTACACTAAGTCACATACTAAATACAATTTGCAGCCTGCTAGCAATGAGAAGGCCTGCTGCTAAGCAAGATATGGGATCAGCACATTTTTTTGGTCAATTGTGCCAGACATTTAGGTAAAATTCTACTTGTCCTGGGGAAATGGCCAGACAAAATTATGCAATACCACTGACATCTCATTTTCTGTATGCTCACAAATTCAGCCTATTAACAATTTTCATCACAGTCACAAACACTGGAATAAACAACTATTTTCTTATATTCAGCTAAGTATTCCAAAGTCTTCTACATCCCTCATCAGTTACAGGAAAATTAGGGTCCGTCAGTTAATCATTTATGTCAGACTCATGCAGAATATCCAGCTATGTAGCAGGAGAGGAGACTCCATCCTCCTGCTCCAAAGCTGCTGCCTCCTACACTGCAGAAGACCCAATCTCCCCACTGCAAGTGGTGTACAGAAATGCCAGTGCACTCTGAGCAGCTCTGGGCCTATTCAGCACAGCAGTAGAACATTTGGTTAAATCTACATTGAATGTATAACCCTGAAAACATACAAAAATCCTGCTCCAAAATCCACAGCTATACAAGGAAATTGCGTACTACATAGGAATATTCTGTATTTGTAAAATGTATGGTATCAAACTATTCCAAAGGAATTTACTGCCAGAGAGTACAGAGGAAGCATTAATTACTCCAACTTAACAGAGAGCCAAGCTGAGGCAGCGAGGGACAAAACACACCACTGGTGGGGGCAGGGGTGCCTCTGTGGGTTTCTACACACCCTGTAATGACTCAATCACACACTACTCTTTTTTTGACATGACCTTTCCTTCACTCCTTGCACAAGAAGAATAATGCCTGTTGAAGGTGTTGTTACTTGATCTTATGTTTTTTCTTCATTGCTCCATGTGCGGCCCTTCTGCACATTGCTAATCCTGCTCTGAAGAGTAATTTATTTCCACATGGGCTTTTCTGTGGTGCCACTCAGCAAAGCACTGGACTGTTTTGCAAAACCTAATTACTTTGGAAAACACCTTTCTCAGGTGATAGGCTCATTTTCCAAGTGCTAAGTTCAGGAATAGAGAAATTGAATCAAAATGTCCACTAGTATTGAATGTGCAGTCTCAGATTGCAAATTCTGCATACACAGAGTGCGTTGCACCTTATGGAACCTTATGCATTTGAAGCATAGCAGTGCTGACTTCATTCCTGCTTTTAAGGGCTCAATACTGTTTCCATCCAAGTGTTAGTATCTAAAGTAAGGGACCCGAACACAAGAAATGTGTAATTCAGAGGTGACCTAAAAAAAAAATTGCATGAGTAACTTCCCCAGCATCATACTGTGACTCTGGGAAAGAAAGAGGGATAGAAGAATGAGATGTTCCTTAATCAATGCTTTGCTAAAGAGGCATCCCTCCCTTGTAAGAAGCTTTTTCTTCATTCGCTACACATCCAGCTTCAGAAAAATCAAAGTGGCATCCTATGTACAAGGACATAAATTTGAGAACAGATCCCAAGCGCCAGAAGCTCTATTTTCTTCAGTGCACAGCATGGGTGAAAAGCATGAAAAGCATATAGGGGAAATAATGAATAAAGATGTTACCAAACATTGCAGCACAAAGGCCATAACAAAAGGATCACAAAGGCTATTTACACTAATTTTTAACTCCTTGACTTTGGATTGTCCCCAGTCCTTTCAGATTTGTTAAATATGGAACAGCTTATATAAATATTTATATAGCGAAAGATAGATTTGTAAACACAGATGTACAAATATATATACACACATAAAAACATATAGCCTTCTTTAAAACTTATTTAAACTTTCAGTGAGTTCCTTTTGATTTAAAGAGATGCTACCATATCCATCAGCATCTCTGTTTTACATTTTTTATTGAATAAATCTAGAACTGAAAACTAAATTTCCTTCAAATTCCCCTACCTGCATGATGCAAGGAAATGAAAATGTCTGTCAGCAAAAGTAATGTGTTTAATACCATGCCAGCCCTAAACATCAGCAGAGATTTCTGTGTATTGCAGATAATTCTATCACCAAGCCATATTGCTCTGTGATGTGCTTTTATCTTTGCTGTAGGATAATATCAATATTTCAAGCACGAGCAAAAGAATGTTTTATGAGATTGATGTGGGAAAATACAGTGACAAGTACATAAAAAAGGGCACTGAAAAATGCCAGGTAGTCATCATAAATGCCTTCCATTCCCACCAGAATTTGTCTAGTTTATCCAACTTTAATCAACAAGTAGAGGTCCACTGGGGCACCAGTGACTTTGATTACATTTTCAGTGCCAAAGAAGAACAGCAAGCAAAAGAAAGACAAATAAAGACGGTAACAGGATGGGGAGACTGTCACCTACATCCTAGAAGTTTAGACCTTTAGAGGCCAAAATCATGTTTTGTTAAACTTTTAAATTAAATAAAAAGAAATTATTTTTAAAAGAAGGAAATAGAATGGGGAAAAAACAAGTATTGAGCCATTTTCTGTTCTGCACGCATGCCTGATAAGGACCAGATGACACAGGGAAAAAATACTCAGAGAATAAACCCATGCCCTGAGCAGGCAGCTCTTTGGGCACTGCTGGAGCCTGTGTGTGGAAGTGCCCAAGAGTTAACTCTGTATGGCTCTAGCTGGGTGAATTATTCACCTCCTTCCCACCTCTGCAAAGGTAGACAAGGTAGGTTTTCAGGAGAAAAACTCTCAGTTACAGATACAGTCATACCAAGAAAGACAGTGCTTTTCCCCAGTACAGCTAATTAGCTACCAGTGCCCCACTCTGGCACAAGATCTAAGCTTGTTTATATCAGCTTTGCAAGTAACTCTTCTGGCAAATCCGCCAACATAGATCATTTGTCATATTGTCTTTTTTTTCCCTCTGGGGCTAGCAGTTCTTCCCAGTTTGACAACAGAACTGATGACTATTATTTAACCCCTTTCCACACTAACACTGCAGCTGTTCAGCCAGACTGATTTGTTACTGTGGTTTGGTGTTAGGTACCTCAGTATTTGTTTGTTGAACTGGAAGCCCTTACAGGAAGCCGAGTTTCAGGAAAAGAGCGATTGGCACCCTCTGCAATCAGTTTTAAAGCTGCTCTAAGTCATTAAAATGGAAGTAATCAAAACTACTAGTTCTGTAAATCTTGTCCCTTTTAATTGGGAGCAAAAGGAAATCTCACAGCCCAGTCTTTTCTAAAGTATCCTCCAACTCTACTGTCCAACTCAGTGTTCTCATGGAGACATTCAGATGGTTTTTAGTCCATTTGGAACGGTGGTCATTTCAAACCTAATTTAATGACACGCCTAAAAACTCTTTTTAGGGAACTGAACTTTTTATGATATTACATTATTACCAGACGGTAAATTTGTCTGTTTCCCCAAATCCCTTACCAACTTCTTTTAAATACATAAATAAAGAGTTTCAGTGGATATTATTTCACAATATGTCTGAGACATTTTAGTAAGAAATGCGCTTTCAGGCTAAGAGGTATGAATTGTACACCAAAGAGAATAGTTTAATACACTGCTTAATGCTATCATCAAAAATTATAACAACATGGTGGCTTTTACACATTTTAACATTTCTTTAGTGCTGGAAAAAGCGGGAGAGAGAACTGTATTGTATATTACATAAATGTCAGAAGTGACACTGAACCAGGCAGGTGACACACAGTTCCAACAGCATTCCCCCTCCCCAACCAAAGAAATGTTACCTGAACAGAGAGATCCAGGGATTTGCTCTGAGAGTGACTCTTACAGAGAGTGCCTCTGCTGTATACCCCACCAGTTCATATGGAATAGTACACACCTGCCATGTCCTTACATCCTCTTGCTTCTACATATGGTGCGTATTTTCAAAAGCTTTGACACATAGTTAAGCTATGACATGCTGGTAACAGCATTTGAAACGGTAGCAAGATGGACAGATACTCCTATCTACCAGAGAACAACCCATGGCCAGGAATCCCCTGCTGGGCAGAGGGTCATGCAAGAGACAATGATTTTGGAGAAGTTATCACAGCAACAATCACTGTAAGCTCTCCATGCAAGGACCTATAGAGACATCCTGAAACCTACCTAGATATACCTGTAACAGCACTGTAGCAGTAGTACCAAGGATGAAAATAACTCTTTTAGGAGAACGAAAAGGTTCCTTCCTCAGCTGTAGTGTTTCTAGCAGAACCTTGCGAGGAAAAAAACCCTGAACTGTATAGCTTATGAGCATACAGAAATACTGTTGGGGGTGCATGCTTCTTAAAAAGAGAGGTAGTGGAGCCCAGTAACTTAAAGAAAGCAGCCCCCCTCAACTGGCAGCAGCCCATGGCAAGCCACCCAAGCCTGGGTGTCTCTCCCTTTCCCAAAAGGTAGAAGGGGAGAAGTGGCATTTTCTGGAAACAATCCTGGATCCCCTTTGAGGGAGTTACCTCTCAGGAGTCCATAACTGCAATACTAGCAAGATTTTTACTCTCACAGTACCAAGGATAGGAAGATTGTAAGGTCCCATATGGGAATTTCCAGGCATGAATATGGGACTTTAACTCTGAGGCATTGACTGTAAGAGGGGAGGCAGAGGAAGTCATATTGCTCTGGCCTTATTTGGTCCAAAAGTCTTAATTTTGTGTTCCACAAACCCCACCAGGCTTGTGATGTAGGACTCTGTACTCACACAGCACATGTCCATTTAATGTATTCCTATGAACTCAGATTGACCAAGTGGTTCTAAGTCTCCAAGATACTGTTGCAAAAGGAGAGCTTTTAGACTTCTAAAATGCCATGTAAAAGTAAATGGTCTTTTAGTGTTTTGTAGCAGGTCTGTGCTAAACTGTGCAACCTCTAGCAAAAAGTATTAACTTGTACATAAATTATTTCTCCTGCTTTTTTACTCCTCCAATGAACAGGAAGTCCCTAGAGTCCTGTTAACTGAGAAGAGTAAAGACTACTTGCACTTGTCAACAGAAACAGATTTTACACCTAACAATAAAGTATTCTTGGACTTTATAATGACTATATATTTGCTTTTAGCTCTTTGCCCCTTAAAAGGGATGGCAGCACTTTTACACATTCAGTGGGGGTAAATGGGGAACATCTGATGCCACCCTGCACCCACTTTCTGGAGACAGGGACTTTTCTTATTTCATGGTATACCATTACCTTCTTAAGGAGTCAGCACCTCCAAACAGTCAGGCAGCATTTTCCAAGAGAGTATTTGGATCTATCAAGCATACAGTACAACTTCCAGATTTCTCTCATGTTAGGTTTCTGGCACAACACCAGTTTCCCTTCTCCTACCAATCAAGACCTCTGTTTACCACAGCAACATTAAAAAATCTGTACTAAGATAGAATGGGAGAGCATAGGTGATAGAAATTTCCAAGAGGGAGCATATGCTTGATATAGTTTCTCTGGGAGACCAAACACATAGCTCATGCGTAGCTACTGACCTGAAAGGTGTGCATTTCCCTTTCCTTTTGCTAGGGAGCATGTTTTCTACACAGGAGAAGTAAAAAAGTTTCTCCAGGCTGGAGTTGAAGGTTGGAGCCTTCTGTTTTTCATAGGTGTAGGAGTCCTGACTGTTTTCATATCAAGGTATGTTTGATGAAAAGGTTAGGAAAGTCTAGCCCAAGGTAATGTCAAACCTTACCATTAGGATGAAGAAAAAAGAATGCTCTTGGTTTTTTAAAAAGTGTTAGCTCCTAATCCTGAAGTAACATGTGAAGGAACTGAAGCATGCATGAATGAAGTATACAGGTAAACAATCCAAGTTTCTGAGTGGCCCTATCCTCCCCTAAACTCAGCCCTTGCCCCAGTGCTCCTGTGAATTCTTAGGCCTGAATTCTCACACAACTGACCAGCATTTACTTAAATGTGTATACAAGGACATCTACTTTATTTACTTCAACATAAGTATCTTCATGGGCTTTACAGAAATAAAATGCTTTTCCTCCCAAGTATGAAAACATAGCACATTCGGTTATTCTTTACCTAAATAAGAAATAGCTGGAATATTGGCATAAACTAGGCTTAACTCAGCATCCAAAGACAGTACACTATTTAAAGCTGCTTCAGGAAATTAAAATCTTAAGCTTATAAATACAGTTAGTTTCTCCTAGCTCTGATACGCTTTTCTCTTCAACTTATTTGCAGCTTTTTCAAAACTAAAAAACCTAATAAAATTATTTCCTAGCTGGGTGCTATGAGCACTATATCAAAACTGAAAATTCTACAGAGTGAGAGCTAGCAGTGTTGGGGTTTTTAAAAAAAAAAAAACAACAAGCAAACAACAAGTTGATTTTGGACTTAAAATTGCATCAGTATAATTAAGAACTACACTTGTGGATTCTCTTTGAGTGCTGACCCAGCTGAGCACTGCTTCTCAGCTCTGCACTGCTGCTGTGCCATTATGTCACAACTGATATTGAACTCTTCCATCTGTGACTTATTCATTGCCTCTCCTCACGTTCGTCTGCTGGCTATTTATAAATTAAACTCCACTATCACAGCAGTCACTAGTTTCCCTTAAAGAGGATCTAAATTTACAGAATAAAATGCTGAAGTTGCACAAACACTTGCTACACAGGGGAAAAAAGTAATTTCCATCTTAGAAACAGCAGAGTTACTGTGAAATATTTGAAGTATTTCCACTTGGGTCTATTCTAAGTATCACCATTTGATGCAGCCATTTTGGATTTTAGCAGGCATAAGGGCACAACCAGCTTACTGAGAATCATTTGCACATATGCTGATAAAGTCCTGGCTTGCAATAGACTGAAAAAGCAATCACCAGTAGGCAGTTTAGCTTCCTGCAGCTTCAGAGAGCCTGTGCATAAGTGACTGGAGGTTGAAAATCCCTAGGTATCTTATAGCCATACTCTGTCAGAAATAAGCCCTTGGGACCACATCCTCAGGTCTATATTCCCATTGCCTTTGGGAAATCCTTCTAATTTATACCAGCTGAGGAATTGGCCTTTATATGTGTAGTCTCCATAATTCTCTTCTTATGACACCTCAAATAAAATGAGAATGATAAAAGCTGAAAGGGTATGAAAGCGTGAAAAGGAAGCAAGTCCCTGCTCTCTCATACCAGTAAAGACATGAAAAAGGCAGAACTTGGAACAATGGCTTCAGATCCACCCTGATACACAGAGAGCAAAACCTGACCAAGGCAGTATCCAGAATTAGGAGCACAACTCCTGATGCATTTTCTTATCTCTGCTATGCTTTCTTCCTGACCTTGGGTAAGTTGATTAACCTTTCTTTTCTAAGTTTCTCTAAAAGTGGTATGACTCTGCACCTCCCATTGAGGTTGTGGTGCTTAATTGGCCGGTATCTCTCACTCACTTGGAGTGCTTTGGATGAAATACGTTGTGCAAGAGAAATAATTGAAGTCAATGGAGCTGTGACAACTGACACTAGCTGAGGAACTTCCCCCTGGTTTTTAATAGGATCAGAAGGAGGTTTAGATAAAATGACAGGAAGCCAAACACACATTTGGCAGTAATAAGATAATAAATGAGTCAAAGGGGTTACTATTTGCTGTAGTAATACTCAGAATTGTTCATCTTCCAGGCATTTTATCAGCATCCATTAATTCTCAGGCCTCCCCTTAATCAGAGATATGTAATATGTCCCCCGTTACACAGATAAGAAAAATCAGGCAGATGAGTGACGTGACTTATCCACAGAACAAGAGGTAAGAAATCAAATTTGAGCCCCTGGTTCCCAAGCACATCCTCAGAGCTCCCTTTCTGCCACTCTTTTGTTGTCTATATATTTCCTTATCTTTCTGTTTCAATTATGAAAGGCCATCTCCTGCTCCTTTTTATGCAAGCATCCTTGCCTAAATCCCTGTTAGATACTGTGCAGATGCTCTTCCATAAACTTCTCAAAGCTTTCAGACAGAAAACTAAGCTGGGGGGAATGCTGCTGGGCTGAGCAGCTTTCCTTGTTTTAACAGTCCCTTTTCCCAAGCGCCAACATGTAACAGTGTTTGCCCTTCCAGGTATTTTTTTCTGGTTCCCTACCAGTTCCCCACAGCACCTGGCTGCTGCACTGCAACCTCTCTTCTCAGAAGCAGTTCTTATCAGAATCTGCTGGGACAAAGTCTGTCACTTCAGACTGCCTACTGCTCGTTGCTGGAAAAAATTCGTGACCTGCTTAAGCCCCTAGAGAAAATTATTGTCATTACTTCAGCTCTTGAAGATGTCTGCCATTAGAGGAGGCAAGGCTGAGGTTATATAAGTGTGCCAGACAAACCCAGATGTTCCAAGGAGTTCAACCACAGCTGCTCTGCTCC
>VZTB01006146.1:712278-842396 GCA_013397245.1 Thryothorus ludovicianus | reverse complement strand
TAACAGCCTCCAGACCTGTCTCCACAGACTTGTTTCTGTATGGAGGGAATACATGAACTTGAATCTGTCCCCTACTTGAAAATACCAAATTATCAGTGTGCTGGGATGCTTCTGTGCTGATGTCCCAGCAGATGGAAACCTAACATGAAATGGGGCAAATTATTCAACTGTTATAAATCTATAAATATGAAACAAACCCAGACATTATCCTTTGCTCTGTAATAAAGACTTCCACTGCTGCTTACGACAACTATGCCACAACAATACTGGGGGTAATTACACTTGTATGCTACAGGTCTCTCTTCTTTTTAAGTTATTTTCTCTAGATTCACACTCATAGTTCAGAAAAAAAAGAGGTTTGGCTACATTATCTCCACTTAACTAAAGCCCAAACTGGGACAAGGGGAAAATATAAAACATTACCCAATCAAACCTCAGTACTTACTTGCTATAACACCACAATGAGCCACATTTGTACATGTTATTTTCTGGCTAGCTATGAAAGAAGATGCCTTTTTTTACCCTTAAAACAAACAAAAAAACAAACAAACCGACAAGCAAAAAAAGAGCATTTTAATTGCCACAAAAGTGTAAATTTTGGTCCAGATGAAATCTGAAGGACTAAGGAAGCAAACTGAGTATGTAACTGGATAATAATTTGGTTTGGTTTTTGTTTTTTTTTTTCTTTTCAGAAGATAAAGGTAAAGAAGGATGCATATTTGCCCTTGCAGACACTTGAGTGCTTTGCTGGTGACATGACACTTTATCTGCTTCTCTATTTTATACGTTGAAGAGAGACAGTGCATCAGACACAAAGACTATAAAGGTAAATTGTAAATTCTTCCAATCCAGATGAGACGGTAGTTAAACTCATTTAAAAAAAAAATTATTAAAAAAGAAATTACTCTTTCTGTCCTTTTCTGTGCTCTTTGGTTACTAAGATGTAGATTTTGATTGAGATGTTAGGTTCTTAACACACTGAGTGTCTTTTGTTGCAACACAAGTGAACATCCTAAAAATTTTAACTCAAAGTCAACAGATAGGGTTCAGCTGGAAAAGACTCTAACACTGACTCCCTATATAACCTTAGTGAAATCTCTTGTATTACATTCCTCCAGTGGGAGCTATTACAAGTCAATTCATTAAAGTGTAAAAATGTGATTTAAGACCATCAGACAGAAAATCTTAAAGAAAAAGCACTGCCGTCACAGATTTACATTAAATTATCTTAATAAAGTGAATGCTATGCCATCTTCAGTTACAAAGTTTTTTCAAACAAAAGGTAGGCAGGCAGAGTCACGCTGTCTGATAACACAGCAGGGAGATCTGTAACAAGTAGATCCACAACAGCTAAAACTTCTGAGGCTTTCGGCAAAACTACAGGTGAAAGCAATGACATCTTTCATTTAGAGGCTTGGTCAAAGCTCATCTCCTACTACTGTTTGTCTGGAAAAAAAACCCCAGAAGAGAGAGAAAGTAGCAATTACCATTGGGGAAAACATAAAAGATGACCACTGTGTGTGTGCCAGGCATTGGGGAAAATTACTACTTTGTCTTTAGCAGAGAGATGACATTATCCCTGCAGCCAAACAGAACCTACGCTGTAAATGCAATGTATTCAACAAGAAGAGGAGAGAAATCCAGCTGGATTAGAAATAAAGCCATTCAGGAACTAATTGGGACAAAGAAGTTTTACTAACAGTCCAGGCTGCATACAGCAGCTTACTAGTCATTTAAACGAGGTGGCAGTACCATTCCCATTTTGGGAGCTGTAGCAGGTTTAGTGATGGGAATTAACCGGGATAACAGTGGGAAGCAGAGAGGTCACAAGCACAGGGGATGTAATCTCAGCTGGCACTGGGCTTTTTGGAAGCATTAAAGTGAAGGATACCCCTGTTCTGCCAAATGGAGAGACAATATTTCCCTGTTTGGAAATAGATTCCAGGATTTGATTTTTTCTTGGTAGCATTGTTCTGGAATGATCTACAATGATCCAGTGGGCATATACCAAATAAAATGTGCTTTTCTTTATGTGGTTGCTGGCTTGGAGGAAAAGACTTTGACAGAAAACTAAAAAGAAAACAACCAAAAAAAAAAACCAAAAAAACCCAGCATAAGAACCCAGGGGAAATGGGGCAAAACTGTAATGAGAAAAAGGAATAAATAAATGGAAGTGGTACGTAAGCAGCACTTAAGTCTGTGTGAGGTTAACACCAAATGCTTACTCCAAGCTAAATAAATGCTGCCTGGGGACTGTGATTAGAGCAGGCAGTTCAGGGGAGACAGCAGCTTCTCAAAGCTGGAGCCAGGGGAAAGCTTTGGGAGCTCAGCAGTGTGGCGAGCATTTTTGAGCATTAGCTCCATCTGACCAAAGGGAACATGATGTTCACAATAAGGGTGAAAGCACTCCCCTACCACATCTATCTAATGCAGTGCCATCACGCTGCCAGCCTGTGCAGAGATGTCATGTCATTCTGTCACATTGACATCACAGAGTTTCAGAGCAACTGGAGATGTCACGTGCCCTGTCCAAACTGACCTACTCATGAAGACAGCAGCTTGAAATGCCTCCTTCCCACATTAGAGTCCTAGCTCAAGACAAATGAGCAGGCAGTCAAATGCAGATCAAAATCCTCATTTGAATAATCTGCCTCTTGTAATACTTCTCCTTTTTCAGAAGCAGGTATTGGATAAAACTGCTCAGGCACAGCCCTCAGTCAGAGGTAGCAGCCAAATTATCAATTTACTTCTTCTGATTCATATTACATTCTACCTGCAGGCACGTAATCAGGCTTTTATTCACCTAACTGCTTTATCCTCTAACAAGCAATTCATCTGAAGAGTTTTTACTGCAGGATTCCCACTGTAAAGATTTTTTTTTTTTCTGCTGGAGAAGGAATTCGCTGCTTCAGTGCAACGTTTCTGCTCATTAAAAATAATTTCTCAGCGAGTTTGGTTGTAGTAGCTCTTCAGTCATATTAGAGACCCTGTTGCAGCATTAGTGCCAGAGAACATGCTAAAGACCAGCAGGGAAAATGAAAGGGAGAGAAGAAAACAAGAGGATGGAAGGACAAGACAGATTGCTGCAAATTATAAGCAAGCGCAGACCTGCTGCTGCCCACTGTGGTACTGATTTGTCCAGCCCTGGGAAATGTGCTTGACTATAAAGTCAGACTGTACACTCACCAGATTTTCTCACCTACTTACAAATACAGTTCTCTGTGTATTTTCTCTCTTGCCTCACTCTCTTCCCAGCTCCCTTCCCTCTTATATCATCCTTGGCTTTCTTCCTTTACTGTCGTATCTTCTGTGCTCACCAGGGATGCTTTGAAGCTTGCTTTCGCAACATAGACTCATTCCAATCTTTAGGGAAATTTGGTACAGGGAGAGCCTGTAGTTTATATCAGCAAATTTGGTAACACAAGCACATTGCCTCAGAGAGATGGCGTGTTCAGCTGGCAGTGAGTTTACTTCAGCTCCTTTGCTGCTGGAGCCGACAACTCCCTCCTCAGGAAGTCTGTGCGTATGTGTGGTGTGGGGCAGCAGCCTGTTCTGTTACAGTATGCAACAGAAACTGACAATTCTCAGTGAAGCTCCCTGCTTTCAACTAAATAAAAGAACTGGCGCAATCTGGAGGTGAAGAAAGATTATTTCAAGATGTAAAGCATGTTAATCTCCCTTCTTCTGATTTAAGCACAGGTACCAGTCAATGATTATTTTTAATATATCACGTAAATAATGAATCACATTATTCAGAGAAGTATCAACTCAACCAAATAAAGAAGCAAGGTACTACTTTTCATTCTGTGGGAAAATTTCACCTCCAAAGTGAGCTAAAAGCCTTCCTAAGGCTCTTCATCAGTTGAATACAGCTTTGTTTTAATAAAAATCAAAGTAGAGTTCCTTAGCATAAAAGTGCTAATCATTTCAGGGAATTCATGATAGTACAATGACATCTACTTTTCTTTTAGTAGCAGAAAAAGGAGGAGCTGGATAGCCCATCCTGGACACAGGAAAAATAATGTGATTGGTCATGGTTCAGCCTAAGGGAACATTCTAAAAGATCAAATAAAAAACTGCAGTATTTGTTTAGAGAGGGAATACTGCTCTAACACAAAAAGAACGCATATGCCAGAAACCTCCCTGCCTGAGGTGAAACAAGAAACATACAGCTACTGGGATTATCCTGCAGCAGGACAACCAGTGCTGCAGAAGGAATTAACTAGTTGAGACCTTCTAGACCTTTCCCATCTTTAGTCCTATTGAAAAGAACTGTCCTGGTCACTGTGGCCATGTAATCTCCTAGGAAGACAAGGGAGTATAAATTTGGGTCTCCAGGCTTGAGTGGCTCTTGTCAGTGTTCACCACTGACTCCTTTGTACCTCTGCTGTGTCTCAGGAGTATTTTGATTCCTTTCTAACTTCCAGCTTCTGGCACTGGTAGGTGAGAAATGGCCCTCCCACCTGCTTTTAAACCTTGGGGAAATTCTGCAGTCTGTTTTATCTCTAGTATCTGTTCAACTGGTGTAATTGGGTTGTTTCAGGATGGATGAAGCTAGAACTGAGAAATGGGCATCCATGAGTTACTGATAGAAGAAAAATGTAAACAAAATCAAAGACTTGAAGCTAAAATCTTAGGCATTCCCCTGTCTTCCAAAATTTCATCTGTAAAACGTCAGCAAAACAGATGGCATAGGAGTACAAAAGACTTTCTTGCCTCCTCAGACTGATCCACCAGTGATGATACTAATGCCAAGACAGCATCTTTCACCAGGAAGGCGAAGAAGTAGTTTTTCCATTCAAAAAAAATGGAATTAAAGCAAAGAGAATGTGAAATGAGGAAGACAGCATCAAATAACAGACAGGCTGAATTGAACTTATAAACAGATTTTCTAGTTGTAAGGCGAGTATCCTCTCCCAGGAAGTACACTTTATAAAGCTCTTAAAAGAAAACTCTGTAGACTGCTACATAGAAAAGACAACCCCACAGGACTATAGAAAAACATCAGAGAGGATGCACTAGAGCCTCCTTTTTTCTAAACAATTAATGGGACTAGTGTCAACCCTTGTACATGGAAAAATATATGAATATCTGAAGCAAAACAAGCATGAATTGTCAGCACTCATAGAAGAAAAAACCCCATGAGCATCTGCCACTCTTACCCATCCTTTACTAAGTGGCTTCCAGTGAGACTTGCCAAAAACAAATAAATCACCAGCCCATTGGTTAACCATTGTACACTGGCCAAAATTCAAGCTGTCTGATTTAAAATTCAGACAGGTGCCTCAGCATCACAATCACATTGGCCAGGACTCATCCATCATCACTTAGGCCTTTACAGTCAGATTTCCTTCAGAGTCAATAGGGGTATTTCCAAGGCTGAATGAATCTGGTCCTTAGATGTCCATTTAAGAAAAAGAGGAGAGAGATACCAAGTTCACATAGCCACAACACTGAACCTCAGAATGGAAATTCAAATTTTAATGCGTATCAGCAAACAGATCCTTTACTGAACCGACCCTCAATCAAATAGATGAGAACTGAGGATTGAGATAGATACACATAAAATTCAAGTAGTATGAGGTAAAATGAAAGGTTACAGAAAGCCCTCTCTGGTGTCAAATGGCAAGCTTGTATGCCACAAAGATCAGCAATGGTAACGTACTCCAGCAGATGTTCCCCTATATTGATGCATACTGTCAAGGGAAAATGGGTATAGACTCCACACTATGCTCCACCAGGATGTTTGCTACAAAATTTAGCATATACACAAGGTTAGTAATGCAATAAGTAAACAGAGAGACTGGTTATTATGTTAAATTCATGACTGAGAATCAAGACTAATTCCAACAAGAGATCATTAGAACTCCAGCACCCAGACTTCAGCCAGTGTACATTTTAAGCCACTATTGACTCTGAGTGCAGGGACTTAGTTTGGTAAAACCAGCTCTTCCTCAGGAATTCAGTGAAGATAAGGCTGTTAGTGTGACTAATCAGAACAGTCTCTTAGGAAAAAGGAGAGTTTAATTACCTCAGTGTTCTACTCAGTAACTTTCCTAGACATAGCACTCAGTGAAAGATACGTGACAATGTGGGTGCCAGAGTTTACATCATCACGAGCTTGGGACAGCCATGTTAGTCATGAGTTTGATTCCTGTCTCCTTCTTTTCTAAAGTGCATTAGCTGCTATGGAAACTGTGTCATTAGAATGGGCTTGGCTTTCTGACACCCAGATGAACCCCATGCTGATGCTAAATGATGTATCTTCTACGCAGAGATCTAGCTTCTAGGACTAATCTCAGCATTTAACTAATCCAGATCCATCACACACAATCTGAAACACATTTCTACACAAAGGAGGTAATTGACAAAGGTTTTTCAGGTTCTTCCTACTCTTCCCCATTGCTGACTGGTGGTGGACTTCTCATACCCCATAATGCCATGAAAACAGCAAACCGCTCAACAAACAGCTGCAATGATTGGCAATGTGACACTTAGTTAAAGAAGCCTGAGAAAAACTTCCATGCTCCAGAAAGACTAGAATTCCTCTGATAAAGTACAACCACAATGTAATGAATTTAATTTTTTGTTTCATTCAATCTTCCTTTTGAAAGGATGCTGTAAGAGATGCTACTTCAATTGGATCGAGAGATGTAAGAGAAGTCAGATTTTTACATCCCCATGTTAAATGGTGCTTACCAAAAGATTAAGATACAAACACAATGAGATCCTGTCTTCAGAAAAGAAAAAAAAAAAAAACAGCAAAGCAGTCCTCTTTAATTAAGAGGCCTATCAAATTCCATAATCTGAATGAAAAGTTTTCAGGGGATTAATGAAACAAGAACTTCTCTGCTCAATCTAATCAATGGCTCATCTTTTCTTGTGCCTAAATGTGTCAACTGCCAAATTTTCTAAGAAAGATGTAACCAATTCCCTTTCTGCTACTGCAATTCATTTCCATGCAACTGCACTATAATATGCATTGTTAAATTCCTCCCAATGCCATTCTGCGATCTCAGATAGGATGACCAATTTGGAAAAGCTTCAAATGCTGCAAAATATTTACCATATTTTAGAACACCTGGAAAGCTATGAAATAATAACAGAAACAACAATTATAGTAAATGCTTTTCCAACAGCATGCTTGTGATTTATTTCAGTTCCCCAGTCTTCTGTAACTACAGAATAAAATATGAGAAATCACAAGGAAAGCAACTGTCCAGATCTCTCATGCAAACCCAGAAGTGTCTGAAATACTTTTGCTTTAGGAACCAATCCTACCCAATTATGGAGACCCAAAAGACTTTGCAAATCTCAGTGAAGCCTCTAAAACAGAAAATTATCACACTGGCCGTAGCACTCAACCTCCAAAATGTCATTTTTGGTCTTTATGTCAAGAAGCAGCAAATGCTCTCATTATCTCATTGAAGATGTATGCCTCAGTTTACCAATTAATTCTGAACAGCAACCTCCTGTGACCAAAAACCTTTTTCCCCCCTGAAACATTATAGTCAAATTACATATTAGTAATTAACTCATAGTAAATTAGACTTGACTGATTAAAGTCTACTGCTTTGCAGAAATAAAATTAACTGGAAACCCTCATGTAGCTTTTAACTTTTAACAAAAAACAGTCAGAGAAGTCTGAATGTGAAATAGCACCTGAGCTGCATATTGCAGTGGAGAAGACACAAGTTCAGGACTTGGGCTCCCCCTGTAATAAATAGTTGCAATGCTTCATCTTTGGAAAAACGAAGGCAACTAACCTCAACACAATAGGCAGGTGCATGCCTTCATTTTTATTTCTTAGCTAGAAAATTTCCAATGCTGCCTTTGAAATTGCTAGCAAGCTATCACTCTTTGACAAGCCTGTTCTTTCTATTATTTGATGTTAAGCAGAACCAAAAAGAAGTCTCTGATGGGGTCTTAAAGAAAAGTAGCCTTCCTAAAGCCCAGGGGAGCTTCACAGCTCTCCCCTGAACAGTATTCAAGGCCAATGGCTGAGAACTAAGAATTAAAATCCTCCAAAGACTGTAAAAATGTTCGAGGCACAGCAGGCCTGTGCATCCGTGACAGATGGTTACTACGGCTCCATGAACACACAAACAATTCTCAGTCAAATCAGCGGATACTTTGTTTACCTTGGACATTTACAACTAGGAGGAGGCAAGGATACATTCTTCAGGAGTTTGGTGAGGTAATTACAAAGGGTTTCAACCTTTTAGTTTGTATGCATTAAAAAAAATTTTTGGCCTTTCTTGTAGATGTCTATATAGCAGCTTTAAGACAAATTACAATAATCTTGTTTTACTTAGTTACTTTTTATATAACTTAGATGTAATCCACTCACATATATTAGTCAAAATTTAAAGGAATTCCAGTAGATCTTTTCCATACTAATGAATCCCCCAACTTAAAATAAAAAAGTCAGTTTATCAATAATTTTTCCTAGTAGTGATCACTGCTTTGAAGACAATTCCATGGTCCGTTAACTTTAATCTCCTATTTCAGGGCAAAGTGCCACTGTAGTATTTGCATTGCACTCAGGGGGCCTAAGACAATATTGTGATGCCTGGGTGCTGCAGGTTGGCCTTTCAAGATGGATAATCCTGAGCAACCCTGCAGCAAACCTAGGACAAGTGAATCTATTTCTGCCTGCATCTCAGTATCCTATTGCTGTGTGGTGCTCACAGGATTGGGAAGAAAGTCTACAAAGATAATGGTTGCAATTTGCAAGGGCTTCTCTTTGTTTCACTGTCTCAGCTTGCTTGCTGAGGCGGCACTAATTGCAGAACAAGGCTTCAGCTCAAGGGGCCTCACAAGCAGAGCTGCTCGCTCCTGAAGCTTAATTCCCTGATTCGTGACCTTGGAACAGCAGGGACAGGGGAGAAGAGGGAACACATATCCGACAGTTGTTGCAGTGAGGATGGCAGAGTGGCCTGAGGGCTTAAGACATAGATCCTGTTCTCAGATCTATTTTCTACTGGATGTCAGCTGTGGACACCTCACAAAATCTTTCCTTGGACTTAAGTTTGTCTCATAATGGCGATGATCAAGTGCTTTGAGATATCTGGTAGACAGAAAATGCAAAAACATTTTGTAGCATCTCGTTATTAAATATAGGACTAGACAAGCACCTCTGAATTTTGTTATTATTCAGGTAGATAAATATAGAGCTGGTTGCACTGAGTCCCTTCTGTGTTTTCCTTCTGTGAATATTATAGCAAGTGACACGTAATGTGGAACAAGAAAAAAAAAAGTAAAAAGAATAATTTTAAACTTGTATCAGAAACTGTTCAAAGAAAAATATTTTTTTGATTGTGTTAGTTCATTTGCATTTTAGAACTGATTTGTTTTATAAGAAAAACACAATATGATCTTATCAGTAAAAATAATAGCAATTAATCCCCCTAATTATAAAGTCCACTGAACTTTCCTATAGCCAAATCCCTGAGTAGCTTCCTCCTACGTGGCATCTGAAGAACCTTCTTTTCTCTTCAACGACCTAGAATTCTGCATACCAGTATAAAAGTAATTTAAACCACACCAAATTTTCATAGGCAACTATACATAGGGATGGTAGCAGGAGCCACTTTTAGGATACAAACTGAACAGGGAAATCACATTGCAAAAGGTTACAGAGAACAGTGCTAATGGGAGAGATGAGTGGGAGTAACTCTCCCCAGTGAAGGTGAGAGGCATTGTCCCTGCAAAAGGACAAATGAAGGACACTGACTGAGCCTTCCAGCTCCACAAACCCAGAACCACAGAGCCAAGAGAAGGGTTTCCTTCCTGACACCCTATGCCAAGGGCAGCTGCAGCACTGCTATGCCAGCACAACCAAGAAACCCCACGTACAAGACAGGGCAGAAAAAGGCCCCATGTCCAGATGATGCCATTCTCCAGGGCAGAAAGAAGACTCTATCTCCAAATAAAACCAGATCAGATTTCCACATGCTGTTCTTTTGGTTTGGTCCTCTCCAGTCTTGTCTATGCTCTCTGCTTAGGACACCTGGGAAAATCAGTAATTCCATGGCATATGCCCCTAACCTGATGAATTCTATGTCCAGCACCTCAGTATCAGCAATAGTGTCTCCCTTCTAAAGACAAAGGAGGAGCTAAATGACTTCCCTATGCATCTGACCAAAAAAAAAAAAAAAAAAAGCCAACAAAGGAAAAGCAAAAGTCATGCAGTACAAGTTTGTCCTCTAGGCAATTAGTAAGGTCAGTCCCAACAAGCAAAACATAAGAAAGGATTATTTTTGGAGACTCCAGCTGAACCCCACAATGTCATTTTGCACCTTGTTGGGGGGAGTTTGCTTACTTTTCTCACTAACTTCAACTTCCCCCACAAGGACTGATGGGAGAATTATATTCACTTCATAGTAAGCTGAAGTCAAATTTCAAAAGTTTTACATTAATAGAGGCATCAGTGGAGGCAACAGAGGTAGAGAGAGGTGAAGATGCTGAGGCGAGAGGCACTTTGTTCAAATAACATAGAAATAATATTCAGTCTTACTTCTTTTCATTCAGATTTGCTATAAAACTTACAGAGATTAAAATAATAGCAATGGAACTCCAGAGAAAATAGACCAAAAAAAGCAATACACGAGTACTAAACATTATGTTGTACACAATGGCCACACTATGACCAAGGGGCCAGAAAGACAGATGGACTTCTGATTTTTATTTCTAAACCTGACACATCTTTGCAAGTTCATCTTCAACAAGCCATTTATAGGTCTTCTGTACATCCCTTTCATAGTTTATAAAAGGAACAAAAATACTTCGAGTTCTTCATATGAGAAGTGCTGTACACGACCAGGGTGGTATAATTGCTATATAATCTGTATAACCCAAATAAACAAATCCCAAGTCCTTCTTAAAAATAAGGAGTAGTATTGGGATATAATGCTGGAAATGTTCATAATAAGATATTTCTAAGGCTATTAATTTGTGGATCACTTTTCTCCTATACAGCACTAATATAGATTAATAATCTTCATGGAAAAGAGAGTCTAGGCAGTAAGCTTCAAGAGCACCTAGTAAAAGAGCCCAAATTGCAAGTGTTGCTGAAATGACAGTTCGTTCATTGTGTCCCACTGGCATCTCCTGATACCATCTTATATTTTTTTTTTCTTTACTGTATTTCATTTGATAGAAAGAATTCTTGTAAATTCAAACAGAAGCAAATTTAGAGCAGTTAGTATGCCCAAATTAAATATCCTCTCTTCCCTCTTATTTACAAAGACATGCATATTTTTATCTTCAAGTGTTTCTATTCTACAAATTCAACCAAGAAAAATCTGTAGCCTGACAATGCAGCATTGAAGGAAACCAGTTCCTCCCTGAAATCTTCAGGGGCTACCGAGTGGTTTTTCCTATAATCTTTCAATGTTTACATTATAAAGGAATCAGTAATAATAATAATACATTATGCAATGACATACAGACAATAAATAATAGCATACAATAATGTACCATATAACAATATATAATTATGTTACATTAGAAATAAAAGAAATACTGCTAACTTGCACTGTGACATATGAATCAATTGAAGATGCACCATTGCAGAATTTGTACTCTATGCTTAGTGTTCAGATGACCAATATTGAAGAATGGTAAAGAAAACTTCTCTACCAAAACTGCTTCCCATTAATAGATAAGGCTTCATCTAGATATCTAGAAAAGCACATTAGACTTCTGTATCCTCTCATAAACATACACCAGCAGTTGTACTGGACAGGTGTGGCCTCAGCAAACACATTGACTGCATGCTCAGAGCTGTTTATGTCAAACACATCAAACACCTTCTGTTCATCATAGATACTGCCTTCATCATTAGAGTTTCCAAGCAGTTTAAGTGAAAGATTACTCTCCTCTTTTCTTGCATTTCTCTATTTAAAGTCCGGATTTTTTGAGATACTTCCTTAAGCAGCAAGTTACCACAGAGTGAGTGTTCATTACTGTCTCAGTTCCAGCAAGGTTAGTGGGCTGTGGCCAATTTACCTTGGCTGGAACGATCATCTTAATCTTTGTTGTCCCTGTCTGTTGATCATCTCAGTTTGTTATCTCTCTACTTGACTTTAGAATAGCATCTCTTTGGGAAAGCAACCACATCTGACTGTAACATGTTTTAGCCGTTGACTAGCATAAGGCAGCTGCAATATGAATAGAGAAAAAGTTGTTAAAGGTTAAGAGAAACGGAGAGAGCTCCACCAGCCATGGCAGTGAGCTTTAAAACCCTAAGTTGTCCAGTTTGATGCACGCCACAGAGGAATCCATTTATCAACAATGAAGTTCACATTGCAATGTGAAGAATTTTGGAGCAAACACTGTTGGCAGTGGTCCACCTAGAAGGTACCAGTCACTTTATTACATAAGGACCAAAGATAAAATTAGATTGAGAACAATGTGAAGCATCTTCTAGAGCACAATGACTCACATTCACACGAGGCTGTCAAGCTGGAAAACAGCCATGGAGAGTGTAAAAACAAGGCTGCAGTAAAAACTACATCTTCAGATTCTTTTGCTGAAAATATAGAGAAAACTAAAGAGCTAGGGGGATATTAGTGATCTCCAACTTACTGCTGCAGGCCACAGAAACTCATGAGCCATAGCAGATAAATAACAATACCTCCTTCCCTAAACATAGCAAATCAGCAAACAGAGGGAATTCATGGGGAAAATTATGACAAAAGAAAGACTAAATATCCCTAAGAGGCATCTCAGGAGAAACTACTCAGAAGGTGAAACTCTTTCCTGTAATGACATGTCAGCTCACACAGAGACTTCAGGCTGCCTTAATTCATACATTCCAGTTTAGCAGAGACTGGAAAATGTATGATTCTGTACAATTCTACCATTCAGAAACAGAGTATCATTCTCATTGTGGTACACACAGAAAGAGAGAGATGAGTAGATCTGTCTGGCTGCAAACATCTGTTCTCCCTCATTTCAACTTCTAACGAAGGAAGCAACATTGCTGATCTTCCCTTCAGTGCATTCTCTATCTGTATAACTATTGCAGAGCCTTGCTCATCAACTCACGGAACCAAGGAAGGACAGACTGTTTTTTGTTTCCAGTCTGGTTTTATCAACCTGAGTCCATAGCAACTCATGTTTTATAATTCATCAGAAAATGGTCCTTGAAACAATTGCTGGGTCCTGACTGATGTCAATGCCTACAGCAAATATTGTTAAGAGGCACTTCCCAGGCACTCTCAGCACCTCTCAGTGAATCTATGTTCAGAAGCTGTCTCCCAAGAACTGTAAGAGCTGTCAGATTATGTTGTCTGATGCTAGCACCCAACTGCTGTCACCTCACAAATACACATGGTCAAAGCCACTTCCTGAACTGCTGTTGATGCCAGCCATCCATCCAGGTCACTTGTCTGTACTGGTGGCAATGTGAAAAAAGTCACAATGCAATTTGGCTTCCACAACAGCTAAAGGTGGTCTCTACAAGCTCAGCTCACCACCAGCAAGCACATTACTCTGTACAGTGGCCTAGGATAGCAGGGAATCCCTGTGACATGAGTTACAGCACTGTGTACCAGTGAGCAAGAACTATCCAGCAGTTTTATCCAAATCAGCAAGTTAAAACACCACCACTGAATCAAGGTGTATCTCACTGCCATGAGATTTTACCTCTGCCATATTCAGGTGAAAATTCAATTCTTAAAATGTCTCCTCTCCCTTGCTGTACCTTCTTTTCTATGGTTCACTGTATGCAACATTTCTCACTCTTTTCAAATAATCATCTCATCCCTACTTAGTCACAAATTAGTCAAATTGTAGACATTTAGTTTGTTCATTTAAATCGACATGCAACTGTTTGTCTCCCTTAGGAGATGTACAAGGCTAAGAATGCTTTTAGTGAAAGAATAAAATGACAGATTGTCCCTCAATGTGTCTGTGTATATATATACACACACTCATACACTGTATGTTCTGGCACATGGTAGGGTGTATTTACTGTATGAGGCCATATGTTTGAAGAACTAGAACAGAGGAAAAAAGCCAGTTTCTGAATGTTATATGTCTAGTTTACATATTGTCAAATATATTCTAAATATATGGGAAACAGTTCATGAGATTCATAATTGGTAAAGAACAGGCAGCCATATATAAAGATTGGAGAGTGTTCAGGAGTCAGATTTACTAAGAAAGAAGGTGGAACACTTCTCATCTGTATGAAGATCTATCATGGCTCCTGTCTTTTCAGTTTAATGAAAACGTCTCATAAAAATCAGAGCATGCCAAATGTAGCAGAAGCAACATCATAATCCTTGCATCATGTGTGGATTTACTGGAGTATGTTTCCATTTCCAGTGGTGGAATCACTGAGAGCTCTAATCATGTAATACAAATATGTCTATAGAATTCTTGATGCTTTGTGTGCAAGTGTAAATATGTTCAATGGATGAAAAAAATGAGTTAAAAGGTTTTTTCTATACAAAGAAAACAGCAAAACAAGAAGAATTAACTGAGTGCTGGAAAATAAAGCACGATAAATTATGAGAAAATAGCACTCAATAAATTCCAATGGGTTTGAATATGTAGATTATGCTTGTAATCAGAAGAGATTCACATTTTTAGAGTGAGTTATCTACATGAATGCTTTCATACCCATTGTTACTTGTTGTTTTGAGACTTCTTTTATTCCTCTCTTATGTCATTATGGGTCAGAAATAGCCACATTTTGTGACACTTCCTTTGCACCGGAGTTTAAACTGAAAGAGAAAAGTGTAGTTCTTTGACAGCAACAGCCAAAGGCTATGGCCACAATTATTTGTACCCATTTATCTATGTCAAGTTTTGCCTTGTGTACTCATCATTAAAACAAATACTTGGGAAAATGGCACCCTTGGGGAAATATTAGACAGGAATTGGATTTTCTCTTTAGTATTTTTAGGTGCACAGAGAATTAGACATATTATTTTCAACATATGCAGCACCTTGTTTGGAACCTCCTAATGTACTGAATTACATAGCACCATTGTGAAACTACCAGCTCTCTGATTTCACAAAGTTATTCTATTAATTAGACAGCTGTGAATAATTCAGGTTACTAGAGAACAATTCAATTAATTTTAGTCTACCAAACTATCACAGAATCATAGAATAAGATAAGCTGGGAGGAACCCACAAGGGTCATTGAGTCAAACTCCCTGCACAGCACCATCCCAAGACTCGCATCCTGTGCCTGAGAGTGTTGCCCAAACACTCCTTGAACTCTGTCAGGCTTGGTGCTGTGACCACTCCCCTGGGGTGCCTGTTCCAGTGCCCAACCACCCTCTGGGTGAAAAACCTTTTCCTTATGCCCAACCTAAACTTCCCCTGACTCAGCTTCAGGCCATTTCCTTGAGTCCTGTCACTGGTCACTGATCAGATGGAAGAGATCAGTGCCTGCCCCTCATGAGGAATCTGTAACTGCAATGAGGTCTCCCCTCAGTCTCCTTTTCTCCAGGCTGAACAGACCAAGTGACCTCAGCCACTCCTCATATGGCCTCCCCTAAACGCCCTTCACCATCTTTGTAGCCTTCTTTTGGATGCCTCCCAATAGCTTAATGTCTATTTTATAATGTGGCTCCCAAAACTTCCCCCAGCACTGGAGGTGAGGCTGCCCCAGCTCAGAGCAGAGCAGGACAATCCCCTCCCTTGCCTGGCTGGTGATGCTGAGGCTGATGCTCCCAGGACAGGGTTGGCCTTCCTGACTGTCTGGCTGCAAACTATGTCAGTAAGGTACATTTCATTGTACATCAAATCACGATCTGCTCTTCAAAAATGTCCCAACACCGTAAGTGCTTTAATAAATGAACTAAAACCCAAGGATCTTAATGAAAAGATTAGCTCTGCTTCTTTAATGGAAACCCATTCTTACATCATGATAGCACTAGGAATCAATTATACAATGTGCTTCAGTATGCTTCAATTAACTGTTGCCTACAAAATATCTCTGTAGTTTTGGCAGGCCTCATCTCCCATTCCCTAGTCACTGAACCTTTCTGAAACCTAAAATCTCTTCCCATTTCAGTGACTCAGTTCCACTTCCTTTCAAATATGAGGATGCTGATGTCAGTATCTACATCAGAGGGATTCTGAGGATTAATTATCAGATGATTTGAAACTATCTGAACACTGATATGTGAGTAAAAACTATGAATTATTAGCAGATGCTGTTATTACAGTGACAACTTCCTACATTTTAAAATCTCACATTTCTGTGTGAAAGAAAAAAGAAAGAGAAACACCTCTTGGTTTCTACATCAGGACTTAGATTTTTATTCAATTTTAAACTTTAGGATTCTTTTAACTTTATTGTGCAGAGAAAGAAGATTGAGAGCTGGGACTGGAGAAGCATCTGAAATTCAGAGAGATTCTCTTCTCTGTCTTCCTTCTTAATAGCTTCTTCAGACCTCAGTATGGCATTTTGCCCCACTGGTTAGAAGTGTGCTGAGAAAGTACTGTCTCCAGCCAGCAAAGGCAGGACTTGATATGTATTGTGAAACAGGCAGCAAAATGACAGGACAGAAAGGACTTTGACAGAGGAAGATTGATGGTGGCAAATGGAGAAGTGTCACAAAGCCAACCTCACGCTTGCCAAACTCAAAAGCCACATTTTTCATCTGTGGCACTTTTTCCCTGGTGTAGGCTACTTGTCAATGGGACTAGTTCAAGTGTTCAGTAGGTGAGGAGATGTGGAGGTGAAGAAGTGAAGACATCATTCCTCATTACTCACTTCAGAAAGGGGGAAATGAAAATAAGAAAGAGTCAACCACAGCACAGTCTTGATTAATTACCAGACTCGTCAGGGACAGTGAAAGTCAGAGGACAGAGGATCTTATTGCTATACACTTGCAGGGCAAATGCAAGTTCCCTGAGAATGATCAGTTCAACGAGGCAAGCATTAGTGTCAGCAGCAGCACATCTGGAAAGCACCGTGTCTCTGCTAAGAGGCAGAGCCCAACAGCTGTACACAGATAACACCTCACTGCTAGGAGGAGAGCAGCACATATCTCTGCATGGATCTGTTCCACTCATTACAGAGACACAGCTCGTGGAGCTGGGCCAATGCACCCTGCACCATGCTCAGCTGTGCAGCACACAAAGGCCAGTCACTGCTCAAGGTCACTTTATTCATCTGCAGCAAGTATGGAAAATGCGCAAAACTTAAACTCCTAAAAACAGCATCACTTTCATCTCCCTGCTCCCCCCTGCCCTGATTATCATGTTAAAAATGGTCCCATCTCTTCAAAATACAAACAATGTCACCCTCAAAACATGCATGCTTTCTCAGGAAAAATGAGTCACTTTCTTCAGAATCTTTGAAATGTCTTCATGCAAACATGAAATACCTGTTTTATTGGGGTTTCTCACTAAGCAAGTGGTTCAAATTCCAGAGAAGGAAAACTGTATAGATTTGAGCCTTTTTTAAAATGGTTTAATTTCACCTGGTTCTAAATTGCAGCTCAAGGTGCAGAAAATATATACTAGTACTAGGGCCTGTCTTTTCCCCCACACACTTTATCCATTGATCCCACATAATGAAAGCCAGCTTGAAAGACTGTTCTATTCTGCATCCATTTTTCATGTTCACTGGCTCTCAGCATCCTTCACTGCAGCTGGTGCCTCAGTTAAGCTCCACAGATCTGCCCCCTGCCATCAAATCCATTCTGAAAGCACCCAAATCTGCTCTCAAGCAAAGAAAAAGAAATGTACCTGGCAATGCCTGAGTAGCTTTCCCCTTCACCCCTACTTGCACGTACTCATAATTTGTTCTTCCCAGGTAAGCCTCCAAGTTATAGCTACGATCCTTCTTCCTGGCCTGACAATGAAGCCTGACAACACTTTCTCTCAATCATCTGAAGCTGTCAGTCATTATGATTGACACACCAACTCACAGCTTGAACATATTACACCCACAGGAATCCCACTGCTGTCTAGGCTACACAGTGATAGCTTCTGACTTCTGTCCAGGTCTGGACAAAGGGTCTGAGGCAGAAAATTCAACAGGTGTGCCACCACCAAGCTGGTGCTCTCCTATACCCTATGTCCATCTCACAGCTTCAGAGCAATAGCAGGAATGAGATTTATGTCACTAGATTGCTGAGGCAGAAACTGTATATTTTATTATGTGCAAATTCAACACACTGTATGACACATCTTTATCTTTGTGCTTGAACTGATAGAGAACTTCCATCAATGGAGAGGAGTTTTGACACAGTGAGAGATTCTGATGCAAGCTGTTAGAGCAAGCCATATACAAACGCACAGTTTATCAGACAAGGGAAGACCTTCCTACCTTTTGTCCCAATGCTCAAACCAAGTGTTTGAAATGTCAGAAAATAATTTCAGCTCTTCCCTATTATTCTTCTATCTTTGCAGCTGATAATACAGTCACAATTGAAAGCAGGATGTGAAAATTGCCTAAGAAACCAAAAACACAATGTTGTTTCAATTGCCCAAAATGAAACAGAAATACTAGATAAGATAGGTACAAGACTTTCCACTTTAAAAATAAACTACGATTACAGAGATTATAGTGTTTAACTGACAGAGGAAGATAAGAATTTCTGTAGAAATTATATGGTGAACTTATTCCTAATGCTGGGTCTTAAACAGGACAATGTCTTCAAACTATGCTGACCTATGGCTTTTCCATGCTAAACAGGTATAAACTCTCAGTGCTCTTTGCACTGGGTTGACAAACTCCAGGGAACACAGACTGAAAGAGAAATGAATCCTTTGCATTCAAAACCCATGAAAGCAGCATCAAAGTCTTGTCATTTAATGTGTGCTCTGATGTTTATTCCCACTCTGCTTACGCTGGTAAAAAGTATGGATCAGATGCTTAATGTTTTCAACAGCCACCTAACACTAGAATCAATACTGCCAAACACCATGGGTTGTCCCTCATTAATACCCTTACATCAGTAGTGTCTCTGATTTAACGTACTTTTAATGGCTTTGAACATTTGATCTATACACTTCACTTGCCTAAACAGAAAGAAACAAACATCTCTTGACACACTGCACGAAGTGTGCATGGGCTATGGAACTAAAGAAGCAGAGCTAACACTGTGGCAGTGGCTGCAGACAGTCATGCTCATCACTGCCCTTAGCTCTTTAATTAACAGACAAATTTCACCATTCCAGCAGATAAGTGGTAGTGACAGAAAAGGCAGAAAGCAGAGAATGAGAAAGAGAACAAGAAGGAGAGAAACTTATATCTTATTGCTCATGTTTAAGGAGTAGTTCAGAGTGCTAAAAATACAAAGAGCAAAAAGGTTCTAGTTTTTCATCTTTGGGGACTGTGCTATGAAGGCTTGAACTTGTCTTTTTCAGGGTTTGTGCAAAATCCTCTCCACTTCTGTCCTACTGCTGTATTATACAGCATGGAGATGTTTCTGCTGGACATCACATGGTGGTACCAGGTGAATATGCAACTACACAGGATACTCAGGGGCCTCGTGATAAACTGATGGTGTGACTACGTAAGACTAGCACCTGTGGGCAGATGGATTGTCCCAGTATGCAAACACTCAAAAGGATCCACAGAAAAAAACATGCCTCTCAGATCCAGCCCCCTCAGAACTACTCAGTGGGTGTTGGTTATACCCTCTATGTGTTCATGTGTATATATTAATAGTTGTATATGCACTCACACAGAGGCATATAATCTGTACTCAACAATTTCCAGAAACTAATTACAGCCTTGACAGGGTGGGTCTTGCATCCTGATAAATTGCATAGCCACAAGCCATATATATTCCACAGAAATGTATCTCCGGATTACTATGCTTGTGGTCACAGCTCAGTGAAAAGCACTCTCCTCTAAAGGATGACAAACAGCCTCCTCACAATTTTTAGACTTCTGCTCTTATGACTGCATCCTAGCAGCTTATCATGTGTTTCCACACCTGGAGTCTCCAAGGAAATTCCTTAGCACCTAGTGACTGCCAGAATTTAGATTTCACTGTGATAGAGACCAGCTCTGCATTTCCACAGGGGCTCTGCTCTCTGCCTCTAATAATCAGCACAGACATTGCTCCACAGAACAACTCAGAAGGGCAGATGCATTGCTCTCCCTGCAGCTTGGCCTACCCATCGCCTTACCTTAGCTCAATAATTTTGTTCTGGCCTTGTTGTGGATGCCTTCTATATAAATACATCTTTCACCTTCTATCTTTGCTTCAGGTGCTATTTAGACAACATAATATTTCCTTCCCTGTGGAATATAGGGGGATGGGAATGTGGCAGACCCTTGCCTCTAGGATAGTGGTACATCACACACAGAAATCACATGGGGATTTGTTCTATCTTAGTATCATCTGTAACTCAGCTGATTCTTCTGTTCAGTCTTTGATTCTGTCGGCCTCATTTGTTTCCCCTACACAAATGTGTACCTCCCCTCAAATAAAGAAAAATACAAGACAGAGGTAAGAGGAAGAGGAGGAAGGCAGGGCATATTTGTTCAATAACAGTATGAGGGAGGTGTGCAGGGGATGGAGTAGGGTGACTGCTATCATCCAGTAATTACAGCTCAGGAAGAAAAGCTTGCACTGCAAGGCATGAAACATCTTTGGAATGTGATTTTCATTTGATAATCAGATTTTCCTTTATATTTACTTCCTTTTCCCTGTTTTTCTTGCCAACCTCTAACATGTGGGAGTATTTTCCTTCTATTAAAGGGGAGTTTATCTCCCATTCTTGCAATGAAATAAAACATCTAAACAAACACATGAATAAAACCTCACCAAGAAGAACATTTAAAAAATCCATCTAGAATAGCTACATTCTTTTTCTATTCTGTTCCAAGACAAATTGGAACAATTAGAAGACAGAGGAGGACTTCTGTCTCTCAGAATTCTTGTGGATTTGCTGTGCGGTCAACTTCTCTAGTAAAAATTATTGGGAGAGTTTGCAGCCTGCTGCTCACCAGAATTTAGAAGGGAGAACTTGAAATACCTTTATTTCTTAGTTGTGCAACATCCCTCACTCAATTTTAACGAATGAAAGCCCGTGGGACTCAGTATCAAATGCACAGTACAAGGAAGTGTGCTGTCGCAAAAAGGGGTATTCAAAGAGTCAGTGCCATGGAAAAGTGTGGAAAACCTGGAAATACAAGGCAGCAGTCCATTATCATGCTCTAATGGTAGCTCAGCCACTATCTCACCAAAGGGTGGGAAGGAAGAGAAAACTCTGTTGCTGTTCAAATGAATAGCACAAATATGGTCTGGTAGCATGGGGCCTGGGCTGGCAGTTAGGAGATGTGGCTTATTCCCAGCCAGTGGAATGTCCATCACTCTAATACTGATGTTCAATTTCTCTGCCTATATAATGGGCATGTATTGGCTTTCTTCCATAAAACACAAAGACCCACAGAAAACTGCCATACAAGTGCTAATTATTGTTAAAAATATGATTCTGTCCTAACTCCTTCAGACACACTAGCAGCAGCTTGGAAAGTGAACAGTGCAATCTCTAACGATGATCACCCCAACAGCACTGGTATGTTTAGCTCTGTATAAATCAGGCCTGGCAGCTTGATGAGTTGCAAGGAAGGCGATATTATGTCTCCAGAGGAATGGACAAGTGCTGACAGCTCACCAAGGCTTCCTCTGCACAGACACTAAGCAGCTTTCTGCAAATGCTCAAGCTCCCGTGAGAGGAAAGAATGGCAGGAAGACAGGGAAAGGAAAACATTTTGTAAACTTTTTTCTCAATTTTTTTTTTAACTTCTGCTGCTGTTCCATTTCCCTCCCCAGCTCCTTTTTATTACAAATTAAATAATTACTGGGCTGTAGCCCAAAACACTGAAGATTTCACATCTTGTTTGGTCTAATTATATCAGTCGGCCTGACAAAATGGTTTCATCAATGGAATTGCCTTGCAAGAGCTCTAGCTAATCAATTCTTTGACACTTAATTAAGAACTCTGCTGGTCTGTGAGGATTCAGGGAAGTTGCAAGGGGGAGGCGGGAAATGTTGGGCAACAGAGTATTTGTAGAGTGCAGGTTGTTAAAACTCCTGGCACAAATGGACCTCTAACTCCTTCACTGTCCCTGCTTTAATATCACCTCACACTTTATCCGTCTCTCTAACCACTTGCTTCAGTTGGGTTTTTTAATTACTTTAATCTTAGCCCTGCCACCAGTAATGGCTTCAAAACACCTCTAGGGCCATAGATTTACTTTCAGACAGATGTTTCCAAAGCAGGCAGCGGCAGACAGGCTCAAAGCATAACACTTCAAGCTGAAAGTGCAGCAGACCTCAAACACGAAGCAGCCTGAGGCTCGGCAGCGTTTGGGGAAGAGATCTGTGCACGTAAGACACTGCCATAGTGAGAGGAACCCAGAGCAGGTTCACTCCCCTGAGCCAGCACCCATCCTGACAGTCCGTGTGTCTCTGCAGGGCTGCAGGGTAATGGCTTTCTTTTGAAAAACTTTGCCAGGCAATCTGGGGATCACCCACCAGTGCAAGCTGTCGGCAAAAAAAACCAGTTGTTTTTATTTTGAATGACCAGTGCACTAAATTCAGATTTTATATTGGTTTTCCTGATTGTACAGCCTTTCATTTGGCTAAGGGAGAACAGATAATAACCATTCTGGCATAAAGTTAGAAAAGAACAAACAGAGTATCTGATCTAGAATAAACATTTCCATTCACTGCAAGGTTAACCCACTAATAGTTTTCTTAATAGCTCAACACCAGCAATGTGAGTTTAAACTGGACAAGTACATTGTATTATTTGGTGGCAGTGTGTTTTAATTTGGCTCAGATCAGAAATTAAAAAGTGTGTGCTACTTGAAAACACTACCATTTATGAAAGAAAAGTGGCCTTTATAAACAACACCAAATTATTAAAAAAAAAAAAAAATCCAAAAAAAACCCAAATCCACATACCAAAAAAGAAAAAAAAAAAAATTGGCAAAAAATTCTGGGTAAAATCTGCCTGGGTAAAAGTTAGTTTCTCAGTACTTAAAGAAAACAAATGGCAAATGCACCCGATGTCATTTCACATGCTGAAGCCACATCACAAAGCACATACTGAGCCCTAGGTTGCTGCTCTTCTCATGGAATGCCCAAGGTTAGCAATACCAGAGGTAAGCAAGAGATGGGATACTCTTAACTTCACCATAAATTAGCCAGATTTGCATTAAAATGCTCGGTTACACAGCAGATCCAGAGCCTCAGCTGCAATTTCAGCAGTGGCAAAGACTGACTGTTAAAGAGTTAGAAGGCCAAATGCTTTTCTTTAAAGAAAGTAGCCAGTGACAGGCTCCTTGACAGCATTAACACATTCAGAACTGTTACACAGAACTCTGTAGGCAGTTAGACTTTTTCATTCTAAACTCCTTAAATTTTGGAGTGTAGCTCAAAAGACTTTAGATGAAAGAGAAGCCTTAAAAAATTGCTCTATCTTCTGAAATACAGGATTCAAAGTCAAAAATTCTGTTTCAGGTTAATTCAAAAATCTGATACATAGCAGGAAAGGAATTAACCAAAGATTTAACAAGAAATTGCAAACTGTGTTTTGCATACATTTCCTTACATCTGAAAGACATTAGCCAGTAACTGTAAAATCCTCTATTTGTTGTGTCCATTCCTACTTTGGAAACCCAAAAGATTCCAAAAAGAACCAAAAGAACTTAAAAAATGAAAATTCAATTTTTAGGTCTAACTTTTACCAATACTAGATGTCAAGACTGGCACACATGGGAGATCCCCTGAACCCATAGTCCCAAACAGAAAAGAAAAAGTGGTAACAGTGACAAATTCAATACATAAACTTAAATTTTTGGCCATCTTGAAAGACTGCGGGACAGCCAGATACACTGCACAGAACCAAAATTGGAGGCAAACAAGCAGGTATCTTGAAGTCTCAGCTTCCAATGAGGTTAACCTCATCCCAATAGCATCAAGAAAAGAGTGACTAACTTTCTCTTTCTCAGTTTAGTCATTGTACTTCTCCCAATTTTAATATTGCAACTGAGAAAACCTTTCCCTTTGCACCTCCTGCTGTCAGGATATATTTTTCTGTATTCCCTTCTGCACTACTTTTAAGCATTCAAATTCTTTGTTTTTCTCAAGAAAAACATCACCTTATATCTCTTTAGTAATTTTTCACTTCTCTGAAAACAAGTTACTGTGTTTTTATTTCCATTGATGGAGATGTGTCAATTCACACAATGGAAAACTTTGTTTATACTAGACAATAAACTTGATAAAAATTATTAAAGTAATAATGGAAAAGTTCTTTTATTCACTGCTAAAACAAATCTGAGTTTGGAGCTCACAGAAAACAGTGAATTTTGTAAGGAACTAGCTGACTATCTGGATCAGCCAGTACCAAAAAAAGGACACAGAAGAGCAAATGGAACATGAGGCTAGTGAAAAATGAAATTTGGGAATTAATTAGGAGGAGAATGAGAAAGATTGAAAAACTACCTTTTATAAAGCTCTGTATTCATTCCGGCCTTTCAGTGTTGACTGTCAGGAAGTTAATATTTTGCTGTAAGAAATGTGCAAATCTTTCATATTTGTAATTTTTTTTTTTTTTTTTGGGTGGCGGGTAAAAAATTAAGGAAAAAAAAAGGAGAAAAGGTCCATTTGCTTCTTCCCAGAGAATATGATTTCATATTTCAATTAAAATGAAATGAGCAGCACGATTATCGCTATGGAGCAGGCGCTCGGCAGCGCAATCGCCCCTTTCAGTGCCATGGCAACCGCTCCTCATTGTCACGGCTACCTTGGCACTACATGTAATTGTCGATGTGTGAGCCTGGCTGATAATACACAATCAATACCCCATAAGCAGCAAACATCATTTTCTGTCTGAGGGAAAGAAAAAAAAAAAGGGGGGAATGCTTGCAAAGGAGAAAGAAAGCAGCAAAAAGGAGCAGGGAAGTGAGAAAAACAGAGTAGGAGAGAAAAAGGGAGATCTAACTCCAAAACACCATTAACAATGAAAGGTGCAGCGTTTTTTGTTGGGTTTTTTTTTCCTATAAAGCAAATAGCTGGAAAAATCCCACCAGCACACATGAGCACCTGCTAAGTCCTTCTAATAATATATTAACTAATTGTTTATGCCAACATCATTAAACTATTACCCAAACACCACATCAACCAACAGAATGCTTTTTGTATATAATCAACAGTAATTTTGGTAATGCCAAGTTCTCTGGAAAGAGCCAGCACTTACAGTCCAAAACAGGAAGCTGATTTTTGTTTATGGTTCATTAGGTTTTTTGACTAGCTGAGTACATGAGCAAAACAAAACAGCCCAGGGAACAAACAGATCTTGTAGGGGAGCTCAGTCCTCAAATGCACAGCAGAAAGCGAACTGTGATATCAGAGTGGAGACAGGCACAGGAGGATAAATGGAGAAATAAAAAGTCTGCTTAGTATTAACACTGATACTTTGGTCACCTCATGTTTTTCTTTGAACACTGTGTCCTTTTACCCAGTGTTTGCATGCTGTGCAGTGCAATCGGGTCCCATTACTAGTGAATGAAAATGGAAAATAAGAAAGGATACACAGAAGTGTATAAAGAGAAAAGCAAAGGGAAAGAAATGAAAAGAATTGCGCAGGAAAAAAATAGGGAAAAAGTTGAAGGAAAAAGCTTGACTCTCTTTTTTATGTGTGGGGCCCGAAAGATCAACCATGCAGGCATGTTTACTTCAGTGTGACCTACCTACAAGCAAGGTAGAGCATATGAGACTGGCAGCACTAGAAATGTGGCCATGCAGCACCAATCATTCTTCTCCAGAGAACTGTCCAACAGAAATACTATAGAGATTTCAGGTCAAAGTGGGTAATACTGTTATGAGAGGGCATGAACTCACTGTCTTTAGATTTGAAGTATTTTATTCCCTCAAAATTCTCTAGGAATAAGTATCAGCAAACTCTGGACTCACATGAAAAAGTGGGGCAATAGTAAGGGGACTGAATTCCTCTAGATTTGAAAACAGGGATCTCAACAATTCCTTAATGGGATACCAGGAAAAGCCATAGACTCACCCAAACATGTGGAGATAAGATGCATCTCACACCCCTGCACACATCTGGGTGTTATCAGGGGGTGTTAGTGAGGCTGAAGACAGCTAAGAAAAATGTCCACGTACCTGTTCAGAATGGAACAGAAAGGAAGTGTTCCGTGTACTCAAACAGCCTTCTTCTGGATCCTTTTTATTTTCTTTGTAGATTTTCATATTCCTATGAGAAACTCAAAAGATGTTTTGCAAGTATATATGAACAACTTTTGGGTTTCATAGCACAGGGCAAGGGCAGCTGATGGTACAACAAAACAGAGATAAGCTTAGTATATTAATACTGAGTGCACAGTGGGAATGTCTTCCCACTTTATTCCTTATGAGATAATCATCTGTAATAAATTAGACACATCAGAGACAGAGAAAAAATTCTTCGCTGGCTCAGACAAGCATGGGAAATGTGAATCACCCTATTTTGTGGTCTACCATTTCTTTAATATCAGTGTTTCTGTCTGCTGAATCTGGGCATGTACCTTTACTTCAGATTGGTGTGCTTTCCAAGGTGTGCTTCTCTGAGCTATCACATGTGGTAATATTAATTTATAAAAGTACATCTTGCATTCAAGCATTCAATATAGAAGTGAAAACGTGTTTCTGTGTGAGTCCATTAAGACAAAGTTCCCTGTTCCCACACACAGTGACACAATTCAGTTGCTGCTGAAAGTTCAGTTTTCCAAAATAAAAAATTCTGTTATAATTACACTGCAAGCATTATTTTAGCTACAATATCAATCACCTTTTACATAAAGGAGAAGTGCTTCAAACACATCTGCCATGTCCAGGAAGAATCCTGCATTAGTACTGTATCAATATGCTTTGCATTCCCTTATTACCAATCAAGGCAAGTCCCATAAAACAGATCAAGGGATAGTTACCTGAAGCAGCTTTAGCTCTTCCCATTTTAATCCAAATCTGAGAGAAAGATAATGAAGCATAAGGGTCTCACCACACCTTAACTAAAGACCAGCTCAGTCTCATATCATATAGCCCTGAACCTTTCATATGCCTTCAAACTCCCTGGCTCTTCTGAAATGACATGATACCATCTTCCTAAAACTCACACTCACTCCAGAATGATCAACTGTAACTTGCGCCTTTATTTGTCAAATTCACACTGCATAACAGATAGGATAATTGGGCCCCAGTCGACTAACTTTTACAGAACAAACCTGATAACAACAGACTGATTGACAGTCCCAGCTGTAGAACACAAACACAAAGTCTTTTAGATTATAATGTTCTAAATGTTAATGCTAGGGTTGAAAAGCAAAATTAAACAATAATAAAGGACATACCTGTAACAAATGCAATGTCAGAAATTTCCCTGGGGCTTGAGTTAGGTCTGATAGCATTGTTCTAAAATAAAACTTGAACACACTATAAAGTTCTAGTTTTAGTAACACTCCCCCAGGCTTCCCAGGGATGCCTCATCATTTCCCATATCTGAAGAACTACTTTCCAGACACTCACTTTCATTTTCTTTTCCCTTTATGGACTTGTGTTTCATCTTACTTTCTACCTCTGCTCCTGACTAGTCCTACTGGATCATATACACTCCGAAAATGAATATAAACCCCTGGCAGACAAAACCAGCAATCTGTTTAGTTTTTAGCTCTTTTGTCAGGTTATCTGATCTAGTCTGACTTCCACGTTCTGTTTGAGACAATGTTTCAGGAGAAGTAATCAAAACCATTTTTGTTTACTGTATTTTTTTTAGTAAATGCAATCTTTCATGCATTTTCTAAGACAAGTTATTAATAAAGTCTAATTTGTGCTATAATTAGAATGAAGAAAAAAATTAAACAGACACTCTTTTTCTCCCAAAACATTAATAATAGCTATTGAATGTATTACATAAACTTAGAACATATAGGTAATTAAATAATGTGATCTTTTGAAGCTTGTAGATGCAGAGGGCTCCCTGAACAGATCACTGCAAGATAAATGTTGCCATACTGGAAAGCATCCTAAGCGCTGAGAAAAACGTGTTGCTTTTGATACTTTTATCAAGATATGCTAAAGAATTCAAAACACCCTTTATAGTTATTTTCAAGTATTAGAAGAAAATGTGAAAAGAAAATCTGCAAATGTGGCCACCTTGCATAAATCAAAACTAACATCGCTTGTGAGCACTGGGAACAGGAGTGATGTGCACGCTCAGGACAGGGGGACACTACAGCCTGAGAGAGTGGAGAGGAAAGGGAACAGCACTCTGACAAATGCCAAACCCTTCCTGTAAACCACTTCCACTTCCTGAGTTTAAATGAGATCCAGCCCCTAATCACTACATTTACAGCTGCTTATTTATTATTTGCACTACTTAAGGTAATGCAGCAGCCACACAATGGAAAGTTAAGTTCCTTATAGTGCAGGGAGAATATTTTGCCACTAACATTCACAATTAAAAGCAAAGCTCCAGAAAACCTGATAGGCCAACAAATCTTTAAAAATGTTTTCTGTTAAACAGCCTACCTCTTCCAATGAAATCTAACAGGAAATCTAAGCTGGCACTTAAAAAATCTGCTTGAAAAGGAACTTGGTCCAGTGGGTGAATGTGTCTGGCCTCCTTGTGCCTCATAACCCTTCTGTCCTTGCAGCTCTGGGTGACTCCAGCATCCAATGAAGACAATGATTTTAAGTCAATGTTACAGTTCAAACTGCTTGTAGACAAGGCTATAAGCTATTGCAGGGGCTGTTTGACAAAACTTGCCTGATGGTTGGAAAGGCAATCTCCCAGAAAACAGCATGCTTCCATAAATGTCTATGAGCTTTTGAAGGGCACATAATGCAAAAGGAGAGACAGAGAAGAAGGAAAAGGAAACAATTCCAGGTTGTGTAATTAGGAAGAAAAAGACACAAAGGAACACACAGGAGGAATGTCAAGATGCATTTCTATTTGGCAACAAAGTCCTTGGAACAGCCTCTGCTGAGTGATGGTGGAATTTGTGTTGCTACAGTCATTTATAATTAAACTGGATGCATCACTACTGATTGTGACATAAAGAACAAACTTGTAGCAAATGCCAGGGGAAGGACTAGATGGCACAGGTGTTTGCCATTTCTTGTGTCTAAGGCATCTTTCACTTCATTCATAAGTGCTTTCTAGTCTTTCTGCATAAGCCTTTTAATCCCACTACCCTGGCAAAATTCCAACTAAGTAATTAGTTTCTGTCTACCTTAAATTTCTTTTTGTGGCTTTGATTTGTTATAGCATTATCACATCTCCTCTTAAGTGAAGTATAATATTGTGCTGCCATGTTCCACTCCAGAAGTAGTTTTTAATACACACAGAAGGAGAATGTGGTGGCTGTTTAAAAAAGCTCAGCAAACATGAAAATGTAACACAGCAAATGGAGGAGGAGATCGCAGCCAATACAAATCTGCTGCAGAAACTAAGCAGAAAATAGCTCCTCAAATTGGAACTAGACCAGAACCCTGGATTGAACATATCTGCAATTGTGAAAACTGACAGAAGATCTTTGCAAACACCAACACTCATGAAATAGGCCTATGCTTTATCCCCGAAGACCAGCAGAATCAGTAAGACTTCAAGGGGCAAAAGACCATCTACCAAGCCGTAACTAGGAATTCCAGCAAAAAAAGTTTCTTCAGGGAGTTTTGGAGATCTTTTCTTTAAGCCTTAACTAATGCTATTTGAAGTCTTGTGACATCAGAACACAAGTTTGTGAGGCTCAGCTAATTTCTTTTGTAGACCATCCTCCTGTTTTTTTAGCACATATCTCAATTTTGGAAATATATGAAAAATGCAAGACCTTGCAGACCACACTTAAAAAAAAATAACAAACATCAAAACAAGATGTTAGGTTATTTTTCTCTATGTTTATTTATTCTGTTAAAACTTGGCAATTTAGGTTCCTAGTTGGGTTGATTTTTTCCACTTCTTAAAAATGCACCCACACTAAAAATTATACAACATCACTTACTTTTAAACTGTAAATGTTCAAGAAAAACACATACCAGAAAAAGGAATTTCTTCCCTTTGTTCTTCCCAATGAAATAAGTTGCATGTATACTACATGCAAAAGTAAGCCCTCAGAAACTGCATGCTAGGATCTCAGGAGACATGGAAGAAGAACAAGAGATGACAGTATTTCCTGACAGTCATTACAATTACTGCTCATTTTTTGAAGAGGAGTATCGATATTAAAGAAATATGAAAGCATTTTTTTAAAACTGTAAAAATAAATAAACAACTGCATTAGTTAAATCCATTCTCACATCTTGAGAGGTTATTTATTTTCTCTGAGGGCTGATAAAAGTTCCTGATGACATGCTTTCTAATTTTAAAATTGCTCTCACTTCACAGTTCTGAAAAAGCTGATGTCAGGGAGTGAGTGGGTGGGTCTGTTTTAAGTGTGATTCACACATTAGATTCTCTTATCAGCTCATGCATATTCAGAAGTGCTATCCATGGGCTATGGGGTTCAGGAGGAATCCAAAGAACCAGAAAGGAAAAGGGTCATTTGGAAAGAACTAATTAAACTAGGGGAAATAAAAAAGGAAAGCTGTTACACTATCTTTGTTTCATGTGTCAGGCATGAAAAAGATGCCCTATTTATGCCTCAACAGAATACGTCACACCTGCAGAGAGGCTTTCCCTGTCCTGAGCTCTGGCTCTTCCCACCATCTTGTGACTCTTAATATGCAGAAGTAAATCCAAGGCTGCCATGAGATTCCCCCAAAAAATGGAGACATATTTTCAAAGATGCCTGGGACTGGAACACAAGATCCAAAGCCAAAGCTGATTCAGTGCAGTATTTGTGTAAGGCTTGTGTTTGAAGCATCCTGAAATAACACGCTGCCCTGCTAATATGCCATCTCTTCTGTACACACATTTTAATACTACCTGCTCCTACTGTGGGTCTGATCAGGATAGCTCTTCCCCAAAGTAAATAATTCCCAGGACAAGAAAAGGCCATTGAGATGAGATACAACCAGGTGATGGTGTCAGCTGTCTAGGTGAAACTCTGCTGCTAGGCCACTAAACTCATAACTTGGCCTGTTTTTCAGATGATCAGGCTGGCTAGCAGAAATCTTTCCTCAAAGTCCTTTGCTAGAGGGAAGTGCTTTATCTCTTCCCCCTCCAACTGCAAGAGGTTTGCTGGTATTGAAGCGGGTATTATGGAGTAACAAGATGGCAAGTCTGTGCCATACTCTTGGTGGAAAAACAAAATCCAGCCATGACAGCTATACAAGAAGATTCTGTGTGATGGTTGCTGCATGGACACAGATATGCCCTGAAGCACAATCTGGGTCTCCCACTGCCTTCATGATTAACATAGCCCATGATGAGCAGCCTCATCAGTCTCCACAAATCCTGCCTTAGTCTAAGCAGATGAAAAAGGTTCTGTTGACTGCAGTGTGAATACCTTGGTCCTCAGGAGTTAGCAAGTACAGCTGAGCTGGGGGAGGTAGGAAGAAGGTTGGGTGGTAGGGAGGGAATGTGTATTATACAGACACACACAACACTGTAATTAAGAGTAATTTCAGAAGCATTTACCTGTGTTTCAGTGTCTGACAACTTTTCACTTGTGAATGCTGCAAACGCCTCAACTCTATAGACTGATCTTGTTTTTATGTTGCTGGAATGGGAGGAGCAGGAAAATGAGAATGTCGTTTTCTGAATTAATTACCTCTGATCTGAGCAACGTGCACTGAAATGCAGTTTAACTCTTGCTCAGGATCTATGTGCCTACACTAAAAGAGAACTGAAATGAAGCCATGCCTTGTGTTTACAAATACAGAGCTATTGTAGAGCTCTTCTACCTGCAGAAGATAACCAAGGATGAATGCTGCCGTATAGAAAACAGCGTTTTTGAAGAACTATACTAGAACCCTAACTTCACCTAATATGACCTCTAGCTAACAAAATCATGACCATAAGTACCACCTTTGTTCAGTCACCACCCTAAAAGCCACTGCCAAATTTCCATTTCCTTTTGCAGCAAATCTGAGGTTCCACATTCCTTAAAAAGTACTATAATGAGATTGAAATACAGGCTGCAACTCACCTGAGTTATAGCCTTAATTCTACAAGTGGGTCAGTTTTGGGTACATTATATCACTTCTTTCCATTCCTATTTGCCTGCTCTCTAAGGCAGTAGCAGCATCTTTCATCTTTGTCAAGTGCTCTGAAAGGGGGGACTCATAGATGTCTGAATAATGAAAACTTTGGAGATGTCCAGATTTTAAAAGTTGTGAGGAAAATTGCATTTTAAGTCCAACATCCATTACTTGCTTCACTTTTTTATTTACTTATTTTTTAAATTAGCTTAACAATTGTGCTCCAGGTCCTAACTCACAATGTCACTCTCTGTAATGTCAAGGTATGTCACACATCAGACTATGACATATTGGATATGATACTTTGTCACGAAAAAAAATACTCCATCCTGATTTAGTGGTGGTGATGAGGTAAGAAAAAGGAAATATATGGTGCAAATTATTTTCTCTCATTTAAATTAACATTGCAGTTTATTTTCTCCATTATTTTTCCTTAAATACATAAAAGATTTCCAGAGTTTATAGCATAGAATGACTGAAATCATCAAGCAGAACTGTGTCCAAGTGATGCACGTTGTCTTCTCAAACATTTCTGTCCTGGTGTTCAGCTCCCCAGACAGTTCAGGCCTAGGTACTGCAATAACATTGTCACCCTCTTCAGAACTCATTCCATCCTTTCATTACCTGCAGCAATTATTCCACAAGGTCACTCAGTCAGCTCCACCAATGAACCTACATGGAACGTTGTGCTGCTCTAGTATTTCAAGACTTGCAAAAGCCTCCTCTGGGGCTGGAATCTATAACACAGGAGTCTAAGATCACTAGATTCTTTTACTCCATTTGACTGCAAATTTGACCCTGTTTAACCCTATACCTATACATATATCTGAAAAACTTGTAACTCATCTATGTTTACTGTTTTAATACAGTCTACATCTCTTTTTCCAGTTTTCTTTCTTGCTTCCACTGTGCAAAGTAAGTATTTTTTGAGTAGGCCAGTGTGGGGCCACTACAACATAAAAATATAATATCTTCTTCCTGTCAGTGTGATATGCAAATCTCATTCACATCTTTATGGTATTTTCCTTTATTTCTCTTTTGAACGTGATTTTCCACTCCTTTCAATTTTTTTCCAGAGCAGCAGGGAGCAGTATGTAGCTGAACTAAATTTCCTGCAGCTCACAAATGTGAACAAGCTCTATGTGAACAAGCCTTGGACTAATGACCACTGATAATCCTTCCAGGTAGAACTAAGAACAATTCTGACTTCCATTTTCAATATTCAAAGCAGCAAAACCTTTCTGTAGCAGAGCTAATCTGTCACTGACAGCAGAAGACACCACAATCAGCTAAGGAAACACTAACAGATTCTGGTGAACTATATGGTATCAGCAATTAACTTTGGATTGTCATGTACCCACCTCTGAGAAACAGCACGACCGTGTCCCTTGCCAGCATCAGACAGATTGGAAGATTCTTCAGCATTACACTGACATCAGCAACGCTGATGAGGTGGTTCTCCCTCACTCACTACACAGTGCTAGCTGTCCCTTCAGGACACCGGGTTGCTCACACTCTCAGAGCATTGTGTCAATCTCAACCCAGTCAGCAGCAAATAAAGAGACATGACAGTGGTCAGAGCAGCATACAGAGAAAGATGATGCTGGTTGGTGCCTGACACTGAATTGTAAGTGAGGAGAGCTTAATGTCAATAGAATTCTAAATTAGGGATGGGCCCTTTCCTACTGAAATAAATCAAGAAATTACATCCATTTTTGATACCTCTTGAGCTCATATATGCAACAGGAGAAAGAAATTGGAAGGGAAGTATCATTTGTACTTTGTATTCACTTCCATGGATTGATTTGACCGCTGTTAGTGGACAAAATATCATAGCAGCTGCTTCTTCACTGACAATTCTTAACGATTGAAAACAAATCTTCCTGTCAGAGCAAACCTTATCCTGCAGAGCATACCTGTATCTTAATGCAACTCAGTTACTGCAGAGATAGGGACTGAATTCACTGTAAACATGGACAGGACTTTTTGAGGAGTTCCTGTCACAGACTGGAAACATAATTGACCCAAGAAAAAACCCAAAAGCAAACAAAATCATTTGATAAAAGTGTCAGATCATCAGGTCTGGGAATGTCAACATCAGCCATAACTGTCCTAAGCCCAAACATAGCTCCACAGATCTGTCCCAGGCAGACAAAGCTACTCAGCGTAATAAAGATGAGAGGAGCAGGAACTCATACTGTGTTCGCAGGACCTAGCAGCCCTTTTTCAGAACATGATTCAGGATAAGTGCCTAACGTTGGTGCTCCAAAACTCTGTGATACATCTCATTTCCCTTCAGAGCCTATACAGTGCCTTAAAGCTTAGTTACTCAGAATTAGATCACATGAATTACTTCCAAAATGCTTATGGATCAATCACAAATCCAACTTTCTCTCTGAGGAAGATTGACAATAACAAACAGTAAATGCTGTTTAGTCATCCCTAACTGACAATTAATAAACAATTCCCATGCCAGCACTTTCCCTCCTGCATAATCTTCTCCCATCATACAGGTATATCCATGAAACAGTTCCATACACCTATCAAGCGCCTCTTTACTGGAAACAGGGCCCTATCTCCAGGAGGCTGACGGTGCTCTACTCATTCCTCCAGCCCTACAGAGTGCCCTAACAAAGCAGCTCTTGGAGAACAGGTATCCTAGGTTAAACCCCGGGGATAGCAGTGACTGCAAAGGCAGCAGCTGCCAAGGTGGGTGGATGTTTCTGATACCGCAGCGAGCATCGCAGCCTCTTGCTGCTCTGTGTTTGGAACTGAAAGGACCATTTGTAAATCATTTTTAATTGTCATGTTAGAGTGCACAGAGTGCAGCAATCAGAGAGCTGGTGGTGTTGAGGCCTGACACCACCATCAGGCACGGATCAGCAGACAGGATAATAGGAGGAGAAGCTGCGTGGTTACACAAGCAGGTGCAGGCAGGCAAGTGGGAATGTGAGAGAGGAGGGCGAGTGCATGCCCTCTCCCCGCTCTCTTCTGGGTACCAACTCATGTGAACTCAATGGCAACACAACATCTTACATCATGCATTAACTTGGTCCATTGCAAACACACACAACTCAAAATCTTTGGGGCATTTTTCACAATGAAATGACTGGGTTACTTGCAATTTTTCTCTTTTTAAGCACTGGGAAGCGGATTCTCCAGCTCCTAATTTTTCATCCTTATCTGGACTAGAAATCATCAAGAGAGGTTGATGCTGAAGTTCAGCAGGCTCTGACAAGCTGTTCACCTTTTTGGTATTATGCCTTTAACCATCTTTTAAGCAAAGTGGTTCCTAGAAAATATCACCAAACCAGGGATCTTCTTTCCAGAAGACATGGCTCTCCAGAAAGAGATACTCAGAATCAGAAAGGGTCAGTCACTCTGGAAGTAACCTCTCAGTAAGTCCTATACTAACTGGAGACAGAACTTTTTAGGTTGATCTACAAGCATGGGTTCAGTTGTTTCTCATTAACTTGTCTGCCTCAGGGTATTTGTGAAACACCAAACACAGGTTTGGATCCTGTAAGAAGTAATAATACATAGTAAAGGGTGTTCATTGACCTTCATATGCTTCTCACAACTACTATTTGCTATTAAAAACTCTACAGCACATTAAACTGAGGTGCCTTCAGTTGAGCTCCAAAGGACAAAACCCCTCAAATTCCTTGTTCACTTCTCTCATCAGCCAGCTACTGGGGAGCATAGAAAAGCATGGGCTGAAATCAAGGATCCACCCTGCCTTCACCACAAAGTAGTCAGACTCCTGTACTAAGAAATCCTGGGTGCATTTGCTCCGTAGGTACAATCATTATGCGAAACAGCAGGCAGCAGGAGAGAGGCACAGAAAAGGGTTCTGCTTCACTGAGGATTCTTATTACTGCTTAAATACAGAAGATTGGATTTTCTTTCATTATTACTCCCCAGGAGACCAGGGGCCTTGCAGATCTAGGATGTTTTGTAATCTGACATAAGGGACACCTGTTCATCTGCAGCACATGGATTCACTTAGCAAACACATTCTGATTGTACTGAGAGCAGCAGAAAAGCTGTGCTTGCAGTTTGAGGGTGGAAGGTAGAAATGGCTAACTGCTGCCCTTCAGTCTCCAAGAAACTAATTTGATTGCTGTTATCCTACTTATAATTTCAAAGATCTATCCTTGCAATTAGAAGTAAGAAGTTGAGAACAATCATATCCATGCCCATCTCCTCCTATAGCAGCACTCCCATGGTCATTTTTCAGCCAGCCAGAAATTAGCACTATGACAAATGAATTTCATTATAAATAAATACAGAAAATAAATACCAACTTTATATTATGAAAGCAGCAGACAAATGCTCCAAAACTTGGGTCATTATGTTTAAGAACAAGACCAATGCAATTCTGATCAGGAGAAAATCAGGCTTATCTTTTCTGATATTCTTGCTGAAGCTTTCTCAGCCATAGGATACAGAGATGATGTACAGGAACAAACACAGCCAGTTCCCTATTTCCATGCAAGATTTCAGTGGCCTGCTGAAAGGAGTTCCTCTATATGTAAGGGGAACCCTTCTAGAAGCTTTGAACACAGCTTTTCCTCCTCTCCATAAGGTCTGTGGTTGCCGTCATGCTCTCTTAACTAAGCAATCACCTAAGTGGCAAGAAACTGGAGCATTGATTTGGTTGAAAAAGTTCTGGCTGTAGTTTTCATCTGAGCCCCAAATGATTGTTTTAAGGGTTCATAAATCTTGTTCCGAGTTTTGTTCTTTTTGATGCCATGGTGCTAAGCATTTCCTAACTCTCTACACTGGGTGAACTGAGAAGGAATGAAATAATAAGGTCACACTCAACAGAATTAAGAAAATCTGCCCCAGTGGTAGAACTGAAAGAACCCACAGAAAAATAAGGTAAGATAGAGCAAGCTATGAGAAGCGTGGGTTATGTTCTGTAGAACATTGATACTGAAGTGTACAGATAACAAATTAAATGTTAGCTTTGTGAATTACTTCACTTTTGACCACATTAGCAGGAATATCTAATAGTTTTTAAGCTCAAAGAAGAACCTGATGATAACAGATCCCACTCTGACAATATGCCAAAACAAGAATACTAAGGAATCTTATACAAATATGCAGAGAACCTTTTCCCTTACTGCCAGTCCCAGTTCTAAGAATCCAGTAAATGGACAATTCTGACAGATAAGCTTTGGTAAATGTATCTCAAGCAGTTTAACACATTACTGTACACACCTGTCTATCCCACTACTTTACTAAAGAGGTCAACCCTCAAAAGTAAATAAACAAAATGGGGAGTTATTCCATGCCTTACTTGCTCTAAGGTTACAGTCCTAACCAGTACCTTAGCACAAATCCTCTTCTCTGATCAATTCACCTGTTAGATTGTAAATCAGTTGTGAAAATGCAGACACTCCCCTCATTTTGTTGCTCCACTGACAAAAGTGATAACTGTATTTGCACTGAAATAGAGTCCACAACTGAGAAATGCAATGCTAAATACACTTATTTCTGCCCTAGTCTACCTGTGGATGTCCTAGGATCATTCAGGCTATTCCACTTTTGACATTTTATTCAATTTAAGGTCTTACAGCAAAACTGTGGTCTGCAAACACATTCATCAGGCAACTGACCAATTCAATCGATTTGTCTGTCTTCCTTCCTTTCTGAACCACAATTCTTTTGATACAAACTCCCTGTAAAGCCACTAACAATCTCTTTCCATCCAAACAGTTCCCTCTGGAATTGCTGAAGAACCTTCCTTCTACTGGTGCTGTCCTTCCAGAGAAGCTATGTGAATGGTTTTGCTTTCACTTCTGTGACTGGTGTTTTAAGGTGAAGACAAATATACAGAATAAAATGCAAAAGAGATAAGCACAAAACAATCCCCCAAAAGGAGGACACAGGACAGAAAACAGAGAGGCTCAAGATACTCTTCAAGTCACATTTTTTTAAAAATTTGGAAAATCTATTTCTTGGCTACCTTGATTTTATGCAGGAAATTGGGGGTTGGAGGTAGTTAATTTATGCTTCAGGGGAAAACAGAATGTTACCCCTCCCATTTGCAGTTTTCTTCAGTTCATTAAATGAAAGAAATTGATTTGGCGAAGGTAATTTTGTAATTAAAAAGCTTATCATGGCTTTCTCTAATGAGCTAAGCAAACAGACAGTAATTCAGTGACAATATTTACACAGTGCACACTGGGGGACGTTTGTTTATAAAATTAAATAATAGAAGGAAATGGGAAGAAGAGAGAAGGGAAAGAAAGCAAAGGAGAAGAGGTCAATTCTAGATCCAAGTTCATCCCAGGACACTGGTCCTCTGATGACTTGCTCCTGTTTCCATTGTATCACAGCAGCAAAAAGAAAAGACTGTAAGCGACCTAAGCTACCCCCTTGTGTAAGTGGGCTTTTCACAGACTGAATTTACTATGCTCTCATCTCCAGCTGGGACCATAGCCAATTCTCTATTCAGGATTTCAGGGAACAGCTTTATACTCATGCAAGACTAAGAATTACCTTTCCAGGATACATTTCCTCCCTCTAGGGTGCCAGAGGCTTCACACACACTGACGGAGGGCACAGCGTGGAAGGGAAGACAAATTCTTGAGAACTGTAGGTAAACTGGACTTCAAAAAGCTCTTCTGTTAGATTTGGGATGAAATTCAGAACTCAAACTACTCATTTTTTACCTTCAGAAAGCAAGAAAACATGACAAAGAGCCTGCCTCAAGCAAAGCTTTGCGCATTGCAGGACAAAAAAAAAAAATAAAAAAATAAAAGACAGAGGAAATCCACCAGTTCCCTGGAGATTTTTTCCCCTCTTGGTCTGCTCTGTTATGCAGAGGTACACCATTCCCATCCTGGGAGAAAGCTTCCCAGTACAGAAAGGAGGAAGTCTCTTCTCATCTGCCCCTGCTTCCCTCAGCCTTCAAAGTTCTTTCTCCAACCATCTCTCCCTGCTCTATGTAACTACAGATGAAACCTCTGGCAGTTTAAGAGTGGAGGGAAGTGAGCTCTGGAAAAGTCATTCTCACACTTAAAAAGCTGTTCCCTCTCTTCTTGAAAAGACACCTGGCTCAGATACTGTAGCAATAGACAAGTGCAATTCAAGGGGAAAAGATGAGTCCTAAGAAGAGTGAGCAGAAGATCAGTCTGATGTGAAGCAGCAGAGAGACAGGAAAATGCTCTAAGGAAAAGGTTAATAGTGGGAGCAAACTCACAAAGCTTAAAAGACCAGAGAGAGAGAACAAAATAGGAACTTCAGTGGACAGAGTAAAAGAACTTGTGGATCTAAAAAATTGTCACGTTTCAACTCAGAAATAGGAATAGTTTCAACTCTGAAATCATATGCTTCCAAAGCCTTCCTTACAATATAATGTAGAGCACAAAACTATTAAAAAAGAATAAAATAGTTTAGGAGATTTGACGCCCAAATTTCCAGATAAATTCCCTTATAAAGGATGGGGTAAATTCTTCCCTATGCATCATCAGAGGTCAGCATATCACTGTGCCTCATGGATACATGAGGGGGACATAACAATGAGACCCCCGTTCTTACCTCAATATTTACTCCATGATAAGACAACTACCTCCATTCTGAACCGAGTCCAACAGGAACCACTAGCACAGCATATGATCCAGCACCTCCTGACACTGACACCAAAAGGCATTTTTAGATTTAAAAAAAAAGAACAAATGAATGTCTGTCTGCTAAGTCCAAGTCTACACCTACACTCCTCTGAACAGGCTCTCAAAAACTAACACCAACCCAATTTACTAAGTCAATAACTGATTTCTGTGGTGTAAAAAGTTATCTGCAACTTACATAGAGTTGCATGGAGCTCAGTCAAGCTGCTCACATACTAAATATACCTCATGCTTCCTACAGTAAAAAAGGAAGTTCTCCATCTCTGCTCTCCTCAGAGGTATCCTTTACATATCTCATTTTTTTCTCCAATACTGGATACTACCTAAGAGCATTCTGAGACCACAGGACAGGGTCTGAAATTCTTCAGGAACTGAACTCCTTGCTTCAGACATAGCCTACTCATATGTCTGAGAGCACACTCATGATTGTGGCTGGGAACAGGGGAAAAAGTCTCTAAAATGAATTGGAGAGACACAGGGCAAAACAAAACAGATAAAACCACAACCAAGCTGAGCACCTGTAAAAATCCTTAATCCATTCTCCTAGATAGGAGACTCCTGTGACTTATCCAGTATCACACCCTGCTGGCTGTCCCTGAATGTTCTCTGACAAGAGGGCACGATTGCACAATCATTAATATCAGACATCCACACATTCTAACAATACTAATTTGCTACGTATCAGGCATAAACCCATGGCTTCACCTCTGTAAAATTAGCCAGAGAATACGATAGAGCATTTAAGGCTATTGTCATGTCAGTTGGGGTTGAAAGCCCCTGACCCAGCATATAATCAGAGGTGCAAAAACAGACAGTCCAAGATCCAGCACAAAGTCTCTAAGTACACACCAAAATCCTTTGAGCAAATCTGAGAAAGCAGAATAAATTTATTGGTGCCATGTGGCCCAGCTTCTCTGCTTTTATCTGAGATGTCCCAAAGCTGTGTCATTGAAACATCGCCATTATGCACGGCAGGGAGAATTTCCTTCAGTACACAGGCACAGAGGCAGAACCTCAGACCAGAAGTGCCCTGCTTGCCATGACTCACAGTCAAATGTGTCTAGGAATTACTGATAATTAAGACTCATGAATCTCAGTACCACACACTCAATCTTGCAAGCTAACAAGCACCAGATGAGTTAAAGGAATTTGATATACTCACAACAGTTACCAATTGGTTACCAATGAACTGAATAATTGTTTGCCAATATTTCTCCCAAATCCCCTTTTCAACTATATTTTCCATCATAAAAACTATTTTCCTGTTTTTCATCCTTTGTCTTCTCTCATGCTTGTAACTCTTCCCTTAAGTGCTTTGAATCCAGGAGCAATCCCTTCAGGAAAAAAAAGTTAGCCAGTGATGATTTGCTGGAAAGAAAACAGACAAGAGCCCAAGAAGCTGCCTAGGTCAGACCTCAGGGTAGAACTGTGCCACTTCATTAGCTGCAACAGTAGTATAAAAATCCCAGTGGCTCTGCAGTAATAAATATGTAATAAATACTACCTTTATACATAACAGAAAAACCCTGCAAGTTACACTGCTGGGGAATAATTCTGCTTTGTGCTTAAGCAAACTGACTAAATGGAATTTAGCAAGGCTTTTCCATCTCTTAGTTCTGTAACCTAATATTCTCAGCAAAACAGCAAACACATTTTTTATTTCTGGTTTTTTTTTTTTGGTTGGTTAGTTGGCTCGCTTTTTGTTGTGTTTCGGTTTGGGGTTTTTTGTAATGATGAACTTGTAATTGACTCGTTTATGGGAGACTGGGTGTAGCTGCCTGTGTGCTCCAGGATAGAAGCAGAGCTGCTCTAGCAGGCAGCGCTGCTCACGAGCTTTGACTGTGAAGACAGAGCAGAGGCTCTCCTGTAGCTCAGGCAGAGACAGGCACTGGCTTTTGGAAGAGAAGGACCAGACCTATGTCCAGTGCCATTATGCTGTATTGTAGGAACTCTTTTTTGAAAGGATAGTAACTGTTGGGAACTCACCCTGGATTTCCTTTGACCTGAAAGAAATTACACCTGAGGCGACACTACACAAAGAAAATTAATAGATAATGACTCAAACATCTGAGGGCCAGCTGAAGAGAGGGCAAGCAGAAGAGCTATTGAGAAGAGCAGAGCTGAAAAATGATCCACACATTTGCCACCTTACTGGCAACTCTGGGTGGGTTTTTTTCCTTCTTTCTTTTTTCTTTTAACTGTGGGAAGTGATGTTGTCATGATGAGGAGAGAATGAGGTGGCTATGAGGTTTCTCAAAGGAGTATTTAACTACTTTCTGGATATTTTAGTGCTTGCACAAGTGAAACACTTGAGTATTAGCTTACCACTCTTTCTCCAGTTAAAAGCATTAAATTGCAGATACCAAGTGTTTTCCTCCCCTCATTCTCTTTAAAATTCCTGAAAGCTAAAGCAGTTTTGTCATGACTCACATTATAAAAAAGAACAAGCGATGTGACTGCTCCCACTTATCATGCACATGTACAAAACAAATATTCTCTGTCCGCTCTACCTTGACTTGCTGGTGCCTGCAGTCCTATCATCACAGCCATCTGTTTAAGCATTAATGCCAAGCTCTGCTCCACAAAGCAATTTCTTCCTTTTTTTCCTTTTTTTTCCTCCCTCAAGGTTGGAAATCTCCCCCTATCTTCTATCACACCCATTAAATTAACTAGAATTTCTATAGGACAATGGAAAGATGAATTAGGCTACAACATGTGTAAAATTCTAAATGGTGACAGAAAATACCCATTCTCAGATCACAGAGACTGGACACAAATCACAGCAGCAAAGAGAATTTGGAAACAGACACTCTTTATGATTTTATCCACAACCACTTATCTCCTAGAATATATGGTTATTCTTACTAGTTATTCATGAACATAATTCATTCAGTGACATGATCTGATCACTGTTATACCTTTTGATTCAGCAAATTTGTTAGGGATAGAAACATGATTAAGTTTCTAAATTAAAAACACACTCAGAAAACTGGTGAGGCTTTACATTAAGTTCATAAGTCTTCTCAACTAAGAGATTAGTTAGGTTTTCTCCATAATCAAAGTAATGTCAGTTTCCAGAATAGAGGTTTTCTTTTGAAAAATGATACCACCTCAGCCCCTTTCAGCTCTCAGCTCACAATGTTACCATTGCTGAAATTACAAAGACATCCAAAGTATAATATGAACTTCTGTGAAGTCACATGAAGAGTTAGGCTTTAATTGTCACTTGAGCTTACCTTTCAAAAGTTGCAACGAAGAAATAGAATTTAACCATGTATAACAGGTGTCATATTTGGGACAAATAACAGATTAAATTTCCAAATTCAATAAAATAGATTAAAAAGTTTTACAAGATAGGAAATAGCTCTTCATTAAACCCTCACAAAAAGTACAGAATTTTTGCAACTACCTCTATAACTTCTGCTCCTTTTAGACTATAAACATAACCTTTTACATATATGTATGGAACTGCTGAAATTATAAAGCACCGGGCCATATTTTGGTGACAAGTTTTTTTGAGTGACACTGCTTCATCTCTGTAAGGATGAGCCTCCAGTCTTCTGAGTCCTTGCTAATAAATTCAGATTCAAGAAGCCTTGGATCTGTTTCCATTTTCAGTGTAAAAGCAGAAAGAAAACACAGCCTAAGGCTTATGCACATTTGTACATTTATCATAACCAGATTTCAAACCTCAGCCTTCCCAGTCTTTCTGAGGGATGGATGAACAGTTAAAAACCTGCACTACCATTTCATAGCTCAACCCTTTTCTTGTAATATACACCCAGATGGAGCCAGAGGGTTCCTTACTACTACAAAGTTTTGATGCACGCTGCTCTGACTCAGCACCAACTCTTTCTTATGACCAACAAAGGTTGCACAGTCTCTGCAGAAGGCAGCACTTCTAAATCACTTTTAGAAAGCCTTTTATCATTGATACTGTGTATAAATCACTGAGTAATAACGATTATGGTTAGATTTTTAATTCACTGAAAATAAAATCCATGCAATTTTGGCCCTTCTTTATTCCTCATGGACTGAACCATATTTCTGTGAATGGATTTGTTTTTCAGAAACATCCACCAAATAGTTCATTTGAGCACGTTTCCGCCTCCAGAACACTCACAAGCTGCTCACTTCAATTATCTGCTATTCACAGTGCGAGTGGCAGCACAGTACTGTTTCTAGTTCCTGACTACAGGAAAAAAAAAGTTTTCAAATGGGGGAGTGATAAGCAGAAAATGCTAAATCATGGTTCATAAATATCTTTCAGAGATAGATGACTGCATGGCTGCATGCTCACATTAAAGTCTATGAAACCTACAAAATAGAGAAATACTTTTACAAATACCTTCAGGAAAGGAAGAATATGTCCCCAAATACAGCTACAATCGTATTCAGTACTTTATTTCTAAACTTATTTACAAATGACCTTTTGTATTAAGCAGCAATTTGATATCTATGAGTGAGATTTGTAAACTCTTGAGCAGTGACTCTACACTGAAGAATTCGTTGCTGTTTTTCAAATGGAAAGAAGAGACATATCCAAGGAAACTCAGTAACTTTTAAGCAGATTCTGCACATTCTCTCCTGACAATCACCATCACTTGCCATTCCCATTCTGTGTGCTGTATATATATATGTGAGTAATCTAATCTTCCACCCAAAGCTGTGACACTAAAAACCCACCCACATTTTTCCACTAATCACTGCAAAGTTCTCTTTGATTACAGTGTGAAGCATAATAATAGCCATGAAGGGAGATGACCAAAAATTTATTGGCATCAATCTCAATAGCTAAAAATTGGTTATGCTATTTCTGTGCCAGAAGGAGAGGTGCTATACTATATAATTTAGTGACTAGATAACAGCATTCTGCTGCCATGGTTGAGTTGTGGCATGTGATGGTTGCAAAGGGACATTTGGGTAGCTGATTGATGGAGAGCTTTTGCAACACTGAGTTTGACAAGGTGTGGCTGTGCCATGACTTTGCCATGGGTGACTTAATTTTTTTTAAAGGTGAGGAATAGACAAGAAGCTGTTTGAGTTGACAGAAGAATTATTATATCTCAGAAATGAGATATAATAAGTACCACTCTAGCCATCTATAGTAACAGCATCTGTTCCTTCTGAGTCCTCTTTTCATTTTAATTTTGAACTGTCAGTAAAAAAGATAAAATACTCAATGCTGTAACTAATGTCAGAAGAAATCAGCCAAAAATCAAGAAAATGAAAGGCAACAAACTTCCTACATTTCTTTTAGCCTAGCAACCCTAACCCCCTTGGCTCTTCAAAATCCTCCCTCTTGTTTGCCAATACAGTGCTCGCCCCCTCTTTCTTTTTAAAAGTGCTTTTTTACAGTTAAGGGCTGACTGTAAGCTCCAGGGTTGATGGGGACTTCGATTTGATGCTCACTTCAAAGGGAATGTGCTGGGTGCTTACACACGAGTGACATGTCACCACTTCTCTTGTTGCACGCAGTGCACCCTGATGAATAATCGAGGCAGCTTTTATAGAGACGCGAGAAATGCCGATCACAGTTTGTCTCTGAGTCAGTTGACATTTTTATTTTATATATAAAGCAAATTAGGGTGGAAGACAGACAGAGAGCAAGAAATGAGGCTGTGTGCCAACCTCTTCAGATCTCATTTAGTCATGTTACAGAGCACTTAGTCTTTACAATCCAGCATGCTTATAAGGGGCATATATCCCTTCTCTGAGAAATTAATAAATCTTGAGACAGCTTAAAAGAAAGACAAAAAAAATTTACAGCCTTTAGTGTAGACATCTGTGCCTCTGTATGTGTAAATGGATTAGAGAGGGAGGGGAAGGACTCACAACATTGCTGAGGAGAGGGACATGGCGGGGCATCAGATATTTCCACAGGGTAAGAGCCATTCCAACATCTATTAAAAGTAATCTGGTAATAGCACTGGACACAAACAATGACAGTGAAAAACTAGCACCCTTTATAAGAACTCTACCACAGTGCTTTTAAAGCTCTGCTGCCCTTGTGACAGTCCCCCACCACCTTATTCCAGCTTGAGGGTACTCCCAAAACTCAAAGACACACATCACCTTACTGGGAAGTGAGTGACAAGTGTAGGCCATCTACTTGACAACTTGGTGAAGATACAAGCTAAACTCCTTTTCAGATTTCATCTTTTTTGAAGAAACTAGAGTTTCATTAGTGCTTGAAAAGTCTCACAAGAAAAAAATCAGAAATTTCACAGGTGGGAGAACAGAAGCACAACAGCAGAGTCTGGAAAAGAGCTTGGAAAAATCAGCTATAACCTTCTGTCTATTCCTTGACATTTTTGTGTTATTTTCCCTTATCTCCACGTCCATTTGCTATCTATATCAGAGTCACTTTCCACACAACCTTATAGTCAAGCTAAACCAAAGCCTACTTTTCTATCACAATGTTTCAATAAACAGGTAGGTCCTGATAAAGAGAGAGACCACCATGCACAGCCAGTGAGGGCGAGGAGCCTGGAATATGCTTCAGAGCAACCTTTCACATTTTTGACCAATTCTCCTTGAGGAATGGTCTGTTAGAATAAATATATTTATTGTTTTTTAGGGAAAAAGACTGTTTCTTACTAATCGACCTGAGCTAGATCTAATTTTCATCAACACAATAGCTACCTGCAGACTGACTTGCAGTTTAGTACATGATTACCTACTGCTAATGAATCCTCAATCTTTACAGTCCAGACATTCAGTGCTGAAAAATATTAAAAATATCACTTACTGTATTTAGTGGAAGAGGAACGGAACTAGGGGAAGGAAGTGGGTGAAGAAAATACCGAAGAGGGGGGGAAGAAAGGTAAAAAAAGGAAGAAATAAAGCAGGAGCAAAGGGAAATGGGACGTAACAAGAAGAAGTTGAGACAAGAGGGCAGAAATGCATAAAGGGCAGCTGCAAAATGACAGAAGTTTTTAAAAGTTGGAAAATAAATTACCTGCTTTTTTTCCTCAAGTAAACTTCTTGTGCAACATGGTTGCAGCAAAACTCACAATCTTCCCCTCTCCCGGCTAAAACCAGTCCTAGATTTCTCAGCTGAACTGCCAAAATGGAAATTTTACAGCAAAAATACAGTAGATTGGGAATGCTGTCAGCGTAAGAGCTTGAGCACACCACTCCTGTCCCTTCCCATTTTATGTGGGCATTGGAGTGACAATAGCAGCAATAATCCCTGGCTAAAGGGTAGGTGCCCATGAAAACCACCCCTCACAGGCTTTGGAGCTGCAGCCAAAGCCAGGCTGCTTGGCCACCACACAGCATTCAGTGGCAGAAACCTGCAGTCCAGGGAGTGCAAGGCACCCCAGCACTCAATTCCTCTCCTTCTAGCACAGGCAAAGGGGTCAGAGGGGTTACTCTGTGTTACCACTCTCAGCAAGCCACCACTAAAGAGCACCTGCTTCCTAAACTGTCCTGGCTGCTCCCACCACCATCGAAGAAATCAGTACCTGGTGCTTAACACTGGGCCTGTGAACAATCCTTTGGTCTCTGTCTTCTCTGTCTCTCTTTGCCTCATGACTTCATTTCCCTTAGGACCAAAATATTTCCATTTGTATTTTCCCCTTGTTTACCCTTTCTACTGTGCTTTACTTGTGTCCTTCATTTGCAATTAAAACTGTCTATTGCTGACTATCTAAAAATATTCCTTTTATTGAAATTATTCTGTGTGTATTCTTCTGCAGTCTCAATATTCTGAAAAGTAAATCGCTTTCACTCATACAGAACATGAATTTCTGTTCTAGTTCTATGCAAGATGCAGTAAAAATTTGCCTTTTATTTTGAAATCTCAGCATTTCTAATCTCAGCACTGTGTGCATCAGAAGAAAAAAAAAACGAACCAGACAAAACAAAACCACTGAAAAAAATTGCATGTAATAAAGGATGATGATAATAATAATAATAATGTAATAAATATTATATCCATCTCTTTCCTGAAGATCATATATCTTCAAGAAAATATTTTCTCTGTTGAGTTGCATGTTTTCACTTTTATGGACTCAGCGATGAATGAACATGAGTTAAATAAGTGTACTGATAGTTCAAATTATTATTTTTCTCTTCACCATCATAAATTTAAAAATGTCTTTGCATTAATGACTTAAGTGGTTAAATAATCTATGGCCTATTTGCTTTACACTGTATCAAAATACAGACATTTGATTTTTTTTAGTATTTTCTTTTGTTAAGCTAATGAGTGAAACATATCCCAGAAGCACAATGCCACATCAGTGTCACTGACTGCAAAGCTGAGGCTGTGGCCAAATTTTGGCAGCTTGTTAAGTGAGAATACTGGGCATACACATTGACTTTGTCTCTCTCCTATCAGTTGTTTCACTACTATTTTAGGGTAAAAGAAATTTTCTAGATGGGAAGATGCTGAGAGTTTTTCTAATTTTTTCAGCAGTAAATGTTTCTTTCTAGTTTAATTTGGTGGTTACAAAATGCTCCTGTTTCATTTATATGCCTGTTTGGGGGTCTGTATAAGATTCTGATTCATTATCTTGTTTTATCAAGCATGTAATAAATAAGTACAACTAATTTGAAACTTTCCATTTGTTCATGTTGTTTATTTCTGTATCTGTACTAATCACAGTTTTTCCAGCTCTCATTTTTTCCTGTTTGCTGTACTCTTATTACTGTTTTCTTATATTTGACTGAAGTTCCTCACAGTCATGCTGTCATGTACACTCATACAACATGGACTGCATGGGGACATTGGGACCCTGATACTTAGAGGAATATGAGAGTGATCAAAAACAGACCCAATAAACAAGAAGTAAAGGTAAGTTTTTCTCTCATTTGTTCATTCACGATTATAGCATTGGGAGAAGAAAAACACAAGATAATTTTCTGGGCAATTTATTATAGCTATCTATATCTGTGGTAATGCCTGAACACCTAGTAGCTGCCTTCCAGAAGAGCACAAGTGCAAGAAAGCCATCTATATTAGAAGAACAAAAATAACAATTCAGATCTAACTTATAAACTTCCATCTTCCAACACATCTAAAATAATGTTCTGCTTCTCTACTTGACCTCTGGCTCACTCAGCCCTCAATCTACTGTAGAGAGCTTTCTAACTTCAACCACGGATGGTTTTTTTGCAGTTGTTTCAAAGAGAGCTCAAGCAGGTACATCCAAGAGCAAAGGAAGACAAAAGCAAATCCAGTTCATAAGGAACAAATAAAAATAATCCAAATTTTCTCCCCAAAATAAATAAGAGATAAGGATATGGATGCAACTGTCAGATGATGTGCAAAACCTACAGAAATTATGCAGAAGAGTACTGTGACAGGTACATACATGTATGTATCTTTCCTAGTGCAATTTCATACTTGAAGCAAATCATTCAGTCTGTCTGCTCAAAGGAGATTCAGGGCTCAAGGTTACGGGTAAAATCACTCGCCTTCCACTGGAGCATTCTGTTCACAACGAGTCCTCCCAGCACTTCTCCCTGAATTAAGTTCAGGAAGCAAAAAGTTCAAACTCCATCAATTTCTATCTATGCTTTTCCCCTCCCCCAGTTGAAACTCATCACTGTTTTAAAGGTGAGGCAGTCTGAAACATTCACCCTGGTAACCATCTTGAAAGGCTGCCAGAGTGGAAACCTCACTGAGAAGCAGCAGCAACAAGTCAAGCAGGACATTCCAGAGAGGGCTCCCCTTAGCCACATTACAGCAACTGGATCTTCTCATGACCTTCAAGGTGCCACTTCAGTTCCCTCCAAAGAGACTTAAGCAGCCTCTCTGCCATTAAAATGTTCCTTCACTTGTCAACAGAAAGCTACTCAGTTGCTAGCCTGAGCAAATTTACATAGAAATTACCAGTGATACTCTGCAAACAGTTAGGAGAATGACAGCAGAGACATCCAGCAGAAACAGTCCAGGATACACAGAGTCACTGCTCAGACAAAGACACAGAGATGTTACCAGGAAAATTCACTGGAATTGCAGAACTATTAATATATGGGCATTCAGCAGTGTGAGGTCCGCTGGGGCTCTGAATACACTGGCCCATCCAAAACCTTTCCACAGAACAAAGATAATGTTGCCAGCATTTCCTTCCTACCTGACAAGCATTTCCAAGTTTCCAGACAGCTGAATCTTATGTGAAGCCTGCAGATTAGAGGGCAAATTGTTACTGCATCCTGATAATGGATGTCTGGCTTTTCAGCCTTGCACTCAACTTTATCCTCCTGTCCCTGACAGACAAGTGTTGCTGCTGCCCTCAAAGCTCCTCCTTGAAAAGAGCAGTCTCTCCTCACCACACTCCTCAGGTCCTGCATCTCAGTCTTCCCAGAGTCCCTTCCCCAACCCTAGAGACAGCACTGAGGCAAATCAGGCACCTGAATGGTCCAAAACTCTCTTCTTTTTCCCTTTTTTTTTCTCATTTCTAGGGTTCTTGACCTGATCACAATGGACTTTTTTGTGAAAAATTGTAGAGCTATGCAGTCTGTACTTAACACTTTTGTCAAGCACTACTTGTGGTAGCATCTAGCTTCCAAAGACTTGTGTGAGTGCTCAGACAATCAGAGATAAAATACAAATCTGACATGGTTACTTCTTGACTGGGAGCATGACTGAAAGAATCTTCTAGGTTCTCAGTGTCAGCATTTCCCTGGAACTGCCCTTAATTTTTTCTACAGCACTCAATAGCCTCAGCACAAGGTCTGAACTCTACAAAAATTAAAAGGCAACCCAGAGACTTAGAAGTAATTATGGTTGAGGAACACTAACAGTACTTGGCCCTGTCTGCCCAAACAAGGACACTTCAGGAGTCAAATGAAGTAGTGAGCACTAAAAGAAAACAAGAGACAAGTTTATATTTCCTTATACAGCACTGCAGTGTAGTGGTGGAGACTGTTGGATCAGTTTAAGGCAAATAAAAATGAATCGAGCAGCAAAAAATTGTCTTCCTCTGTGTAGTGATATACATTAATGGAGGTACATTTGTGTGAGTGTACACATGAGGAAAAAAAGGTAGGGATTCAGCAGGGCATGGGATATCTAATTCTTACTATGTGCTCTTGACATCAAATGACTGCAGAGAGTAGAAGAAAAATCCCATTTCAAATAACGATCAAAGCCATCATAGGGAAATGAGTGGCTTCCACCTCTTAAAGCAAACAGGCAGATAATATTTATTCCACAGTATAGACAAAACTCTGCCTTCTGTCAAGGGGAAAGGAATAAATTGTTTTCCTGTAATGGTGTTTTCTTTTCAATCAATTTCCCTTCAAGCTTGATTTAAGAGGATGCCATGCCAGAACCTCAGGCAAATGGAAGAAAGCTAAGATACTCCCCCATGAAAGGTAAAAACAATGACACAGTCAAACTTTAAGTTCCATCTAAACATCAGTTGCATATGGGTACAGTCATGTACTCTTCTCCCTCCTCCTCCTCTTCAAATAAAAGGTTTGCAGTAAGAATGCAACAAAGGGCCATCAACAATAAGGAAGAGTTCAGAGCATAAGGAATAACAGCAATGGATAAACCTTGGAGTGCATGTTGCTTTAATTAGAGATAAAAGTCCTAGGGAAACTGTTACAGGTCATTTTGCTACATACACAAGCATATGCTGTATATATTATAGATTTTTAAAAACTTTTTTTTTATTAGTGAGACCTTTGTAGATATTATCTTGTAACTAATATGCATGCATAGAAGAAAGAAGAACAGTGACATCTGGCAAAACCCCTGGCTTCTAGGAAAAGCTGGAAGGGGACAGAATGAAGAATGAGATTGCTCCCAAGGCATTGCAGGCACTTAGGTACTTGCAGAGCTAAGTCATCAGGGAACACTTTAGATTTAAAAATACAGCCTTGTTAAAAATTGTGCATATTTTTCTGGGGTTATAGAAAGCGCCTTTGAGTTGGAAAAATCACAGTAGTTTCTGTTTTAGAAAAGGACTGATGTAGAAACTTTTTCATCTATTTATTTTAAATGCAAATTATAGAAAGAGTGTTTTCTGGAGGATAGGAATTTTAAAAAAATATTAGTATTTTTTAATCTAGGAAAAATGTTGACAATTTGACCCACAGATTGTATGGACACAGAACAGGTCCAGTAGTATCAGAACCCAAACACATAGTCTCATAAGTTCAACCAGCTTTTAAGACAAAAATCTGATAGACAGAGGACCCCTTATTATTCCTTTCAAAAGGAATAATAAGGATGCAATTCCCATTTATATAAATCATCTCTTCAAAAGTCATGGGATGCTTACTGTAAGATTTTAGTGAGGTGATACTGCTTTAAAAGACACAACTCCATCCCATTTTCTTCCTGACAGACCTTTCATTTGAATGGATGCTGCCTCAAGACAGGGCCACTTTGCCCGTTTGAGTACAATGAATTCCTCATGGCATTACAGTAAATAAACAGCTAGCAAATTATTTGGGTGTTCAATGGACTTTGCAAGCAAGATTCTTAACAACAGCAATGTTAGTTAAGCAAAAGCTAATGAACAGTTACTACAAATGACATTCCCATTTCCTGGCCCTAATTCTCTCATTACTTATGCACAGGCATGTACTGGTTTTAGCATTACTGACAACAAAAGCCAGAAGCACAAAGGATGCCACATCCAGTGAAGACAATCCCAGAATGGCAGCTGTGGATTAAGCTGGGGAGGAACTGCTGGGGAGGACTGAGTTAACTCCCAGCACAGCCCAGCAAGGACTAGCAACAAGAACTCACTCCTGGTGCTGAGTACTTATCCATGCACCTGCACAAGGAGAGCCTTATAGGAATCTTTTAAAGATTAAGATTTTCTCCACAAATGTAGGCCAACATTTTCAAAAATAGATGTCCAAAGTTAGGCATTCCAAAATCCGTATTTAAGCATCTACAGAATTGTCCTCATTCTCAGAAGTGCTGAAATTGCCAAGAGCTGTAAAATGCTCAAATTTTGAAAACCAGGCCACATCTTTAGGTGCTTGAAAACAGATTTAAGAGCCTAAGTTTAGGCATCTGTATTCCTGACTGTAAACTTCTATTACCCAGGAAGACCAGCTATAATTCATCACACATACATGACATTCTCAAAAATGTACAATACTAATTGTCCTAAATTTTCATTTGCAGTTGAAAAGTGCACTGACCAAATCAGAGCAGGATCACAAAGGTAGCCACTGCCCTTCTTCACCTGTTTTCTGGTAGTATTTACAGCAGTAAATTACAGTGACTGTCAAAACATCCAGTGAACATCAGTGGTAGCTGACCTAGTCCATATTATCTTTATCTACCCTGAGTCTCCAGCAGAAGAAAGGATGAAATTGATGTAAGGTTGCACAAATGAAAGGAAAAAGAGTGCTGGTTTTGGCTAGGATAGAGTTAATTTTCTTCATAGTAGCTGTTATGAGCCTATGCTTTGGATTTATTCTGAACACAGTGTTGATAATACGGGGATGTTTTGGCTGTTTTAGAGATAGCTGAAACACAGCCAGGGCCTTTTCTGCTCCTCACACTACCCCACCAGGATGGAGGTACACAGGAAGGTGGGAAGGCACACAGTCAGGGCAGCTTACCCCAACTGACCAAAAAAATATTCCTGACCAGATGGCACCATGCTCAGCATATAAAGGTGGGGGAAGAAGAAGGCAGAGAAAATGGTGAAAATGATGGTGCTCATCTTCCCAAGTTACCATTACATGTGATGGAACTCTGCTTTTCTAAGGAATGACTGAATNTGGGCCTTTTCTGCTCCTCACACTACCCCACCAGGATGGAGGTACACAAGAAGGTGGGAAGGCACACAGTCAGGGCAGCTTACCCCAACTGACCAAAAAAATATTCCTGACCAAATGGCACCATGCTCAGCATATAAAGGTGGGGGAAGAAGAAGGCAGAGAAAATGGTGAAAATGATGGTGCTCATCTTCCCAAGTTACCATTACATGTGATGGAACTCTGCTTTTCTAAGGAATGACTGAATGCCTCCCTAACCACAGGAGGTGGAGAATGAATTCATTGTTTTGCATTACTTGTGTGTGGCTGTTTCTGTATTTAAATCCACATCAAATAAGTGGAGCAGGCTCTGTACTTATTAATGTCAATCACATTTATTAAACATGTGAATAGGGTATATCTGTTAACTTAAATGTTACCAAGTAGAATTCAGTCACATCTCTTGAAATTGATGTCAGATCCTTCAGCTTAGGGAAATTAAAAAGAAATACACACCACTGTGTGGTATGCTGGTGCCTCAGCAGGCAAATAGCTTTCCCCTGTGCTACGTGTGGTAAAAGCAAAATAACAGCATAGATAATATTTAAAGGAAAAACCACACTAAGGAAAGTTTCATCAGTGCAACAGCCAGTATAGAGAAGATTTTATTTTAATGCATTGATACAACTTCTCTGCCTCCTCTGAACTCAAAATCATGACATTATCTCTGTGAAATACCCCGTAACAAAACTCTTACCATGAATCAGGGTCTTCATGTACCTCTCTTCTCCATTTTTCAGAGCATTTTAAAATATTTGTTGCATCCTGTAACTTCAGTAATTAGACACCAGCAAAGACAACATATTCTACAAACTGCTTGCACCTGTACCCAACTATACTGTCCCACACAGCTGGCAAGTACTTGATGAATGGGCATACAAGAACCACACAAAATTAACCTGAATGTGATGTAGCAACATCTCACTAAAACTGCAGTGAAAGCAACCATACTTGCATAGCTTATTTTATCAAAATATTTCCCTATTAGTCTAACACATTTACCTTTCCAATGTATTCTTAGAAAGAGTCAAATTCTTAGTTGTCCTCAAATGTGGTATTCTGCTTACATTAGAACTGTTATCATCTTGAACAAGTGAGAATATGATTAAAAATTCCTTAACAATAAACTCTGACCACTGCTGGGATTATTACAACCACCATTCAATGGCACACAAACAACATTATCTAAGAGTCTGTAGCTGGAAATAAAGTAAAAGACCTTTTTCCAAAGATACAGAAAGGAGAAATTAACATAGGAAATTAATCCAAAGTGGCCAATGCATTTAAGTATATTGTTTCAACACTATGTCCCAGAGAAAAATACATCTACTAGGTCACCTACAACCACGAGCACAGTTTTGCTGAACCTCGTACAGAGCAACCATGTGAGACTCCTAACAGGAGCCATCGTCCCTCCCTCTGCCCACCAGCCTGCTCCCTTTGGGTGCTGCCCACATAAGCTCCCCGTATTTTAACAGCCCCATCTCTGCTGTAGCTTACATCTATATTCTTCTTGAATCCAACACACAGAGGGACTTGCTTACTCAGATCTAACTTCTTCCCAGAGGCTCAAGAGCTGCTCGCAGGCTAAGCCTATTTGTTCAAGCATAGAAGCAGTTATATTGGCTTCCAGCCCACCCTGTTTATCACCAACCCGACCAAACACAGGGCAATTGCAAATGCACCTTCGTCAGCAAAAGGCCCTGCAAACCTCTCCTTAGCTTGTGAGAGCCAAAAATGCTCCAATGGTGGCACCTCTGAGCTTTTTGTAGCACAAAATCCTTTTCATTTGCTACATAGCCCACTGACACATAAACTATAAATAAATTCCCAAGGCATAATAAATGAGAAAGGGTCTCTTAAACTACTTTTTGACCTGAAACTTCCCTTTTCACTTGAGTTGCTACAATTTTCTGCAGTGACTTACTCAGAGAAAAAGAGGTTATGGGAAAGACTGCAAGGAAATACTTGAATGAGTTGAAAGTGGTGTTTAACATAAAAAAAAAAAAGACAGGACAAGACAAGGCATTCATGCCAAATAGCTGTTAAAGAGGTAATAACTGAAGAGTGGAACAATAAAAAAAAATAAGATCCTGGAGTCTGATAAGAGCTGAACAGGAATCACACAAAGCAGAAATGGAATGAAAAAAAGAATTTTGTGGTGCCTTGGATGACAAGCAATATGATTTGAGTATGAAATGTAAAAAAATCTAGCAGTTCAGAAAGAAATGTGAAGAAAGCAAAATGAGCACTAATAGAGAAACGGCTGCACACTGCTATCTCAGCAGCCACTTAAATGAACTGCACACAAGGAAATCCAAAGGAAGAAAGTCACAAGAGTCAGTGCAAGTGATTAACAGAATTATGAACAAAGCTTCTAGCTGGAAGACTGAGTTTAGTCAGGAAAGTGAGCCCTGTTGCTGGCTGTGCCAGAGCAAGAATTGGATGAGTGACAGCTGGACAGTCGTGAGCTGGAGCTCAGACCTAGTGGTGGGCCAAAGGAAGGAAACCATGCCTAGCTACAAACTTTAGTGCATGGCTCTTGTCACCGATAGAGGAATTGCTCTTTGGGTCTCAAAGAGTAGGAAGAAACAGCTGCCTCTAATCTTGGTATCTCTGCATGGCACAATATCCCAGAATGCCATCATTGACATTGCAATGCCAGATCCAAGTATTTCACAGCAAGAATTTGTCTTTGAAACCCTAAGCTCAGTTTTGCAGACTTCCACACAGGAGAACACTAGTGAAAGATGCATAGGAACATTCCTGCAAGAAATGACTCAATGGCAGAAGTGGTAGGAGTAATGGGGACCACAGGAAATCACTAGGGTAAAAAGGTTTATCTGCCATACACATTTCATATTTACATTTTAAGAAACTTAATTTAAAAAGCTTTCCATGTTAACCAATGTATCTGCTGATCCCTAAGGACTACAGCATCAACGTTATACCTTGAGTTTATGAAGCTCATTTTTTCCCCTTGATTAGGTCTTATTGTCCAATGAGTGCTGCTGCAAGTATCTCTGCTGTTCTTAGAGAAATAGTGGCTTGCAGCCACCTTGGTCCTGTGGTTGTGCTCTTCACCACAACCCTTTTATTCTCTTCACAGAGGCAGACAGCTACACTTAAAAAAGATACAGGTCGTGTGCTCTATTACTGAGTAATTGCATCATTATTAAAAGAAAAAAAAAAAGAATAACAGAGAGGGACCCTTTGTCTCTTATCAATGCTAGCAAATGCATAGGCTACTGTTAGCAGATGAAAGCCAGGGAATACTGAAAAGAAGTGGTTTGAAATTTTGGTTAAGATTTGCATGGAATATGGTTTGATAATATCCAGTATTCAATTCTGTCTCATGGCCTGTACCACTGTGAATGTTCGGTTCCTGAGGAGAAGAGAAGCATGGACACTTATCAGTATTATTAAGAATGTACTTTAGAGTTTTTGAAAATATTTCCTTTAGTGCAAGCAAGTTTTTGGTAGGTTGTTACTGAATATCTGGCCTAAATATTTATTACTCTCTTACTTGATGGTTTGTTTATATTCTCTAAGTATTGTATTTTGTATTTCTTATAGGGTTTTCCAAGCAACTTCTACCAGTGAGAGATTGCTCATTAGTTATATATATTGTTCCATATAACACTTCCAGCACACTAAAAATTTCCAATGAACTTAAGATTCCACAACACCATACAGAAGTGACTTCCCGAGGCTCGTTATGTACAAGAAAACAGACTATTTCCTTAGATTTCAAATACGCAGCTTCTTTGAGAATCACTTGCAAATATGCCCTGTTAACATTATATTCCAATCCTGCATTAGCTTACACAGTCTCACTGTAATTAATACAGATACATAATCAATTAAAACCCATGCATCCTAAGGATGCTACTTACAAGAAAATAAGAGAAAATCCACCAGAACTCAAGCCTAAAGCACACTATAGAATAAAGCTAATGCTGGGATTTCAGTATTTTATGATAGAGAGTTGTGTTCAATAACAAAGTGTGTGTTTCACTTTAGATTACCATCATTTAGGTTATTGAAAACACACTGTACTCTGTAGCTTATGATTCTCTGGAGGGAGAAGGAAGGACAGTATTAAAAACTTCCTTTCATTCCCTAATTTAATCCTAGTTTGAAGGATTTTAGATAAAAATTGGAGATGGGCTTTCATTGTTGGGTTTCTCAGCTTTCTAATTATATTCCTTACTCTATAAAACATGCACCACAGTAAAGAACCAGAGGAACTGGCAGACTGAGGCAGACTGAAAATGTCTTAATTCTTCTGACCTTTACCACAATTTTCTTTCTCCAAGAGGATACACAACTGACCTTTTCCACCTACTGACAGGACAGCTTATGGCAGATTTCTACTGTGGAAAGCTTTCTGCAAATTCACTGCAGTTACTACTGTTAACTCAGCTCAGCCCTGCAAAGATATTATAATGTGCAGCTCCCTGAAATCTTAACTGTTGGTTGTTTCTGGTTCCAGAAAGTCACAGTGGCCATGCTTGCATACCTGCTAGCTTTCCACATGTGCACAGAGGCAAAATACCTGCAAGACAGCCAAACATTACAGATGTTCCCAGCAGAAACGTGGCTGAAGTGTTGCCAGATGCACCAAACATTCATCTAGGTCACTAGCTTTGCTGGGTTGAGGGATGTCTCAGCCATTAGGCTGCTTGGCTAGCATACAGGAGATCTCTCTCTGACTTAGGAGGTGACATTGAGAAAGTCACTAAACCTCTACAGCTCTGTTCTAGGTCTGCAAAAGGGGGGTGGACTGCATCTCCTCTTCAGTGTTATGAAACTGCTGTAGACAGTGAATCATTTGCTGCTACTCTGGTAACAGTGTCCAGATGGAGAAATTTGCAGAATATTTTAGTTGAAGTTTATAATTTAATTAAGGAAAGACAACAAAATATTTTGGGGGTATGGTATACAGGTTTTATTAGCTATGTGATTATTCATGCCTAGAAAAGCCAAGTGATTCATGAAGTTCCTATCAACTGACTAGCAACAAAGACTTTGTACCCAGCTGCATCATCCTGGTCTCTGTAAATTTCAGACTTTTATTAAGAAACCCAAATGTTTGTGATACTTTTTCACGTCTTTTTAATTGAAACTATTTTTACACTGCTCCAGTTGTAAAGCCAGACTCTTTTAGTAACCATGTGTTCAACTACAAGATCACTGTGGCAGAGAAAGCTTTATATTTTTATTCCCAAAATAACCTGTATTCTTATGCTTTTTTTTGTTTAAACTAGATTCAACACAGACACACACAGCCAGGAGTATCTTGAGTGGTTATCATACATATTGACAGAGAGCATCTGAAAGTGAGAAGCTTTTCCATCTCTACATGTGTCTCCATGGTCAGCAAAGACAAAGTTGCTGGGGCTTGCAAAGGAGCCAAAGGCAGTAAGATTTTAAAACAAAAGTTTTAATCTATAAATCAAGGCAGCAGTCGCATTGAGAGCGTGGGAGTGATATTTGCCTTTCTCACTTAGACTTGGTTTGGGATTTAAAATCCCAGGGGTTTCCATCCTCCATCCTACTGTGGTTTTACAGGGAAATGAGCACTGAGAGAGAAACATGAATACTCAGACAGGAAGGCCACAAAAAGGATAGGAGAAGAGTATGTGAAAAAAGACCAAACTGAAAATGGGAACCAAGCCTCCTTACACGCACAACCACTCAAGATCACATTTTCAAAACAGAAGTGGAATTAAATGGAACTTGAAGAGGCCTGTAATGCATCTACCAGTAGAGAACTTCTTGAGGAACAAATCCCAGAGACAGCTAGAGAAGTCCTGAGTGCAGCACTCAAAAATTATTACAAACAGCACAAAATATTAAATCTGATATATGTAATCTTAGCGCAAGAATTTCAGTGGTTTGACTGTATTTACTCTTTGGGTAAATGTATTCTTGGTTACATAAAATTCCCCTGCAGACAATATTTTTTGCTTTGCTGTATTTTGCCACTAACCAGTCATATTATTGTTGTGCCATTATGACAGAGAAAATACTGTTCATAAAGCTTCACAAGGGCCTTCCACAAAGAAAAAAAACACTCCTAGAAATAGCACAGGAAAGTGCTATTTCAGATTTTAAGACAAACAGAACTACTGCATGGTTCATGTACACTTAATTTAGAGTTCTACTGACACTACTCAATAGTTCATTCTATGTTGAAAGGAATTTATAATATAGGTATCATTAAAAATTATCCCGTGCGTCAGACAGAATGTCTCAGACTGGGAATGAAAAGTGACTTACAATCAAAATCTAAGAATAGGACAAAAGTACTATATAAAACAATATACACATAGTTTAAATAAATATATAGTTATATGTTGCATATAGAAAGAGAAAAGATATTGAATGAAAATTAATGTAGGTAGAATTCAGGAAGCAGCACATATTTTAAATCTTACACAAAAGCCTGGTTTCCCTGTAGAATTCCAACCTGGTTTCTTTTGTTTTGTAACACAAAAAAGCTTGGGTAAATATGTAAAGGACTGATTATTCATTATTACTTTACTAGTGGGTTTGGCTTTGACATTTCCTTCTTCATTTTCCTTCAGACTGCCTACCAAATACTACAAAGCTCCATTTGACAATGTTAAGCAGGAATAGACATGAAGAAAATCTGCGACTATCTTAGACTGATTTAGAAAGAGCGTTTCAAATTTGAATATGAAAATGCTGGTCCAATGTTGACTAAGAAGAGAAACAAAAATCTACAAACATGAGATGCAAAGGAAAAATGGAAGACCAATGCAAAATGATAAAAATCAAATAAAAAGCATAAAAATATAGACTGAAGAAATTTAGACTGGAAATCTTCCAGGAAGTGAAAAGATGCCATGGAATTATTATTTATTCTTTACAATGTTTTCCACAAAATCTCAAAACTAGATTATAAATATAAAGTAATGGTTTCATTTCTCAGAGGATAAGAATTTCTCTCTCATAATTAAGGACACATAATTAAAACACAGAATGGAAAATGCAATTGAAAACAAAGATGTAGGGGTGCCAAGAGTAGCATAAAATAAATTTTCTATTTCTGAGGAGAGTGATTGTAGCAAAAGACTTGCAGAAGTAGGAAAAAGGATACTGCATGAGAGATTCTTGGGTTTTTAAAGAAAATGTGATTATAGAGGGATGATCTAAATGTGAGTGGTAAAACAAACACAGGATAGAAGGACATCTCTTACATGCACATGGAAACATTGCTGCTGAATGCAGAGACAAGGTGACTTTGCTGAGCGAAGGCCACAGTTTCTGACACGTATCTTTTACTTTTCTTTTAAAGACAACTGAATATACTACCAAAATCTGATGCACCACAAAGTCTTCAAGAAACTGATGCTCTGGGATCTGTTGTTCATTTTGCCACTTTTCATATCTTAACTCTTGCCTCTTCAGCAACCTAAAGGTGAGATGCTCCCTCAGCCTGTCTCTGTCTGCTGCTGAGTACTTTGGACTTATTTTGCATTGCAGAAAGAAGGCACTTTTCAATGTCTGCCATTGACAGCTATTCTCCTTTCCCACTCATACTTTAGCTAGCAAAAACATACCTCTTGCTAAAACCCCCACTGAAGGTGAGAGAGATGGCCAGTTAGAGCATCCTATGCTTTTTACTAATCTGTAACTGAGAACCCACAGTGTGACTAAACTGTTTGTCCCTGAGAGAAGACTTAAAATAAAGCAAAGCTGCAACAATGAGAAGCTGGATAAATAAATCTTTGAATTGTTTGGTTTGGGGGTTCTGGAATATTTAGTTACAACTGACAGAAGTTTGCAAGCATCATCTACTTCCTCAACTGCACTGAACTCATGCTCCTAAACTAAACTAAACAAAAAAATACTGATCTTTCCTTGGTTTTGCAGCATATGCAAACTTTAGATTTCACAAAACTGTAAAGATTTCATACAGATCCTCAAAAACTAGGTATTTCAGGAAACATCAAACTGATATTTTCCATACTTATTTTTTCTCTTTTTTTGATCTAGGGGAAGAGAGTATGAGCTGGCTGAAAAGCTATAACTAAGGCTTTACCTTCCTGGTCTCCAGGAAGAGGTTAGAGAAGAAACAGGCTAATTTTGCTTTCTCTTCCATCTTTAAAAAGGTTTGTTTATATGTGCATTTGAGGAAAAAAGATGAAGGAATGGACTGGGAATAGGAATTTTCAGGATCACAGCATGTCACCAGATACTTTGTTTCTCTATCATTATCAAGAGCAATACTGCATTTCTCCTTGCCTGTCAGATTTGCTTTGTAGGGTTTGCCATATACAGGCCTTCATTTGTCACATTTCGGCATAGGAAATCTGGAGTTGTCTCTCTGTGGGGCTAATTAGGTCAGGAATTTCTATTCCATTCCAGTATTTCTATTTAATGCCTGAAAGTACAGACACCAAAGACTCTAACTGGACTCATCCTTTAGTATTAAATCCGGACTCATCCTTTAGCTCTGTATTTCCATCCAAAAGAGAAAAATGCCCTAGAAAAATTGCTACTAGAGCAAGCTAACATTAGAAACAGTTTGCTTTTCTTCTTCTAAATGAGTTAGTTAGAAACCAGTCAGCTGTTTGTTCAACATTCTGAGCCAAAGCCAAGCACCAATCTCTCCCTTGACTTGCATTAGCTTTGAGAGTGCAAACAATAAGCAAGCTGGGGCTTAATGAGCCTGTATGTGGGGTCAGTCTGGCAGAACGAAAGAGGATGGTCTCTTTTTGAGCTACCCCAGTTTGAAACAGAAACTACAGGGGGGATAACAAGAGCAAAAATGAACTAAGGACCTGCAGAGATACCTCACAGAAAGGACTGAATTGAGAGTGACTCCCTCATGGCTTCTTTACTCCAGCTGATTGTAAGATACTGTTTCCCAAGTCCTGGCACTGAGAAGCTAACCCAGATCAGCCCCTGTCAGCCTTTGGCATAGTGCAGGGGCACATCTGGACGGGGATGGAAAGACTGAGCCTCTTGCCCAGGAAAGTGTATTTTCATTTAGAGAGATTTGTTTCAAATAAAATGTGTACTATACAACATGCAAAAGCAACATGACTCCAAAAAAACACCCCAGCATCTCGAATGCTTTAACAATTTCCAAACAACACATAATAGAACCTTTTTGCTAAAACCCAATTGTGTTAAAAGCATGGACTTTCCTCATCACAGCCAAAATGAACTTGTCTCAAAAACACAGAAGACAAACAATTCTAGACATAAAAACACACCATCAACTAGGTGAAGTTGGACAATATATGCTAGAAGAAATACAGAGCCATGGTAGCATCTTCAACCAGTCTCTTTTTCCCAAATTATGCCACAAATTCCATTCTAAGATACATTTCATAATTTCTCTTCTACACAATTTAAAAACCTCCCTGGATTTGTCTGGTCTCCCCACCCTTAAAGAGCAAGAAGAATGACAACTCATTAACCCAAGAGGTGCTCAGTTATAAATGTGATAGGCTGATAGAAAATTCTAAAGGCAGACAGGATTAACATCACAGACTCAGAGAAGGAATTTTCAATTATTCCAAAGCAAGGTAATGAGCTTTTAAAAATTTTATCTTGGTAACACACTCCCCAAGCTGCAAAACAATGATCAGAGAAACTGAATATCAGACAACCAAATGGTTAAAATCCTGCTTGTGATTTGCTTTAGATGCTTTCCCTGGGAAAGTTTGAGTATAATAGTTCTGCGTAGGAAGAAAGGAACTGTATTTTAGTCATCTACATATATTCTAGTTTTAGTTGGGTTTTTGTTTTTTTGTTGGCTTGGGTTTTGGGTTTTTTAAAAGGTACATTTAATGATTATTCAGGAGTGGACTATTACAACTGTTAAAAATAATATTCTTATGGACTGTAATCAGCTCCAGTGTCTCTGCACATGTGTGTGGGTTGGAGATGAGCACCATGGCCAGTAGGCAGGGACTTTTTTGGTACTGATGGGGGTGTATATTAAATCTTCAAAAGTTACTCTGATTAATTCACATCAAGTCAGCATAATTTTCTTCACTTCTTAAGTATTCCAGCTGCCAAGATTCCTAAAAGAGAGTGAGTTGTGCTCCTGAGCATGATTATGGTGAGCATGATTACCTTTTTTTCAATCAGACTGAGACCCACCAACTCACAACTTGGCTGGGACTTTTCTTCAATCTCGTTGTCAGAGCAACATCCAGAAAGGTAATTTCATAGTAAGACACCAAGTCTCCCTTTCTCAGCAGCTCTCTCCTTTTAGGCTATTGATAGAATTCAAATTACGTAATTTCAGTTCCCTCAGGTACCTTCTGGCTTTTGACATAAGTACCAAGAAAATGCCTTCATACAAGGCTTCTCCATTAGCAAATGCCCAGGGAGCAGGAGAGGTGGAAAGATTTTGCTTCCCAATTAGTTTTATCAGGGATATTCAAGAAAAGTCTTCCTTTCCTATTATATCATCCATCCCATTAATGTCTAACAAGGAAAGCAGCTCCAAGTTTTACAAAGCAGTTGTGTCTTCTACCCAATAATGATCCTTTTCTGTCTATAGCTTTCACATCATTGTTTTGTTGATGCTTTTAATTCTTCTTGGTTTGCATCCATTTTAAATGAAATAATCTGATTAGATTCCTTCTGTCAGAAGGCTGAGGTCACATCAATCACAGCAAGAGTTTTCTGGACACATGGAGAATGAAAATAGGTTGGATATCTTTACATTTTCCATTCTCCTACAAAGAGTCAGAGTATCCATTCATATAATAGGCTTTAATACAAGCATGCAACACTTAATTGTATGTTTCATTCATCCTCAAAAATGCATATACAATCTAACTGAAACTACTGCAAATGAAAATAATATTCAAACTGTTCCAGCCAAAACAATGTCAAGTAAAATCTAAAAAAGGCTACATAGTGTTTCAAAAGAAAGTCTTTACATTTTCATATAAATGTCACTCAATTTAAAATGTCTAAATTTTTAAGTCAGTAAAAATAGTAAGTAAGAACTTGTCCTATTCACAGACAGAAATACATTGAAGAATATTTTTATTATAGAACAAATAGTGTGCTTGACTCTTTCCAAAACTCCTTTCTATTTCAAACAGCAAATTATAAAAACAGCCTTTTCAGTTCAGTCCTACATACAACAATTTAAAAAGCTACCTTTGACTTTGCTCTTCAGTTTTCTACTAATATATGAAATTATTACAGCTACACCTGTTTTGCTCATCTGTACTACCTTCAACACTTGAAAAGTCAGCCTACAAATGCATTTTGCTTCCTAATCTCTTGAAGAGGCTATTGGTTACACCATTCAACTGATTGGAAAATATAGAGAGGCAGTGTAAATTCCTAGTGGTCATGTATAAGGTTTAAAAAATATCTCTCCTTCAGTCATGCTTTCTGACATATACTCTTCTTCTTTTTATTACGTTAATATATATGTATGAACATAAAAATGTTCATACAGCTGAGACTGCTAAGGTTTACACAGAATCTATTCCATCAGCGGAGTTCTGATCTGCCTTTGGCTATTGGTCTTTGTCTTTTTGCTACTGATTTACTGTTAAACTCCTGTTATTGATCTTTGGTCCTCAGCCCTATGGAGATCAGGATATTCACATAATCAGTTCATACAACGCAGCAGTACATTTCCAGCTACTACAGAAAAATTGCATTTGTTTTTCTCAAGAAAAAGTAACATGCTGAACTATTGCTCTGGTTTTAGTAAGTAAATGGATAGGAACTAGGCAGAAAGAGACAAGGATTCATTTTCTCACATAAATATGGGCTTAAGTAACCTTGCTCTGCAAAGGTGAGAGGCTTCTAGACACTGAGATAATCCAGCTTCTGTCAATTTAATTATTTTTTACTGAGATTGGTACTCACGAAACCATTTCTGATTGACACCCCTGGAGATGATGTCCTGTGTTATCTATGGAACAGATACAGTCCAAGAAGCAGCTATGTTTTTAGGTCTGACTTATTTTTATTTCAGTCTTAAATATGTCCTTCAATTCTTAATTGATGATAGTGACATCTCTTTCCCACCAGCAGCCTTTTTTTTTTTGTAAAAGACAGCTAAGTTATTTCCTTCAGCCATATAGATTTTACTTCTAAACTGATTCATTCTCCCTAAATAAAGACCATATCTTCATAAATACTCTTATTATCACGATTGCCAAAAAGTCTGCAGGTTACTTAATCAGAGACTTAACTTTTAAACAGGGAAACTAATCTTTATTTACATTAAATAGAAACATCTGAGTAGTTACATTTTAATAGGGTTTTGTTTTATGGAGAAGGAGATCACTAAGTGAAACTGACATTACAGAAATGCAATGAGGAATAGAAATCAAGAAAATAGAAAGGAAAATGGGGAAAAAATAATTCTAAGATATTGACTGTCATGTGCTGTTTCACCTTTATACATACCACTAACTACATGGAGCAATGAAGCCACTTTGAGGCAAGAGAATAGCACAAAAATGTCATAAGAGTGACAGAAAATTTACAACCAACATCTGCAGAAGGCAAAAGAGAAGGAAGAAGGATAATCTAGTGAGCAGGCAATTACGAATCTGCTTAAATCTGAGCCTCAAGAAAGACAGAAATACAAAGGCTGGTGTGCTCACAGCCCAGCTCATGAAGCAATACTTGCAAAGACCCAACTACGACAAGAACATGCAGGGAGATTCTGCTGGAGGTGGCAAGGAGGCAATCAGATCCTAACATAAAAGGTAATATCCTAATCTCCAATCTTGATCTAAACCGTGAGCTTTAGTACCCTTTTCAATTTCCCTGTCCATGTTAATAGGAATATCCAAAGTTACAGCGATTATCAACATAAATGTCATCCTTGCATCTGGCTAAACTCTTGGCATTAATGAAACCCTTTGGCAAATCATGCATTCTAGTACCTAGGTTCAGCTTGTTACCACAACACAGATTTCTTGTGCATTACATACAAAATCTTTAAAGAAAAGGTTTTTAAAAGGAATTTAAGCACATTACACATCCTTGCAAATCTGTTAGATCCTGTTCTTATAATGAGAATAACTGTACCTTGCTGTATCTTACTTATCTTTATAACATCTCCAAATTATAGACTGTAAAAGCACTTACTACCTGAGTAATGATTAGGCAGGTGTGTAAGGGACAATGTACTTAGTGATGAAATTAGATAAACTGTCACATAACTCTTCCTTCAGCTTGGAAGAATTATTTTCTAAAGACCATTCTCTTGTTCTTTGTTAAGTTTTAAGTAAGTGAAACATCAAGACTGCTCAATATTGCTCTCCAAGGACAATCACTTCCCCTGGCCCAGTTGGCCACACTATTGCTCATACAGGCCCGGATGCCACTGGCCTTCTTGGACACCTGGGCACACATTGGCTCATGTTCAGTTGTTTGTCAACCAGGACCCTCAGGTCATCTATATATACATGTTCTCAGATCCTTTTCTTGCCAGGTAGTAGTTTTCCAGACACTCTGCCCCAGTCTGTAGCACTGTAGCACTGCCTGGGGTTGTTGTGACCCAAGTGCAGGACCTGGCACATAGCCTTGTTGAATCTCATACCACTGGCCTTGGCCCATTTATGCAGTCTGTCCAGATCCCTCTGCAGAGCCTTCCTCCTCTCAAGCAGATCAATATTCCCAGCCAACTTGGTGTTGCCTGCAAATTGACTGAGGGTGAATTCGATCCCCCCGTGCCTATCACTGACAGAGATATTGCACACAACTGACTCCAATACTGAGCCCTGTGGCACACCACTTGTGACAGACCATCAACTGGGTTTAACTCATTCACCACCACTCTTACGGCTTGACCATCCAGCCAATTTTTTACCCAGCAAAGAATGTGGCCATGAAAGCCATAAGCAGTCATTTTCTGCAGGAAAATGCTGCAGGACAGAGAGTCAAAGGTTTTACTACAGTCCACATAATTAACACCAATAGCCTTTCCCTCATCCATCGGGTGGGTCACCCTGTCATAGACGGAGATCAGGTTGGTCAAGCAGGACCTGTCTTTCATAAACTTGTGCTAGCTGGGCCTGATCCCCTCATTGTCCTGTATGTGCCACATGATGGCACTCAAGATGATCTGTTCCATAACCTTCCCTGGCACCAAGGTCAGGCTGATAGGTCAGTGATTCCTTGGATTCGCTTTCTAGCTCTTCTTATAGATAAGTATCACATTGGCTAACCTCCAGTCTTCTGACACCTTCCAGTTCAACCAGAACTGCTCATATATGATGAAGACTGGCTTGTCAAGCTGTTCTGTGAGCTCCTTCACCTCAGTATTCCTGTGTGGACTCTATATGGCCCCATAGACTTGTGTGCATTAAAGTGGAGCAGCAGGTTGCTGCTAACTGTTTCCCCTTGAATTATGGGGACTTCATTCTGCTCCTCATTTCTGTCTTTCAGCTCAGGGAGCTGAGTACCTTGAGGATAGCTGTCCCAACTATAAAAGACTGAAGCAAAGAAGGCATTAAATATCCCAGTCTTTTCCTCATCCTTTGTGGGAATGTTTCCACCTGCATCCAGTAAAGGACGGATACTCTTTATGTTTTCCTTGATAACAGCAAAACTTTCACCCTGCTGACTTGTCAAAAGAAGAAAGGCATCATCACTATGGGAACGTAACTGTGACAGAGAATCCCTGAACTGCTTATTGAGTTTTGCTGTGGACAAAAACTACAACAGAGATGTCAAGGAGGCCTGCCAGGGACAGAATATGTACACGGTCCCTCCATAGTGAGCTCCTTGCCTTATGTTTTAGTCCACTCCTTGTCTTGTTTGCTAAAGCCCTTACAAGAACAGAATTTGAAGATTTATTCCCAACTGTGGCTGCTTTGACACAGACTTTTCCACCAAACCTTAAAGTAGTTTTTGTACTTTAGAAAATCTATATTATGAATGATAGAAAAAAGACATGAATTTTGTATCAGGTGTCAGCAAGACACCTATTACTTAAAGACTAACAAGGTCCAGTGAGGCCCTGTTGAGCATTCATAAGAAGACCATAGGCTGGAGGTAAGGAAGGAAAGAAATGAGTCAGGATGGCAAATTGCTTTCTTTCAGAATTTCTTTGCTGGGTATCTTTGACAGTGAAGTTTCAAATCCCAATAATAGACAGAAAGATTTGAGATTAACATTCATTCTCAATTCTGCATCTTAGAACAGGGACAGAGAATGCCCTCATTTAAGATTCAAATTTAGCTCCCTCCTACTTGGAATTTTGTACCATCTTGTGCACTTCTTATGAAAAAATATTTACATGGGAATTGTCAGCTCAACAAGCAAAGGGAGAGGAAATTTTTGTGTCAAAGGAACAAAGCTTGCTGTAAGTTGGCTTTCTTTTTATCCTTCTTAACAAATCATTCTGTGGCATGAGTCAGATAATATGGAGTGGGAGGATCACACTCCAGCAGGCTGTGGTAGAGCAGGTGGAGCCATGGAGACAGCTTGGACATATGCAGCATGTTGTTTTCTCTAGAAGGACTTGGAGAAACAAGTGCTACAAAGCTGATTTTGCAAGGGTATCTTTCTGCCTAAAATCATACTTTAAAAACACTGTGATTCCTGAGTTAATTTCCTCCACCTGGATCAATTAATGTTTTTCTTCTATAATTTTTTTCCAAGATAAGGCAAAAAGCCACAGATTTCTCTCGCAGACTACTTGGTAACTAATTCTGAGAGCAGATGACAGCTGTTTCACTATAAATGCATAATACTCATGCTATTTTCTGGATACAGAGAAGACTCAACAGTATAGAAAGGATATTCCACAAGAGTTACTCATACAGTGAAGCTGGATTATTTTCCTTGGCCCCTAATCACTGACTTTTTCTGGTTCTTCTGCTGTTACACTCCAGGTTAAAGTAGCATCGTGGTACATACAAGCAAATTGTCAGGTTAACTCTAGACAAAGGTTCTTACAAGGCTCTGTATTCCTCCAAACCTCAAGAAGCTTTTTAAGAGTGCTGAAAATCTCTGAATTTAGTAATCAGTTTCATTTCATTTCCAGGATTATAGATGGCCTGGGTCTGTTTGTTTGCCCTCTCAATAAAACGGGCATGAATAAACAATAATGACAATGATTCCAGAGAAGTCACATCAGTGTAAATGAAAACATACAATAATTTAAAAAAAACAATACTTTAACTGGTCCTGTCTGATTCTCTTCCTCCTCCCTAATAAAATCATCAACTCTTAGCTTTTTGAGGACAGTGGGACTCTATTTTGGGTGAAGATCAAGAAACAAAGAAAACAAAGGTCCATGGAAAGGAGGCCAACCCTTGCATTAATGTGGCCCCTCAGTGGCTCAGCAAATGATTTAAAATAAACAAAGTGAACAAGACACAGTAAATCCAAATTTGAATAATGAGAACTTTAGGTTTGCTGTTCTTTGCAGTATTATTTATATGAAAAAACAGTAGCCCCAGGTGTTCTCAAACAAGCCCAGCAAGCTCCCTAAAGGTTTGTTAGCTGACTGCTTGCCTGAGGGCCACTGGATCTATTACAGTCTTGCTGCAGCTTCCTGCTGAAGAAAGCTTCCTGAGTGTCTCAAATCTGGCACCAGGCTAGCAGTATGCCAGAAAATGCTGTGGAGACCCCAGTGAGACATAACTTACTGTGCCTAGCTGGGATGACAGACTTTTGACATCTCAGATCACATCTCATTTTTAATATGTGTTAGGAGTTTTTAATCAAGGTGGAGGGAAGTGTCCTCTCTCCTTCCATGGCTGACAGCTCAGGCTGGGCACAACTGCAGCACCACGGGATAAGGGAAAATTCTCAGGGGGAAAAGTGGTGATGAAATTGGCATGATTGCTAGTGGCTTCTTGTAGGAGACTGAGCTAGTAATTTGGAAAAACAAGCTTGTTAGAGGAAAACAGGAATGACACCAATCTGCTGTAATGAGCAGGCAGTAGAACAGTGCCCTCATGTCATGCTCCATTCTGGGTTTGAGCCACACACTGCAAAGGCTGTGGCCTTGCTGGGTGTAAATGAACACAGCCAAATGATTTTTCCTCTCTTTTTAGTCTCCCAAGCTAGTATCAGTTTACAGTGAGAACAACAACAGACAAAAGCAATGCAGCAGTATTGAGGACAGACTAGGAGATTTCCATCAACTATGCTATATAGACTTTAATTTGTCAGGGTGAAGGAAATAAAAGACTGGATGCTTTAACCAACTTTGGTCTTGAGGTTAAGCAGTTACTCACCTGGGGCAAGGAGCTTCCAGTTTTCTCCTGACTGTGGGCATTTTTAAAAATGATCATAACACTCCAGAGTACCATCTAGCTATGAGAACATTGTCCAGGGAGTAAATTCTTCAGATGATGAAACTTTCCTTTCACAGATGAGAACACCGTTGCAAAGAAGGATTAAATTACTTGCCTCAGTATTATAAAGTAAATCAGTGATAAAATAGAGAAAATAATCAGATGTCCTGATACCCACTTCTGTACATAAATCACTAGACCATAATTTCTTCTGCAAGATCATCATTTTCTCCTTTCATATGCTATCTTGCTGCCAAGAGAAAGATTATTCTGCATGCTGCATGGACTAACATTTTTCCAAGTCTAATTCAAAACCTGTCAAGCCATGGAGTTGCTCTTCTATTCCCCTGGGAAATGATTCCAGAGTTTGACAGGGCAAGGACATAGATCCATGACAGGAAGTTTTCCATAACACTTACCCTTAAATTTTTTTATTCTTCACTTGTAGTCATCTAAATATCTTGTCTCTTTCTATAGTATTTATGTGATCATCAAATACTAGCAGAGCTGTATTTCCCCTTCTCTCTCCCAGCTATCACTTAAGCAAGATTAACTCTTTCAGTAATACGTCTAAAAGTAATTGCTTAAATTAAAAAAAAAAATCTTAATTTCTTTCCCTAAACTTTCTTCACTTTTCCAATATTAGACACTTCAATGTTTTCACAGTTTGTTCTTCTATCTTGACCAATATTCCTTTTCTCCCTGCTGGTGAGACAGACTGCAGCAGTACACAGGACGTTGGGAAAACTGGAGTCTGGAGCAGGAACTCAGTGATGTCACAAGACCCCTAGGTTTGAGGGATTACTGGAAAGCTCCTGGAACAATGTTTCTTTTCACTCATTGGACCTGGAAGGAGTGCCAGGTCCTACATTAACATTAGGCTAATTTACCCAAAGGCAAGAGGCAGAACTTACTGCTTCCTTCCTGTTCCTTTTTACCCTTTTAGCTCACAGAAATCAAAAGAAACAGACATTAAACTCCACCATTAAATAATAAAAATGAAATTGTTTGTTTCACTGCTTGGCTAAATCAGCAAAAGACAAACACCAATACCTGAAACCCCTGTGGTTTCTACTGTGGTCAGAATGAAGCCTCACAAAAATGGCCATCTCAGCAGAAATATACAACCCTGGGCTGCCACATTAACATAAATTACAGCAGCTAGAAATTATTGCTGCCTCTAATCTCCAAACACTCAGGAGCTGAACTGCGTTCAGTGGAATGACCTGTCCTCCATGATGCATTAGTGTTTGCACTCTCTCTCTCTCTCTCATGCGCACACAAAGCCTGTCCTTTTGAAGCACAGAGATTTACGTCTCCCGAAATAAAAAACCCAATACTTTAACTGCTCCTGCCTGGTCCCCTTCCTCCTCCCTAATAAAATCATCAACTCTTTGCTTTTTGAGGACACGGAGATTTCTGTTTTGGGTGAAGATCAAGAAACAAAGAACAAACCAAAGCTTCAATTAGCATCTTGCTACTGCCACCCAAAAAAGACACAATAACTTCCTTTCATCTCATATTTCTAAATTGAAAGTGATATGAAATAGTTAACAAAAAGTTACTGAAAAAAAGAATCTGTGTGTAATCATGCTTGTACAAAGTCACATAAAAAACCCAACCTGCTGATATCCTGTTCTTTGAGTTTATTCTGTGTATCCCTCTGACCCATCCCTTATATTCCATGTCTTCTCTAATTGGTCATTACTACTCCTTAAAAACATTACAGCTATGCCTGTGAACAAGTCTGTCTAAAATTAAACTAGGAGAAACTATTATGCACAAGTTCTTATTTCTGCTAAAGGTTGGCTTATTTTAATTTAAAAACTGGCTATTTTTTGCTTTTAAAGTGCTTTTAGTTGCTTCCAACAAAACTGATGAAAACCAGGTTTAAACCAAAGCGAGTACTCTGGCTTAACAAGGCTTATAGGAAGCAGTGTCTTGAATCAAACCAGAACAACTGATAGCAGAGGAGACCAAAGACTGAAGGTTTACTGTTGAAGATAGAATTACAAAGGTCCGTCTAAAATAATAATAATAATAATAAGCAGAGCTTGAATCACATGGAATGGGTAGATTTAATTGCCACCCAGGTATCTGAAAGGTAGACACAACAGAGAGTTGAAAACAAGTTTTTACTTCAGACAAAAGGATAACATCCTGCTGTTTGAGGTCTTGAGTGATTAAAATTTTGAAAAAATCCAGCCAACAGCAAAATACAACACACTATAGCTATGTGACTCCTTCAAAAGTCATGTGAGAGCAGAACACACCCTCCAGGCAGAGAGAGTGACAGAAGTTTTGGTCTGGCTGTGGGATGTGACATTTGAGGAAGAATACATACAGAGAGATCTGGTGCTCTGAGTAGAGAGGAACGTCTATGTTTCAGATCCTATTTTGTTTGAGAATGGAGGACTGTATATAGTTTGTTAAAATAATAATAAAAAAAATCCATTCTGACTGTATGCAAGTCATTTTCTCTTCATAAATGGAAAAAACTACTATCCCCAAATTTAGACCAACTGTTGTAGTGAAAAGAAGCACAGTTTTTTATAGGAAGATGGCAGCAATAAATAACCTGGCATCTATTACTACAATAAGAGCACACTGCTGACAATGTCTGAGGGTTACTACTCCAAAATCATCCTACAAAAATGACAGATTAAACCAGATCCATGCATAATGCAACTCTTCCACACATTCAAACGCTATGTTCAAAAATCCAGACAACAGCAAACACAACTCTCCATCATATCACCATGTAACCTGAAGGCTCCACACTACCCTTCACTTTTTAGGACTGAACAGCTGTCGTAAACATAGAAAGTATGTCAATATTAAAGATCACTGCTATTAAAAATCTACCAAATAAAAGGTCTGGAATAAAACAGTTATTAATAATCATACTTATAACATTTTATTTAGGACTAGATGTTAGCAAAGTGATACAACAGCATGTTAATGGCTATTTGATGCAGGCAACCTACACTGCGGAGGCAGGAGGAGCCCCAAAATCTTGCTTTCAAAGGGAGCTTTGCATCTACTCTAAAAGGCCTTTTAAAAGACTGACAGCAACACCAGATTAAATCTGCAACAGAATGGATGACTTTCAACTCTAAATCAGTGTTAAAAGTCTCCCACTCTTCTATTTCAAACTCACCACATATTCCCAACAAAATAAACAGCTGTGAAAGTGTGAATTATGCCTATATTTAAAGTTCATATTGTTAGGCTTTGGAGCTGTATCCCCTTGAAACAAACAGTCCCAACATCCCTCAAAGGCACTGCTTATAGGTTGTCTGCAGCTTCATCCATCTGCTTGGAAAATATTTAAAAGGATACATATCTATGAGACACACTCTATTAAAACATTGCCAGCAAATACTTCAAGCAGCACCTAGTTCTCCCCTCATTTATACCTCTCCTTTCACACCACAAGACAGCATCTTCAACATTCAGGCCTATCGGGTTATGTCAGAAACATAACCACTGTCCTTGTGTCATCTACGCCAAATATAACTCTTTTTTCTTCCTCTTCTTCCTCAGATCTAAGTCCCTGACTCTAGAAAGGTTGTCTACTTCTTTTATGCCTCAACTGAGAAATCAATAAATGCTTTCAGCCTTTCCAACTTTATGTTTTTATTTGACGAGAGTATACAACAACAACAACGATGTATGTGACACAGTTACAGTGGAATATTCCTAGGTGTACTATCACATTGCTGCAATTGAGTAGGATACAATAAAAGAGATTTAACCCAAGTGTTACCCTGCCTTTGCAATGGAGTGTGTGAACAGTTAATTAAAGTAACTTACCTAACACAGTATAGTCTGATACAACATCCAAATCCTTCACTGGTTAAATTTTAAGGTGACAGACTCACTCCATGGTAAAAGGTCATTCAACTCAGGGTTTTGTCCTGGAATAGCTATTTTATTACCATTATTACAGTACACTTGCCCTATTTCAACAAGCATACTCTATAGTCCCTCTTGTCCTTCCTCCCAACCAATTATGTGCTCACTGGACATTGGGCAGACCTGTAGTGAGATGCTACAGAAATGAGGTAAGAAGCATGGAGATAAAGGATTCCTGCTCAGTTTTGAGATGCTTTGCCCAAGGTTAGACCACAGGGCTGAATTAAGGATCATGATATGACTCTTAAAATTTACATGACAACCATAAAATACTCTTAGATATTAAGGAGAGATTAGGGGCCCCCACCTTGTCATAAGCATATTGAAATTGACAAAAATATTTTTCTTAAGTGAGTTCTTCATTTTGCTCATTTCCCTCCACTTAAATAAAAATCCAAAACAAAACAAAATACAAATGATTGCCAAAAGCTCAAATAAGTAAACAAACAACACAGATCATACAAACTCATCACAAAAGAAAACACTTTACTTTCTTGGGAGAAATATTCGAAGAAGCAAGGGTAAGCTAATCAAGTGATGCCAAATGCAGGCAGGCTGGGATGCCCAAGGCACCTTCCTGCCCTGATAATTATATAATTTGGATATTTATATATTTATATGAAATAATATATATATAACTTAATATTATTCCCAAAACTCTGGCTTATGGCAATCTCTTCTCTTTCTTTAAAAAAAAAAAAAAAAAAGGAAAAGAAAAGAAAAATCAAAGCTATGGCTCGACAGGTCTGCAGTAAAGCCCAGCCATGTAGAAAATAGAGCAGCAGCTGCACTACAGGATCAAAAAACAGAGTGAGCAAACTCCATCATCAGGCAGAATTATCTTCCTGGGGAAAAAAAAAATATAAATACACCCATCCTCACTCCCCAGATGTTTCACCCAAACCCAAGAGATTTGGGTTTCTGATGTAGGATATCTGTATATTATCCATTACCTGCCTCACAGGCTCATCTTTTTCAGATGTTTGGCTCTCATCAGACTTTAGTGTCCTTATTTCAGAAGAAGAAGCAAAAACATGCACTAGACAAGGAAGCCTAACCTAGCAGACTGCCCTTCACAGTCATATTCCATGCACAAGGCTCTTGGAGGAGTCATCCTGCCAAGCATGGGAGGAGGGTTGCGCCCACATCCTGTCAGGACATAACAACTAAATGGCAAGCTCAGGTAAGGTAAGTATATGAGAGCATTGGCAGACAGAGCCCAAATCATCTCACAGAAACAGGCTCAAACCGTATCTCCATGAACAACCATATTCTTACAGTGTTTAGAAAGCTTAATATTGCTAATACACATATCTACATGCGAATCCAGAGGCAAATTTTAGATATTAAATTCTCACCTCAAGTGCTTCTCTGAGTATATAAAATACCTCTCTCCCTAAAAAAGTTCTGCACAGTCTTTATCCCATACGATAGTGGACATGAGGCAGAGACCTCAGAAATACTCCTGGCTAATGAATTTTGAGGGTCCAGTATACACATGCTGCCCATAGATACAAGTACCTTCTTTTCCCTGAACCTACTGGAGCCAGATCCCTGCTTGGGGATTAGTAATGTATTCCCTGCAATGACCCTACTTAAATCCTTAGGAGGAGGAGGAGTGTCCTATTCTGCCTGTATGATTTCTGATGGTGTTAGCTAACAGCAAGAAATTGCAATCCCTAAAATACAACTAGACATCATTCTCCATCAGATGTCACCGAAGTATATCATCATTTCCTAATTTCCCCTGTCCAGTTCTCACACCATGTCCTTCTGACTTTTTTTCTGCCTATTTGAATGCATGAAATCCCTGGCTGCATAGACTGAGGCATTTTATCAGGTCAACCCTCAGGTGTTTGTGGGGCATACCCACTAACTTCATGGCTGGAATTAATGCTACGTAGTACTCAAGATTCCCTTGTTCATGCTTCTTTATATTCGTGACTTGTTAAAAAAATCTTCAATGCAAATGAAGTATTTACAGGACAGAAATTACAGGAAATCATAAGGTGCCAGTACACGGGTAGTGTAAATATACATCTTTAAAGTGGTTATCATACAACAATGGAAAGGGAACACCAGCAAAGACCTCTGGAGTTCTGGTGCTATATTAATGCCTTGGTCTTCAGTAAAAGGTTTTTCATTTGCCTCCATCTTCTACACATCTTTAGCCTTTTGGAATTGTCAGCCCTCTGCATGTACAGGAGAAGCAAAAAAACCACAGAGCCAACTATAAAGAGCAGAGGGGAAAAAGTGGGTATCTTTATAACAGAAAAGTACTGAGTTACCCTTTCATATAATCTTGCACTGCAGAGAAATCAACTTATTCACAGCAAAAGCAGTCAAGGGCAGGGAGTACACCCTCCTACTTAGTTTGCTATAATTTGTGAGATGATCGCAGCATAAAACAGCACAGATAAACCCTGTAGCTGCATTAAAAGCAGGTACCCAAGTTTGAAACAAAACAAACCTCACCAGAGAAACAGAGGAATCCAAGGAATTTTCATTTAATCCCCTCAAGTCTTTTACATTTAAAGCATTTCTGCCACTTTGACAATTCTTACTGCAATATACTAAAAGTACATTAGGATTACAAATAAAAGATATAAAAAGATAAATAAATTCTTGAAGAACTATGCTGAGACACCACTGAAACACTAAACTGGACTCAAAAGATAGGTTTGGTTTTATAAGCACCTCCAGGTAAGCTGAAAGCACAGCAGAACGTTGCCCTGTTGTAGTGATGCCCAGGGAGCAGCACCCCTCAGCATTGCACAGCCCTGCCCTCCACAGAACACAGCTGAAGAGGGCAGGTGGCTGCTGAACCAACACATACACACACTAACAAATCCTCTGGAAGCCCCAACAGCCAGTCTCCAGAGGGCCTGCAGGAAGCCAGAATTGCCCTCCCGTGGCCTCTCTCTTTCATACTCCAGTACACTTCAACTGGAGCAAAAGCCCATGTTAGCTGCAGATCAGCAAGCTGCAGACTCACCCAAGCAACAGGCAGCGGGATAAATAATGGAAGTCGACATGTTTGAGAGCAACTGGGAAGTGAAAAAGATTCACAAAAAAGCAAAGACAAACAGCAACACGATAAAGAAAGTAGCAGAGATGAATGCAAGTGTCACTCATCTGCAAGAGGTGACAGCACACAAATAACTGACAACTGGGCACACTCGGGACTTTAACCAGTCCTCTAAGGATATGGTGACATGCAAATCATGATCTGCCTCTGGAAAAGCGCTTTATTCCTCCTAAATTGTGTAAAATGGGCATGGGTACATAATGCAGGGGAATTTTTTACATGTACTCTTATGAAAAGATTAGGTCTTTTTCTATCTAGAGCAACTGCAAGCCAAGGGCTGTCTGTACTGCTTCCAGATGAGCTGCAATGCACGTCTCCGACTGACCTTCAAAACAGTGCCACTAGGGACTGTCCTCAACAGGAAACTCTTACTACTGCTCCTTCCAATTTCACAGCCACAGCTAAGACACAACTCCAACACTCAGTCCTTAAAGTCACCTTGTGAGACCTCAGTGTTTACCCATGAAAATTTGGCTTGTGGATGCACAGAAGTTCTTGGAAGAATGAATGGTAGGTGCACAGGCCCAAGTTTGAAGAGAAACAGAAACAGAAAGGAGCACAATGCATTGACTTATTTTCCCACATTCTGAAACTTTGCATCACTTCAGTGATGGTCTGTGGAATATGTTGGAGCCTCACTGACACAGTAGATTTCAAGTAGAAATCTCTCACAAATATACTCAACAATCTGACTACCACTTGCATAAAAGAAAACACGCACATGAGACAATAGTGTATGAGCACATTTCTGGAAGGTCTAAAAAACACTTCAGTCTGTACTGAAGCTTTTCTTGCATTACTTGTCAGGAACTACAAGGATGTTTGCATAACAGATTTTCTAGAAGAAAATCCAGCATAGGCATTAAAAAAGGTGTTTATTTCACATTAAAATATAATACTACAGACAAACGTTAACCTACTTTTCCTCTTCTCCAGCAATGGGATGAAAAGAGATTTCAAGATCATCACTCATTATCATTATAGCTTCACAAAAACAACACTAGCAAGAGCTGTAGATAAGAATTATGTTTTTACCACTGTATCATCTAATTCCTGTAGTTTTCATAGGCATACTGTGTGATTTGGTTATTTTTGCAGCTTTTTTGCATTTGCAGATGTTCTAGCAAATGGTATTTATTAGAGGAACATTCCAGTCTCCAAAAGATGCACATTTCAAATAGCATATTTCACAGATAACACAAATTTGGATGGGCTCAATGAAACGGAGAAAAGGTGAAAAAGAGGCCAGATTCACCAAGAAATATTTGCTAAAGAAGTTCTTGAAGAGCATGATTTAACCAAAACTTCTTAATTTGTGTAGGCCAAGAAAGAAGAGTAAATATGCAAATGTATTATTTGTTCTGAACAACTTTTAAACTTCAATATTAGTTTCAAAATCTTGGTATCTAGCTTGAAAGTAATCATGTAGTATACCTGTATGCAGTCCTCTTACATCTATATTTTTTTATCATTTTGTTATGTATAGTCAGAACTTAGATGACTCTAAAATGTCTGCAACACAAAGGTCTCCCACTGCCATAAAAATGAATGATAATACTGTCTCTTCACATGCCATTTCCAATCCATGGCTATCAAAAACTTTTGACAATAAACCTTGTAAAGACCCTCTGAAGCATTATGAATGTTAGCCCTTACTTTCACACCTACAGCAGGCTGACCAGATATCAGAACTAGGCCTGCAGTCCAGGAATTCTGACCATTTTGACTGCTATCTCATGCCATCTCTCAGCCTTCATCACAGCAGCCACACACCCATCTTCACACTTCTTACTTCTAAATATTCTCCCAAATTCTTCTCCACATAGCAGCACAAGAAAAGTCAATCTAACACAGAAGAAAATATAACAAAACCAACTATACTGAAGATAGCTGCAAGCAATTTCCAATTATTCCCTGATAGCTTGGCATCTCTTCATAGTGTCATTTAATGCTATCAGATAAGAACTAGTCATTTTTCAGACAAATAGGTGGAATCTAATCCTCTTCTCCTACCTAGGTTTACAGGACTTTTCTTGTGAGTTATCTTCAGAGAATTATCTCTTGAGATTTTCTTCTCTAGTGGAATAGGCTAAAGATATCACGTAAGTTCTGAGTTCACCAGGGCACTTGACATTTTCTTCACAAAATGTTCTCATGCCAAGTAGGTGGGATATTATGCTGAATAATATTGCTTATGCTGCAAACATCAGCATGAAAGGGACACATTTCCTTGGAGTGGGAAGTCTGGAACTAGCTAGAAACACATTAAAACAGAACTACTGATGGGCATCAACACAAGCTGCACACCCATCAAGTAAAGAAATTACCATGTTAGTCAATACTAGTTTTTAGCTCCAACATTCATACATGTGAAAAGAAAACAGTAATTCAGAAGTCCTTAAGTTCTTTCACTTCTCTGTCACCTGATATGATTTTATGCAACAATCAAAAAACACTGGTAAGCTGCAGCTTCTGATACGGAAAATGTTCATATCTCTCTCCCCAAACACATCATAAAAACTTCCCATCACAGGCACTATAGCAGACTGTTTATGGTCTGTAAAAAATGAAAGAAATTATCTCTCATTTACTCTAAGGGCACTAGGCCAGGGCAGCACAAAAAGGGAAACTGATATGGCTGTTAATTCACAAAAGATTTGTTTTAGGAATTATTCTAGGGTATTCCTTACCAAATGTCCTAGTCTAATTCCATTCCCAACATCCTCCATTAAAAAAGATAATATAAATATAAAACAATTGGAGAAACATCTGACGATATATCATATTCTGTAAACATCTCATTTACAGCATGGTGTCTGCATTTATCCTCTTTTCATCCACACTGATGATGAGCTGCTTTTGTAGCTCTCCACAGACTTAACGCTAATATCTTGGGGAAAACAAAACCACTTTAGAAGTTATTTTGGAATGTACAGATATAATGCAGGAACATTATTCTCAACCTTTATATTAGTTTCAGAGGCAAAACAGAAAGTACATTAAGGCTGGTCTGCATAAAATTTCTCATGAAGCGAGATTTTGGTGTGAGCTAGAAAAAAGACTTTCTTTGAACTCCGTATTGCTTGCATTTGCATTTTGAAACTGAAATTTCCCCTTGAAACTCCCAATATGTTTCTGTTACCTTCAGGGAACAATAAGGGAGCCCTCCTGTGGATAATGCATCAAATTTAAATTCCCATGACCGACAAGGAGACTATGTAACCTAGGGGATAAAATGGCTCTATTTTAGAGCAAAGAGAGTGAGGTGGTAATCCACTGGAGGCTGTAGTTTAATTTAAATGGCTATTAACTTTGTTCCATTGGGGCAGTTATAGCTTAATTCATACTACTTTTCTGAAGCAAAAGAAATCATATAAAATAAAACATCCAGGCTACAAAAGATATTTTAACAAGACAAAAAAAAAGTGTGATGGCTTTTTTATATATATTATGAATGTTAAAACATAATTATTTATGCTTCCAGCTCCTGGAAGGAACTTCATTCATGAGGTTTAACTTCACGGACAATATTCACATGGGAGCATCAATATTGTTTATATTAATAAAGTTAGGTATTTGCTCAGTCTGGACTCTGTGTTCCATAGTACATCACTTCCTCCTTTAGATGAAGCATGGCAAAAAATATAATACCCTCTTCCTCCTTTCTGAAACAGAAAAATACTCAGAAAGAGAGACCACCAAAACCAAGTTAACTCTATTGCCTACCTTCAGTTCTTCTGTTCAACTCATCCATTTTGTTGGCTTTAAACAGAGCTCTGCTCTCATAAGGAGCAAAATGGCCATATACACCATCACAACACGTTGTTGCTTGTCTGCCACTGGCTTTAAATACATTTTTCAGAGAAACAAATGAAAAAAATAGTACTTGGCCCTACTAGGATTTCAGCACTAAAAAAAAAATTAATTTCTATGGCAACCACTTCTAGAGAAGTGCAAACATCTTTAAAAGTTTTGCATAATCTTACATTATAGACTATAGGTGTTGACTTTTATCACATCTAATAATTTCTCAGCATCCTTACAGGATACAGATTCTGCTCTGAAGATCACAATTGCTGAGTTTCTGCAGTCCTTAGATTTATGCTTAGCTATCCTATGTGCTCAATTCCCTTACTTGATTTCACTTTGAAGTGGTTGCATGCAAAATGCCAATCACAGTAAAATCTTACAGCTGTAGGAACTCCTACTGTAGAGGACACTACAGCAGGAATTGTACAGGCAGGTCAATTCACCAGCAGGGAAGACAAAAAGCTGCACTGGAAGTTAACAGAGCACAACAATTTTTTTACAATTACTCTGGCAAGGAACTGAAGAATATTCAATGCAATTGAAACTGCAGGGAAAACTTAATAATCACTTGTAGTCCAATTTGTTCACAATACTGAAACTAATGCTTTATCTAAATTTACTACACAGCTCTTGTGGACTGCAAGTAATCAAGGCTTGACTTCTGCCTTCTGTTGAAGGAATTTTATCACAGATTTTTACAAAAGTAGAGATAAAATTCAACAGCTATCATGAGTCCTCTCTATAAACAAAGAACACTCAACCTAACGATATTTTCTTGTTTTGATCTGCTCTCTGAAAAACTGGACCTAGTGGAGTATTTCCCTACCCCAGATGACAAGCCAATAAGGAATAAAGCATGAAAACATGCCTTACTTCTTACTTAGTCTGCCATAATAAATGGCCTGATTTCTAAATTCACACACATGAGCAGGAAGATTTCCATTTCACTCAACTAAATCAAAATCGAATCTATAATACAAGACAGAGACCAAATATCTGCAAACTCAAACACAAGCAGTAATCTTAGAATTTGGTATGTAGAGAGTAAGAAAGCAATATTGTAGACTCAGTACATACCAGTGTAAGCAAAGCAATTCTGAAAAATGGTCTATCAAAAGAACAGTATCATGCACATGGCAAGAAACAGGGCAATAGGCTTAATATTTCAGATTAGTAGTAACCTCTGTGCAGGAGAAGAAATATCTTCTGTGAAAAGATGTTTGAAATACGAATGCACACCGGTATGCTCAATATTGCCTGTACCAAAATCCACAAGGAAGTTTAAATTAAACTACACAGAAGGATGCTTGAAGAAAGAAAGAAAGAACCAAACAAAAAAGCCTCCAAAATGAAAAAAACAAACAAACAAAAACAACCCAACAATAATCCCACAAAACCAAAACACACAACTACTCAAAGACATGTGAAAACAAGAAAAAGCCTAAACAAAACCAAACACCAAGATACAAGTGAAGAAGGGAAATGCCTTCACTTTGGGGTAGAAGCTCTATGAAAATACTAGGAAAGCAAATCAGTGAGAAGATAACCACACTGAATAGCTGGTTCTGAAAATAAACGTGGGTATCTCACAATGACTGGTCTCTCCAGATTTTCATACAATCATCCTATTTTGTCATCAGCCAAAAGTTACAAAAATCTCCACTGCTCCTAGCAGTTTTAGGAAAGAAGCCACCATAAAATATAATTTCCAAAATTTTAGAAGTTCTTTCAATATTAAAAAGAAAAATATTCAAGTCTTAGGATAACATTCAAAGCCAGCCACATTGCAGTACTGTGACTCATCAAATTCTGACCTAACACAGCATGAGACAGGAGAAAAGGCTGAGGTAAAAGGCATGTCACCAAACCAATTTCAAAGGTCTTTGTGACCAGAGGCAGATTTCAGTGACTAGTTTTCATAACACCTTTAGCTCCCACCTTTTACAGAGTATGAGCCAGGGTCACTACGGTCCTGGAGATGAGATAGTAATACACAGGATAAGAAGGAGAGGAAAAACAAAATAAAAAGAAGATTCATGACAGAATTTGGAGCGTTTAATACATCTCCTTAGAGATCTTAATTGCACATCAATCTTCTTCAGCTGGAGAGTGAGAGGTGAATGTGCAATTCTTCAGCTTGGCACAGAGGGCAAAGTGGAGTTAGAAGAAAAGGAGAAAAGAAGGGCATGCTCAATCAAAACTGGATTTCCTCTCACCATGAGAAGACAAGAAGCTTTTCCTTAGTGCTTGCCAATACAGGAAAACTACTTTGGAACAAATAAGAATGTGGCTTAGCAGCATTCTGTCTGTAATTCCCTTATTCTATACCTAGAGTTCTTTTGGCAGTTAAGCTTAATCCACTTCTAACCCACACAAAGGCATGTTCAGTGCAGGGTGCCCACGCAAGGAATTAGCAGAGAATAAGTATGCTAAAGTAAGAAGACGTAAGCACAAAGTTCTTCATCAACCTTCATTGCCAATGTCACCCTTGTGACACTCCTGCTGCCAAGGCAGGAAAAAGAATTAGGTGGGAATCGTTGCTCTTCACTCCTGTAAATGAAAGTCAGAGAAGAATTACCCCCTGCTGGTATCAGAGCAAGCCATATCCAAGCCATCTAGCCATATTCAGACTGGCATGTGCAAGATAAAACAAGAACAGAGTAACGTCCAATCTGTGCTATGTTTAGATGGACTGGACACAAACCTCTTTAATGGCTTTAAGCTGTGTGTGATCTATGTGGCTCTAGATAGATCTTTGACATTACTTATTGTACATCTTGGTTTTGGCTGGGATAGAATTAATTTTCTTTCTAGTATCCAGTATAGTCCTGTGTTTTGGATTTAGTATAATGTTAATAACACACTGATGGTTTCAGTATTTATACTATGTCAAAGACTTTTCAGATTCTCATGCCCTGTCAGGGAGAAGGCTGGAGGGGCAGAAATAGTTAAGAAGGGACCCAGCCAGAATAGCTGACTCCAAAATGGTATTCCATAGCATATGGCATCATGCTCATCATATAAACCAGGGGAAAGCTGGTCAGGGGCCGCTGCTCAGGAGCTGGCTGGGTATTGGTTGGGGAGTGGTGAGCACTGTGTATCACTTGCTTTGAGTATTCTAATGCTTTACTTACCATAATAATCATCTTTCGTGTCCCGTTTAATTGTCTTTGCCTCAATCCATAAATTCTCACTTTTAGTCTTTCTCTCCTCAATCCAGTGGTGGGGATGGGGAGCAAGTAAACAGATGAGTGGTGCTCAGTTGCCATCTGGGGTTTACTATGACACTGTATGAACAACTTATCTATGTAACAATAACAAGAAAAACATTTGCTACAGTCCAGACTTACGAGATTTAGATTGGAGATCTATGTAATCAACAGACACTTGATTAGTAACTATGACCTTGTCTGTATTTTATCCCATAAATTCAAGATTAGTTAAGTCACTAGAGTTGAGATGACTATCTCAAACTCCAATTCTCGAACTCTCTCATTCTTCAAGTTCATGTTCCTAAAGGTACACCAACAAAGGACTGCCCTGTAATCCAACACCCATTCATACCCACAATATTTTGTTCTAAGGGTAGCTTAGAGACAAACAGAAAATAAAAAAGACACTAAAAAGCATTGCCAGAAGAGTTGTATCTTAAACTACATTCCTTAAAACACTGTCGACTTATGTCCCACTTAAGTTTTGGGAATAAAATTTCTTGACAGACTTAAATGAACACTGTCAGGATTAAAATTATGAACCGTCCCCAGATGAGCATGAAGCAACACACACATTCAGACCTTTTTAAGCCATTTTCCTCTAGGTTACTCATGAGACTATCAGAACATGTTAGAAAAATGTAGGTTAGATTTCCCTATTATTTTAATTTAAGATATGCATGAAGTGAGAGATGAGTGGTACCAACCCATTGCACTTTCACTTTATGATCTGTTCTTCCTTGCTCTTATATTTAACGTTTGAGTAGAAAAGAGTGGAGAAGTCTCTCTCACTTTTGAAAATAATGATATTAGAATTCTCTTCTTCTATAAATAAAAAAGGTATTATAGAATCTATGCTTTCTTGAGGTGAAGCATAGGCCACATTAATTTTTAAAGCCAAACCCACATTTTGAATCTCAGCAGAACATTTCACATTTCGGGCCTGGCATCTCAACCATAACGTAAAACCTGCACTAGCAAAAGATGAAAAGAAGAAAGCACGCTTGTCTGCCCTGGAACTCTGCTGCCCTTAGGCAGGAGCCAGAAATAATCCCAGAGGCAGAATGCAAATGAAATGTCTCGTCAGCGTGCAGGCTTTAATGCATTTTACCTTAAACATTTACATTAACAGATGGTCCCCTGCAGTCCCATAAACTCACTCCTGAGTTCATTTCCATCTCACTCCAGGCCCCATTTGTCACTGCTCGGACAGAAGAATGCTGCAAGGAAGTTGAGCTAGAACAGAGGAATGGGACTAACTGTATGAAATGATTGGTGTCACCTACATATAAGCATTTGACCTCAGTTACAAAGGGAGAAAAATTTGTATCTAAGAGGAAAATTACGGAATATGGTGATTATCAGATGACCTAGAACTATCAAGATTAAAAAAAAAACCCTCAAAAAAAACCCACAGAACCGAAATAACAAAAAAATCCAACCAAATACAAAAGAATCCCTCCCAAAACACAAAAATCACAAAAAATACACACGCCCCCCAAAAAAAACCCCAAAATCACCATCAAAAATCAAACAAGAAAACCACACTGCTCCTTTTGGGAAGGAGGCAAATGATACTTTTTAAAGTAGAGATGCAGCTGTGTACTGTGACAGTGGATTAGGCTAGCTCATGCATCTAAGGAAAAGTGACTGACATCCGGAATGGCATAAGACAGCCAGACTGCTCAGCCCTCACTTGTGGGAGACAGAAAACTTTCCAATCAGTCCAGCACTCTTGTACAAGACTTCGGCTTTGGCTGAGTCTCGAAATTCTCAGCTCTGCCACAGAAAGTGATACTGGTTTAACCAGGGGCAGAATAGAATTAAGCCCTGCCATGGTAGGTTGAAAGATACCAGCTCGTGAGCCACAGCTCATCTGTGGCTTGGGTTCGTTATAGCAAGGAAATAAATTTTGATTTGTTTGCCTTATTTTTATCTTGGCCAAAAGACAAAAAGAAATCGTTAGAACAAAGATACATGCCAAAACAAAACTCTCAAGTGCAAGAAGAAAAACCACAAATCAGCCTAGTTGAACTCTGTGAGGGATAAGAACAAAAATGGATAAAAACTGGTGACAAGGTGCTACTTCTGAAGGATTTGAAGAATACGAGCAACAGGGTTTGATCTATATTCTCACCAGAGTCTTGCACAGATGCCATAGGTACTCAGACTGTCCCAGATGTATAATACACTGAGTTATCTCAGAACATTTCTCTGAAGCACAAAAATATCAACTCTATTTTTCAAACTGAACTACATCAGAGATAAAGAAAATTGTCACTCTACAAAGAATATCCATAGTCAAAAAGAAAAATTAACTGAATCACTCAAATCTCCAGTTAATGTCACAATCATTCAACTCTGCCCAGACCACGCAACAGCTCTTTCTCCCTGTGCAAGCAGGAAACAGGTACTGGGGTGAACTAGCATTATGGTCTAAGCTTGCAATGGTAAGGAAAAGCACTGCCAATCCATTTTTTTCATCTGAGAAAGGATGCCTTTGTTTATTAAATGAAAAGCTTACTTTACTTCTCTAAATTGCTTCAGGAGCTAGAATATGCTAAACTTCACATTGCTTCCATGGATCTTATACTGTAAATTTGAATACAAAACATATTTGAGAATTAATGACAGCGCTCTACAGCAATCTTCATAAGACCATCCTGTTGTGTCAGATTACTAAAATACATTGTTTTCTTTAAATCAGAAGAAGCTTGTCTACTCTAACATTCTATATCAGGTCTTTCAGCCTGAGTCAAAACGTGAGACAATTGTGAGAAACATTCTTTTCCACTCATCAGCAATTTTCACACGGGTTCTTTAGCTCCAGTTTACTACTGCCCAATGACTTCAAAGATCATGCACCAGAGAATCCAGGTACTTCGGAACAGGATTTTCCCAAGCAAAATTTAAGAATATATTCATAAAGATATAATTTTTCTTTAACATCTCACACTTTATAAGACATTCAGGAATTTATCATGTTCCCTCTTTTTAGAGGGTAGTTAGAAGTCAAGCTTCATAAAACACAGAAATAGAAAAACTGCATTCTCCAAAAGTCCTATACTTGCATTCATGACGCTCACACATTCTTTTCTTTCTCTAGAGTTCAACAGCAGCTGCCTTGAAGGAAACCTCTACCCCTAAAATGAGTCAGTAGTATTCATGATAACCCTCAATTTCTAACCCTGCTGGTACCTGGCAATGAAAGCAAGTCACAGCAGAAAGGGTACAGGAGAGCTGCTGGGCACTGCACTCACGGCAAATTCCTCCAGCTCTCTCCTTGTAAACTTAGGCCACTGCCAAGTATAACTCAGGGACTGTATCAGGAGGGGAAGAACAGCCTTGTAAAGATGGACAGCTATAAAAGAGCCACCTATATCTTTAACATCATTGTAAACTAGTTAGAAATATCAGTTCACTTCAACAAAAACTGATCACGACCTGTATTTTAAGCATTTTTAAGTTCAAGTAATCAGTTAATAATTAGTAATAAATAGTAATCAGTTAATAATAAGCAATCAGTTAATAATAATAAATCAGTTAATAATCAGTTAAAAATCAGTTAATAATCTATGTCAGAAGTCTCTCTCATTTATACCGTGTTTGGGGCTAAAATACATTTTATTTCACTTTTCAGCCTGTACATAATGAGGAAACAGGAAATGTAGCAGAGAGACTGGTTCTTCAAAGATGTGATAACAAAACAAGTCTGAATGACAGTAAGAGGGACAACCTTAACATTTTGGAAGTCAGTGGCCAAAAAACTACACTGCAACAGTGTTCTCCTCCAGCAGTTAAAATGCAAGCCTGACTGTTGCTGCACTTCTTCTACATTAAACTCAGTGAACACCTGAGGGGTTTGCAGTGAGAGGAAATTTTAGGCACCACCTTATCCCAAAGGCAGCCCTCAGTACTTCTGTATCTCAAGGCCAGCATGGTCACTGTGAAATTCAGCCAGTCTGCTTGCAGAAAAAAACTCTGTTTTCACACCAGGTTACCCTTTCCATCCTTGTACCATCAAACCAGCTGAGGAAAGAACACTCCCTCATGGCTGCAATATTCACTAGTTTATATTTGTTACTATAATTACATTTTGGTCTTCTGCTTTAAAAAATCTGAATACATCCTACAAGTTTTTGCAAACTATATTTCCTAAACAGACATGCTGATCATCTTCAAGCAGCCAGACCTTTCCAATAATTGCCTGCTAGGATAGCACAGTCCTCATCCATTTATTGTGGCCTGCACTGGAGGATTTTTACAGATATCACAGTATGTGCTGCAGTGCCCAGAGTAATGGCAACCACACATTCATAGGGTATTTTGAAAACACCCACACAACACTGCTTGAAGCTGCATTTGTGCATATCCTGAGAGAGTACAGGTGACTTCTGCAGGAGCAGCAATCCTCATAGCTCTTCCTGTTCATAACAATGAACAGGTAAGCTGTATCCACTGGCAATGGCTGGATTTTGTAATGGTGACTACAGCACACTTCTCATAGAATCGTTCCCTGAGCTATCCCCATGTGATGCTACCACAAGGAATTCAACTCCTAGAACAAAATAAACGCTTGAGTACAGGTCTAATACTTGCAGAACATTTGTGCATACCTTGCTCTCATTTTTATGCCACTGTGACTCAACAATAAAGGAAAGAAGTCTCCACTCAGTGCTACTGGATGAGATCATGATAGCAAGTATTTCATTTCCACCAAGAAATTTTTACTCATTATTCTTTTCTCTTCTTTCAGTGAGTGGTGATTTAAACAAGCTACATTTATAGCACTGATTCTGCGAAGGGAGAGAGTGCCCAGTGAGATGGGACTGCAAGTGATGGGTCCCAAGGGAGCTAAAACACAGATGTCATAAAAATCCATTTCAGAAATTGTACACAAAGGCACAGCTGTGCAGTGGGAAGCAAAACAGGTGGCACTGGCATCAGGGGCTGGCAGAGCATGGAAATAAACACACTGCCTCGTGTTACAGTACAACATTGCCACAAGATTCTATCAAAAAGGACCCCTTAACAAAGGCCTCCTTCGTCAGTGCCACTGGAGAAGTTGCTGAGGTTAAGCAGCCCTCTTCAAACAAAGCATCCCCAGAGCACAGAGCGCATTTGTCCTCGATCTGTGAATTTACACAAACTACCAAAGACTTGTGAAGTCAGCTGGAGTTAAGAGCCCCTCAGCAATATACTAAATCAGTTCCACACTCACCCCAGAGTCCTCTACTTAGAAGCAGCTGTTTTTCTACTGCTTTTGTTCAGCTTTGCACCCTGAGGTTGAACAGGCCAGTTATCTCTTTCACTCAGTGTCAGGGCAAAAGACAGCAACTGAAGCAGCGCAGGACCCAGGAGTCATCTCATTGCCATTTGCCAGTCTGCCCACAAGTCCAGGCTGCTTCATTTTCCTCTAATCTTCTATTTTGTAGGCAAATTCTCTCTGCACAACAGATTTTGAAGAGTTGACCAGCTCTCTCCACAGCGCTTAGACCAGATTTAAGGGCAGTGTGATCCTAGCAAGATGTGAGGTTGTGCAATTTACTGCTATAAATCACCTGCCTTGATTCAGGTTTGGACAGCTGGAACAACTCCATCTGAGGCAGTGGGGAGCTCACACAGTTCACTGACATCTGACACCTTGCAATGTTTTAGAAGTATGTTCTGAAAAGCAATACCACTAAAAATGATAGTGCAGAGCTCCTTTTTTATTTTGTGATGCCAGATCAAATTTTCTGAACAGACACTCAAAAACCTAATGTAGCCATCCCCACCACACTGTCTCTTATGTCACCATCCACAACACATATCCTGTTTTCAGAACATAGCTGCCACTATTGGTGCAATCATGATAAACACACTGGAGAGCCCACAGCAGTCCCCTGCTTTCCAAAGGTTCTAAATCTAATCTTTTTGAGAAGGATATAACTATAACCCAAATAGATAGCTTGGGACCGCGTTTGTGTCATCTGTGCTTGTTTTCACATGTGAATTTTATTCTTTGTAATTACAACAATGAAAAAAAGAGTAATAGCATATATTTGCATCTCACTGTCCATCTGTAGAAAGATGTTTGTATGCCCAGCTGCTTTGCAAAATCACTGAAGATGTCAAGTTGATCATAACTAAGACACCAGTAAAATGTGAAGTTAACTTAAGAACATTAAAGCAGCTTGTTAAAAATTGAAAGCGTATGGAATTACTTTGGATATCAGGCATTTTGAACCCTTCAGTCTTTCCTCTGATACTTTTTTGTATTTGTATTGTTTGAAGGAACATACCAGGATTTATTATGACTAGAAAATTGCTCAATGCTATTACTCTTCCAAATATTTATATATTTTGATGAAGAGGATCTTCTTCCACAATGTTTCCAATGACTCTGAGGTATCCAAGAAATACAAGGTGCAGCTCAGAGAGATTAAAGGCACCAAACTTCAAGACACAGCGCTTAGAGAGAAAATAGTAACATAGCTGGTTGAAACAAATCACATTTTGAAAGAGAGTTCAGGATAAATGTAGAGATCATTGCAGAAGCAGCTTTAAAAAACAAAAAAGCCTCTCCTGTCCCCTAGGTCAACTCCAGTGACAGTCTCCAGCTGGAACTTGGCTTGCCTGTCTGCTCAGCCCAGCTTCACTGTGATCCCTCCTTTGACCCCCACAAAGAGGCTGCAAGGCTTTGCTGGTTCTCAGACATTAGGCATGTGAAATAACCAAAGAATTTTTTAAAATTACTAATAACTGACTCTATTGAAATTTTATTCTAACATCTTAAGTGCAGGGAAAATATAAAATTCAGCTTGATGCCAAGGAGAACTGTACTCAGACCATCAAAAGACCATGAAGGCTGGAAAGATAAATTTGCAAAGAAAGCATGGGTTTAGGACAGTACCACCATTTTTTCAACAGATTCTTTGAAATACTAGAGAAAGATATTCAAGCATTTTGGGACAAATCTAATGATTTAGTTTTATTTATTTAGAAATATAATTATGGGTGTATGAAAAGTCATTGAGCTCACAAATGCCTTTAGCATCAATGGGAAGCCAAATATCTCATTGTGACTGCAGGGATAAAAAGATAAATCAATCAAGCTTCTTACCTCAGTTCATAAATTCAAATTCCTCATATGTGAGAACCCTGCCCCTGCATTTTCAGGAGAAAGTATGGAAAAATAAATAATACTGGATAATAGCTGATTCTTCTCAGCCTACTGTGGTTTTAGCACAAATGGTTTTCACTCATTTAGCTAACTGTGGCCACAACCCCATCTGCATCCAAAGATGCCTGGTTCTACTAATTTTTACATCTCAAAGCATTGCATCTTAGTGCACCCATCAGATTGAGCCCTGGATATTGATTAATCCTTAGCAAAAACTGCTACAGCCCTCTTTGGCCATAGGCAAAGAATATCAGATTCCTTAATTCCTTTTTCTTTTCTTTTCCATTGTTTTTACTTTTCTTTCCTTTTCTTCTTTTTTTTCTTTTTTTTTAACTCATAAATTAATTAATCAATTAAGTGCCTGGCAGGGCCAAGGCCCTCACCCCAACCTCGCTTTTGATTAACATGTCAGAGCACCAAAATGGCTCTTTATAAATCTAGCTGAAACAAAAGCTATTGACCCAGACACATTTGCAAGTAAATCTGGTTGGACCTCAATCAGAGAGCATGTGTTTGACAGCAAATTATGCTTAAGTGCTGCAGTAAGAAAAATTAAAGGACTGAAACACACACCAGCAAGTCTAGTGAATGAGATTCAGAGCAGAAAAGAAGTGCAGGTCTGCTTCTTATTATAGGAATCCAGCACTAAGGAGATTTGTTGCCCTCCAAGAATGCTTGGGCACAGAAAATGATCCTACGCTGCTGTGAAAAGGGCAACAATCAGAGACAGGGGCTAAGGGGAAAGCTAACTACATTGCAGGAGACCTGAAAATGTCACCTTGTCTTTTGATTAGGGGTTTTTCAGTCTAAAGCTGAAGTCGAAGAAAGCACAGTTTGCAACTGCTGCTCCAAGAAATTATCTTCAGAAAGGCCACAGCAACACTACAAGTCAATGTAATGCAGCTACCAGCTCTGTCCTTACCCAGATAATAATCTGCCATATATTACTGAAACAAATACGAATTCCAGCGGAAACAACAGCAGTAGACAGCTGAATCCTCACAGAACACAAGAAACAAGGAGATCCTGAGCAGGAAGGTAAAGCTCTCCTCACGCAAGGAGAACCACATGAACATGTAACAATCATTGCATGCTACAATTCAACAGAAAAAAAAAATTGTGTCCTGGAACAACCTGGAGGCCAGAAAAACATATGCATGTTCTTAGGGAAAAAAAAAAAAATCAAATAAAACCCCCCACAGAACAACAATTTCATTCCCACCACAAAGGGGCTAAGACAGCTCATCATTTTTATTTAACTATGCTCATTTGGGTGTGATAGTTATCAAAATAATTATGCCAATATAAACCCTAATTTAAACACAATTCTGTACGTTGGCACAATAATCATGGCAAAGACCAGGATTTCTGACTCTCTTCTAAAACAACTGTGCTCTGCTTTTGAAATCTTCTTCATGCCTCTTCCTCTTTGTCTGCTTTATATCACAGTGAGAAATCATGGTTCATAATAAATAGATTAACTAGAAGTGGAAAATAGTTTCCAACACTTTTCTCTTGAGACTAGGGAAATAACCTTCCCCTCAAGGTTTAAATGAACTTCATGAATGGACAACCAAAACTCATAGGCTGGCATGTCCCAAGGAACTTTACAGACATAAATCCTCCAATCAAGTCCTAGAAATCTATGTATATTCTCTGCCACTGTCAGCTGGGTTCCCACTGAACAAGGCAGGCGGTCTCACAGATCAGTGGGCAAGTTGTGCCTCTGATGTGTTTGACTGTCACATTCATAAACACAACAAGCTATGCCAGCAGCAATAGCAAGGCAGCATGGTGGGGGATTCAATACAGTTCACAAGCTGCAGTGCACAGCATTCATCAGTGCAAACAAACTCAGTCCACAGCCCTCCAAGCTGCCTTTCACAGCAGGGGCAGACAGCTGCCAGTGCTGCCCTGTGTCCTGCTCTTGCTCAGTCCTCAAATCCTGAATCCCCAATGCAGGTGCTATTCTCCTGTCACTATGACCTACTGGAACTTGTGGCTACTGCCTAACAAATACTGACCACTTAGGACACTTTTAGAAGCATCTCAGAGAGATGCCCCACCTCTCTTAAGGGGAATTGAATGCCAAGCTTTTCTCTGCAAAGGGACAACTATACAAGCTACATCAAATGCCTCAGACAATTACATATCAGTTCCAAGTAACTATCCTGGTACCTGAACCCAGCAAAGAGCATTGTCTTTCAGGCCATGATCTCCAGCCACATACCATCTCCTCCCATACAAGTGCATATGAAGTGCATATGAAGATAAGTGCTTTTTAAAAATAAAGTAGTAAAAAAAATTTACTGTGGTTCTTCAGTATCAAACAACTTTTAAAAATGCATGTTTAGGAACATTTCTCTATCCTCTCCCTGAAATGCTATTACTGAGATGAAATTGGAGTATTTAATAGCATATTCTATAGTGAAAGAGACAGCAAGGAAAGGATTCTATATTCAAATTTCAAAATAGAAACTCAGGAAAGTAGAATCTTACTATATAACCCATCATTTGAAAGAGTAAAAGATTGCTCTGGCCAAGAAATCTCCAAGAATTTCATCCATCCCTGGAGATAAGACTCTTAGTTTCATGCTTGATAAAGAATTATACCACCAGTCCCCAGTACCCTTGGCTTCGTGCTGTGTCCTAGGCCAGAGCTGATGTGATGTAAACTGCTACCTACTGCATTGCTCCTGCTCTTGGACTCTCCACACATCAGCAAAAATGAGAACCCAATGGATGGCAGCTGGGGATTCTGAGCCATGAAGGGAAAGAAAGCAAAAAGAAAAGAAAAAAGGAATTGAAAAGGGAAAACTACATTGGGTACCTTGACAGATATTGACGAGAATAGAAACAATAAAAAAGCCCCTGCTGTGAAAAACTCCTCAAGTAGAGGATGATGCATACCATGCAGACCTCATGCAGTGTCCTCCCTCAAAGATGTAACAGTTCTCATCAGCTTTGCTTCTGAAATATTCCTCCAGGAGAGGAGCGCTGAGCTGACACCCTGCCAGTCATCCCAATGACTGCTGACCGCCTCGGGGAACATACGGATGGGAAACTGATGCCTGCATTCAAAGGCTGCTGTCAAGCCCAGATAATAACCCATGCTGCAAGGCAGCATTGCCTGAGCACGTGTAAATACCTACAGGATCCATACGTACACACACATATTTACATATCCCCACTGTATCCACGGTGATGAGAGGGAGACTGAGTTGAGTCTGCACGATTCTAGCAAGCCTGAGGTGGTGTTGTGAGGCACAATGTGAGCTTATCCACATGACAGCTGCACTAATTCCTTTGATCTGCAGTGACTGGGTTGCCTCATTGCTATGTTATATAATAATATAAATTAAGATCAGCTACAGTAAACAATAATATAGCATGAAATACAGTCAGTGTTTGTTCAGTGGACATTACCAGGATAGACTCAGAAATAGCACAGCACCTGGAGAGAGAAAATACTGCCCTGAGGTTTTGACATGAAATTACTGAGCAGGACCTACTGGATGCTCCTTGCCCCTCATCCTCAGAGTCTGACCATCTTGCCTCAGTTTTGGACACACTGCACAGCAGCAAACTCTGAGCCCAAGCAATTCTCCCCTCATCTCAAAGCTGTAAGGTCCCAGTAACACGTGGAGATTTGACTCTAGTCAAACTGCAGTACCAGTTTTCCACTTGAGTGAACTCAAATGAGCCCTTGACTACCTGCCACACCTTGCCTGCAGGTAAATCCTAAGGCTGTAGCAAAAACTTTACCCTGTATTCCCTGTGCCTATTTGACTAATAGCAGTAAGAAAACTCAAAGGAAAATGCAATAGGACATTAAATTAGTTCATTTTCTATATATATAACTCTTTTAAAATTTGCAGGAGCGGACATCACTCATTTTAATTCTTGGCAATATCACATTCCTGAAGATGCTTCCTTAACAAACGTCAGTGGCAAAGATGAGGGCTGGTAACTTTGAGAGGTGCAGTTAGTTAACACTGCAATATTAAAAGTATTCCTAATTTTTAAATTTCATTCCATCTCCTTTTTTCTTTTTATTGAAGAAATAGAAAAAGGATAGAAGACTATGCCCTTCACAACCAATCCAAACATTATTTTTTTATACAGGAATCCACAGGAATCCATGTGTTTTGTTACTGTCTAGGGCACTGTGGAAGCTGACAACCAAATAACCAATTTAGGGGCTACCCAGCCTTAATCCACCTAAGCAGCAATGTATTTCATAGAGTACAGATCTAATTAAAAATTCATCACTTGGGCTGTAATTTGGTCAGATAGTGGCTTACCAAATATGAAAATCTATCACCTCCCCAATGAAATATAAAGCAATACTTAAGTTTGAAAGAGGTGACAACAGTCAACATCATCTGATGGAGGGTTTTCCTCATACCCTCTCTCTTTACTGCAGCATCAGTTTGAGTTACCCAGGACTCAAAATCTCAAGAATAATTCCCTTTATGCTGTTCCCAAAGCAAACCACAAAAATAATCAGACTGAGGCCCTATGATTTACAGGCAAGCAGCTCTGATTCAGTCCAGAATCAAGGAGATCAACAAGAAAAGAATCCAGAACCATCACTAAAACTTAAGTGTTTTCAGCATGCCACAGCACTGATTAAAGTGTTTCTAAAAGAGTATGTCAAGTAATCACCTTTCCCAGCACTGTGTGCCATTTCTCTGATCGTGACAAGGAATTCTCTTAAACAGAAGACATCAGAACTCTCTTTATCGAGTTGCCCAGGTAAAACAGCATTTTTTTATCAAAAGTCAGCCACATACTAAAGGAATGCTTACTAAAGAGAATGAAATCTGAAATTTCACAATAAAGTTGCTGTGGATGATGGATATGAGGTGCTTTCTATGGCTCAGTAAAGCCTTGTCAGTCATCACCATCATGTGGGCCAAGACTTCTAGTTCCTAATACAGTCGAAGACAAACTCACTGAGGCAGCTGCTGTCACAGCTAAACATCATTGGCTTTTAGAGCAGCACCTTTTAAAAGACCTGCTGGCTACACTTCTTTTGATGCAGCCGAGACTAGAGTCACCTTTCTGGGCTGTGAGCATCCATTGCTGGGTCATGTCAAGTTTTTTATCTGCCAACATCCCAAAATCCTTCTGCTCAGGGTTGCAGTCCATTTTTTACCCAGCCTGTATTCCTGTTTGTGGTTGCCCCAATCTAGGCACAGACCTTGCACTTGGTCTTGGCTGAATGCCACCTGGTTTGCACAGGCCCACCTCTCCAGCCTGTAAAAGTCCCTCCGTAGGGCATCCCTTCTCTCCTGCAGGTCAACTGTATCACTTGGTGTTGTCGACAAACTTGCTAAAGGTGTAGTCAATCCTGTTGTCCACAGCACCAATAAAAATGCTAAAAAGATCCCAAGAATGACCCCTGTGGAACATCACTCATCACTGGTCTGCACTTGGACATGGAGCCATTGAGTACAACTCTTTGAGTGCTACCATTCAGACAATTCCTTATCCATCAAGGGCTCCACTCATCAAATCTATGTCTCTCCAGTTTAGAAGCAAGGGTGTCACTTGGAACACTGTCAAGTGCTTTCCACTAGTCCATATAAATTACATTAGTGGCTCTTCCCTTACCCACCAACACTCTGACCCTGGTCATGGGAGGCCACCCAACTTATCAGGCTCAAGTGGTATAAATATTTACCAGAACAGTACACGGGATACCCATCCCTTGGCTTCTAGGGCTCCTTAATAAATGCCTTGTACAGCTCTGTAAAACATGTCAGAAGTGTAGATAAGCACAAAGCATATTACAAACCTACAGAAGCTAAGTGGCTTTCCAGAATTTTGGTTTCAATGTTTCTATTATTTCTAACAAAGTTGCTTTCTTTAGAGGAGGCTCTAGATGGCAAAACAGCTTCTGAATCAAACTGAGGGAAAGGACAGTTACAGAACTCCAGGAAAGCCTGGAGTAAAGCACAAAGCTACAATTTATCAAGTTCAGAGGCCAAGGAAAGGAACAAGAATCTAAAAAAAACAGTCTTCTCACTATTTTTTAAGAGAAATTGCTCAGCATCTCAAAAAGGAAGGTGACAATGCAGGTTTAAATCGTAGCTAGGACTGGAAGTGAAAGATCACAAAGCAGCTGTAAACCGTTAAACAAACAGAGACTTTGCTGCTTAGCCAGCATACTGATGCTAATGCTACCAGCCTAAAAAATCACCAAAAACAACATACAGCTCCATTCTAAGGAAAAGCATACCAGAACTTCATGGGTGGGGGTTGGACTCTCCTTCCCAGCAACTAGCAAAAGCCAGGAGGAAACGGCCTCAAGTTGCACCAGGTTCAGGTTGCAAATCAGGAGGAATTTCTTCATAGAAAGGGTGCTCAGGCATTGGAATGGGCTGTCCAAAGAGACAGCAGAGCCATCATCCCTGGGAGTGTTCAGGAATCAACCGGATGTGGTGCTTAGTGCCATGGTTTAGTTGACATGGTAGTGTTTGATCAAAGGTTGGATTCACTGATCTCAGAGGTCTTTTCCAGCCTTAATCATTCTGTGATAGCCTAAAGGTGCACAGGATTCAATGAAGCCTATCCCCATGGTGCCTTTAGCAGCAGGCACCCTTCCCTTCAACTCTGAGGAGGCTCACCTTCACTTCACTCTCCACTTCAAAAATAACACAAAACGTAGATGAGATCACAGTCATTACCAAAAAGCTGATGCTTCTCCACAAAGCATACTCAGTATTCTTCAGAGCTTGCTCACCAAGGAGCTGACCCTCCCCAACCCTGCACAGAGGGGATCTTTGACTGCATGATCTAGCTATGCCACTAGAAAGAGGTATTACTGTCATATCCATTTACCTTTGCTAGCTCCTGGCAGCACTGGTAGGCTGTCAAGAAAAGAAATGAGCTAATGTTCACCAGCAGACCCTTGCCCGCTTCTGCTCTCTGGACATGACAAGCCCTGTCATTTCTCATATGTGAAAAATCAGAGTAATAATGCCTCTCCCCTCCAGGATGATATAATGGTGTCTGCACAAATAGAGAAGAGCAGCAGAAACTCTGGCATTCAGTACATTGTGCAGTATACAGATATCAAGAAAACAAACAATATTTTTTCTATGCCATCTTTGATCTAAAGAGGATTTCATACATGGGAAATTGGCTCACACTGCTATTGAAGAAAAATCCATTGAAGCTAGTTCCTCACTGTTGGTTCTGTCAATAGCTCTGCCTGTACAAGTCAGAGCCACCACATTTGGCACTTCCTTGTTTTCTCTAACTGTGAGCCCAGTAGAGGGATCCGGAGGTCACGCTGCCTGTAATGCAGACCTTTCCCTACTGCTAGAGTTGCACAGGCTACAGGCAAAGACTGCTACTGCCACTCAGTGCTGACACTGGCGCTGATCATTTCAAACAGCTGAGGAAAGGAGAAAGAAATGTGGAAGGCTGAGACTGCAGAGAACAACTATTTCTTCCTTCTTGACAACAAGGCTTTTCCATGCGAAAAGACATTACCAAATTTATGCCCTCTTATGGTTCAAATAAGAGACCCCTCAGAGACCCCTACCTGCACAAACATATAAGAAGGAGTCACAGATTGGGCAGGAAAAGCCATATTTCCACCCAGAGATCAAAGCTGCAGTGGACCTCTCTTCCAACTTGTGTTCCCCCTATCCATCAAGCACCTCTCACCTTGGCCAGGTAAGAATATTGATGAACACCATCTCTTTGCAAGTTCATCAACAGCATCATACAAATAATATGAACAGCATTGAGTAACGCTAAAGAGAAGCCCATCAGCAGCTGCCTTAAGATAGCCAAAATTATCCTAAGTGCTTATGGACTACTTGTCACTGCTGGTTACAGAATATCTTGTTCCTTGATGATTCACTTTTTACACACCAGTGCACAGGTTATTTCAAACAGATCCCAAAAGAGGTACTGTGATATACTGAATAAATTGTACAAAATCTCTGAATGGCTCTGACATTTGCAAAAAAATATTGCACTAAGCGAGCTTCAGCTGCCCCAGGAATGTGTAAATGTATGTACATCTACACATACTTGCAGGAAAAAAACATAAGCTTAAACACTAGGCACACCAATTTAACAAACAACGTGATGTAGTAAGTCTGTTACATAACTCAAAGCAAACAAAGGTAGTTTATCAAAAGAGAATTCTCTTCCTGCCATGATCCAGAATGCACACCAGAGAATAAAAAAAACCCACAATTACAGAAAAACCCAAACCCCAATAAAATCTTTTTCTGAATGAGCACGAAGGAAATCTTTTCTCACCATGTACCAAAACAAGCAAAGACAAGGCATGTAAAAGTTCACCTGTGCTGTCACCTCTTTCTCTGCTACACATTGTATACAAATGATTGCCCTCAAGGGTGTAATTTAATTCTCATTTCAGAATTAGCACAGTTGCTATTACAGCAAGGCCATTTTCTCTGCAAGAATTCATAAAACTCAAAGTCCAAAAGTTTATCTGGGTTCTTAAACTGGCAACGGCACTTAGACACAGAAAAAAGGAGAGAAACAGTTTAAAAAATAGGAAAAATTTAGGACAGAAGGACTGATGAAAACACAATGGTCAGCAGACAGTAAAAAAGAGAGGAAGAGAGACAGAAAAAAAGGAAGGAGAGAGGTGAAGGAAAGAAGTGCATTTTTATTACAATATTACAAGCCCTCTGATTGCTCTAATTACACCTAAAGGAAAACAAAACTTGCCTGCTAGTGGTAAGTGCATGAATAATTAACTGGAAAGGAAGGAAGGCAGCAAAGCTGCAAAAAGCCCAAACAAGCTATGGGTGGGTTCACTGAAAAGCAGGAAAGCATTTAGTTCCTGGTGTGTGGTGCGTTTTTTTTTTTTTTCCCATTTTCCTCCTTTCCTGTATGTCAGCTGAGCTTTTCTTCTCCTCCTCCCCCACCATTATTGGCCTGTGGTAAGCTACGTCAACTTGTGATGCTTATTCATTTTACTGTGACTTAGCACATTAAGTGTAAGCTGTCTGATTCTACAGACTGCTTGGATGAGAGCCTCTCCTAGGATAGCCCGAGAAAACACACAGAAAATGGATCTTTTTTTTTTTTTGGAAAGAACAATAGCTCAGTAGTAGTAGTCCCGAAGGTGTACAGTAAAATCTGAGACTTCAGTAGCCAGTATAAAAATACCTAGACTCTTTAAATGTGATAGTGCCCCTTCTCACAGCTATTCTAAACAAGAAGAGTTTGGCCCCAATATCTTAACCTACCTCCAATCTTCTTAATAATTTAAGGAGATACCGTAATGAATTGAGGAGAAAGGATTGTGTTCTTTTTGTTTTCTCCTTAAACTGTCCTTTCAATTGGAAAAAGTAACCCTCAGGAGTTTGTCCTTAGCATAGAAAGTGAAACTGAAGTCTTAGGCTTTGGAATTTATTGTAAAATACAAACCCACCTAACCTACCAACCATATAGGAAAGAGGAGAAAATAGTTTGACCTTGTACAGTAGCATACACATTAGACAGATGGGTTCAATGGGACATGTCTGAAAATAAAAGAAACAAATCAAAACAAAGGCGATCAAGTATCTTAGATAAATCTTTTACGTTCAATATAAACAAAACCTAAACATTTCTGGAAATATAAGTAGAATTTTATAAAGGAGCTAGAGGGAATACGGGGTGGGTAAACATGTTATTAATGACTTCAGAGAGAACCTCAGATGACGAAGTATTAATCATCATTTCACATCCATTTTGCTGAAACCTCAAATAAGAAAAAGAATAATCAATTCCAACAGAAAGTTACTAATAGGATCCAGCAAAGGTTGTATCTTTTCATCCTGAAGCATTGTCTTTGCTGATTCATAGGAATGAAAACATTTGCTTGGAATTAATCAAGGAATTAAAAAAGAAATCTTGACTTAATTTTCTGGCATTCCAGAAAAATGCTGCTATCAGTCACTTTATGTCTATAGTGGGCTAAGTGCTAAACAAAGCTATTTTCAAATTATGGATATTTACCAAAATAAACAAACGTATTTATTACACAGCAGGCAAGGAGAAGAAAAAGAAGAAGGAAAATAAATATTTAGAAAGAGAGGCCCTTACATGTATTTATTTATTAAATATTTTGAAGTAAAAGCTTTTTGGAGTGCAGAAATCCAATTGCTACATGCACCATGATGGATTAGGTCTGGTAAGATGAAATAAATAGCCATTCATCTTACTGCTCACACTGGCACTGGGTGTACCATGTACAGAACTGAAATGAAAAGCCCACAGACAGCCCTAACCTTGGGACACATGCACTACAAACATTTGCAGAACAGCTTTGCTACCAGAGCTAACTTCGAATGCCCTTTTGGAGTCTCACACCAGCCATATTTGAAGCAGCCATTCTGTTATTCTCCTCTCTCTATGGATACTCACACAGAGAAAAGCATGTCCATAGTCATCCATCCTCGAACTACTTGAGGGCTTTTTCTCCACTCAAAGCATCTCAGGAGGTGTGCCCTAGAAACACCTTTTGTCTACGGCTGTAATACAACTTCACACTACCACCACCAAATGCTGTGGTGGCATTTTGTTCTTCCCACTTTAAAAGTCTCTTCTAAATATGAAGATTGAAATAAACATCTTGAAGCAGTAAGTTAATGTATCAAAGTCTCCTCTTACATACATTTTATAATGCATTAGTAGTTTTACTGATCAAAGTTATATTGCCCTGAGGAAAAATAGAATTTCTGCATTTGTGGCAAGAGAATTAAGAGCAAAAAAATCTAGTCTTGCTGGAATCTGAACCTATGGGTGCAGGATACTTTCCACTTTGACGCTGAGAGCCCTGAGTAATGATCCTCAGTCCAGTACACAAGTTTCCTCTTCACCTGGAGAAGAAAAGACTAAAGAAAGCCTTGATCTTCAGCATCCTATTTCAGGGCCCTTAGATAATTCTGGGGATATAATCATCACTAGTATTAATGTAGATGCACAAAAATAGGGATTCAGATGAATAGAAACTTGAGAGTTTGGACATTGAGCAACTCAGGCATGGCAACACATTTTCTCTCTGGTGCAGTAAGAAGTGACTTGCTATTCACCAAGCCAGATACTCACTCTCACTTACTGACTCCTGAGCCATGCAAAAAACACCCCATTCCTACTTTCTTCCCCAACAGACATAATTTAATACAGGACAAAACTGTTTTGTTACTAGGGTTTCTTCTTAGATTTTTTGTTTTTTTTTTCCCAAAGTACCTTGTCCTTTGTCTCACACAGCTTTTTATTGCTTAGTGAAAGAAACTTAATGACTTTTCAGCAGTACAGTAATTACAGTCCTGGTAGAGTCTGTAGAGGCAGGAGGTCAATAACACCTGAGTAAATTTGATTCCAAACAGCACATCTACCTTCACCTGAAACAGGTAAGAACTGCAGTTGCCTCAGGGTATTCATTTTGCACTGCCTTGCATGAGTGGAAGCATATGTTTCTCTTCCTCATCAGTGTTAGTTTGTCAGAATTTCTCTTTCCTAAATCCCCTGGTCTACAGCACCAGTGGTACAACTGCAGTTGCTCCATCCTCCTCTTCTCTGCCCTGTGAGAGAAGGAACAAAAGGAGCCCAGATAATAAGGTCAAGGGCTGGGGAAAGACTGAAGGACTCCAGAGAGAAAACCATCCTTCCCCTAAGGCTACAGAAATGCTACAAAACCACATTAGGAAGCAGTAAAAGAGACCCTCTTTGAGATGCAGAGTAACCAGAGAAATGAGAAAGCTCTGCCTGTAAAGAAAATTGGAAATGAGAAGCAGTTACAGAGAAGGTTTTACACAAGTTGTGCAGTTGAACAGAAAGTCTGTTTTCTATCTTTCAGCTCTAGATCCTGAAAAAGGTGATGGCATTCTAGAGCCACAGCTGCTTCAGCAGCCCTCTACAGGAAGAGAAGCACCAATCCACACATACACACCATGACTCCAGTCTCCAAACAATAAAAAAAACAGAACCATCCCAAAGTGATGAAATACTGAATGTTTCCTAATGTACAGTATCCTCATATCCTTCTGTTACCCCTCCTTCCCTGAATAGAGATTTCTTAATGAGACTGGCATGCATGGTTAGTTGTGAGTAAGATATAGATGATTACTCATATGTGAACCTCCACTTAGGAGAGATAGTTCCTATTAAGCTTGATTAATATTATTTTAATCCACAGATATAAAGTTAGTTGCTCAGAGGGTTTTGGTGCTCAACAGGTTCAGTTCACATATTCACCTAGAACTAATTCTATTAGTGCATTTCATCATAGAAAGAGAGCTCCCGTTAAACAAATTTCATGAATTGTTCCACAGATGTTTAACAAACTGAACAAGCTTCCTCACACTCACAATCCTAAAGATTTGTGTACAAAAAGCTCCAGCAGATTAATTTCTAAAACTTACCAGCCTCACAACTGAGCACGTGCCCAGCTGTTGTATCCTTGTTAAATGCTCTGATTACATGAGCTTTTGCCCAACAGAAGGTTTGTGCTCCTCCCAGAAGCCAGGATCTGCTGAATAAACATTAGTGAAGCTCCTGGGAAGGAAGTAATTGAAAACGCCAAATCATCCAGACTTTATGAGTCTGTTTTTGGCCTTTCTCTTTGGCTCAGATGTCCTCTTCAAAAGGAGATATCTAAAGAGAATCCAATGGCTGTTCCCTCCTTCATGGGGCAATAAGTCTGTCATTCACCTAGAAGCTTTCAGTGATTATTTAACATTTTCCTAAACTCATGCAGCTTTGTTGTGCATCATCACATCCTTGTCTCATTTCAACCCAGAGGTGGATACATTGCCTGAGTGCAGCTCATAAATTGCTTCAGGCCCTCGTCCAGTAAAGGTGCTGGACGAATGAGAGCTGTTATTAGCATAGACAGCACTGGTGTCCAGCAGCTAGGACTGGACTGCACTGGGTAGCATTAAGTTAGCACTTCTGACTATCAGGATCCTCCCTCTCCCACATTGAAACACCACACTTGGTGTAACACAGGAGCAACATATCAAGCCATCCTGTTGCCACCAAAAAATCCAGTGTGATGACCAAGAAGCCCACAGATTTTGCTGGGACCTAAAGTACACCCAGGAGCAACAGTAAAGACACACAGAGCTTCCTCATTAAAAAGAGGGATAATCTCAGAAATATCAATGTGCCAGACAGCTGCTAGCAAGCACAAATTGAAGAGTGGCTGGATTGTGCCAGCTGTCTCCAAAGCAGCTGCTTAGGGTAGGACACAACTTTCTGATGAAGGCAGCTGGGAGCAGAAGGTGCAGCCCAACAGCCTGACAAATTAGTGCTTTCTGCAGAAATGTCTCCAAGTATGCAGTCAGTCTACTGAAAAATAAACAATAATCCATAAGAGAAATAGAGAAGTATTCAGACTCAAAAGACATGAGGAGGCTACAATAAGTTCTTGCTGCTTACAGTATTTCTCTGCCACAAGTTCCATAAAACAATCTGCTCAGAAAAGCTGTTTATGTTCCATCATGTAGAGTTTCTTTAGACTGGATTTCCAACTCATGACTAGTGAAGCCCATTTTTTGAGATGAGGATTGCTTATTTCTCACCACTCAACCCTACCAGCTGTCAGGGGCCATCATATTCCTTTCCGATACAAAGGACTTAACAAAGAGTTTATAAAAGCATTATCCTGACATTACAGCTATGCAAATTAAGGATCAGATTACTCATCCAATATTCAGGGGAGCTAGAAAGGTATATTGTTCCAGAGACATAGATAGGACACTGAAATCCAAATTAGAAAGAGGAAAGAATCCCTCCAACAAGAACATGCAGAACTTTTATTGTCCTTTTTCATCCAATGATTCCCAGCAAAGTGATGAGGAAAGAGATACGATTTTATGTGATGGATAACAGAAATAAAAAAATAAAAAAAAAAAAAAGAGACGTAAATTGGTATTCCTAGGTCACTTAATGGGAGTGCTAATAGTAAGCAATACGTTCCCAAAATGTGTCTCAAGCTCTGAATGGATCACTGCTGCCTTGCTTTGACCTAAACACTGGAACTACTTTTTTTTTTTTTTTTTTTTCTAACAAATCAAAATGAGAATATGGGTCCTTTTGGTTTTGGGTTTTTTTCAGTCATGGCAGTTGACAAGACTTCAAACATTGCTTTTACAAACAAAATGACTGCTCAGTGGTATGTGGCAAGCCAGAGTGGCTGCAATTGAAGTCCATGGTTCATTCATATTCTGTGACAGATGAGGAATATATAGTTATAATTTGTGACAATCCTTGACAGAGTTTATAATTTTTAAAGGGACAAATACTCTCTAACCCAAACAGATGGAGACAATACAGCACATCTATTTCACTGATAACTTTCTCATGGCACTGTTGCCCAGCTCTGAACAAAGAACTGAAAACAACAAAGTAAAGGTACCAGCCACTGAAACAATGATTCTTCATGTCTGATTACTCCCTAGAATACATCATCTCAAAAGCAGGCCCAGAGACTTCCAGGTGCCTCTAGGCTCCCAGAAACATTCAGAAGATGGCATTTCAACTCTGAAACACATACAGGCAATACATGAAAACAAAGCAGGGGAAGAGGGAAGAAAAATTCAGGCAAAATCAAGTTTCCAGGTTAATCCACGTACACATTAGTCATATGCTAGTCCCTGTGTACCAGGACATAATGAAACTAATATCTAAATAAAGTGACAAAAACAGAGACAACATAACACTGGTGTAGCTAATGAAAATTCTACTCTGTTATAAACAGAAAATAAAGGTGTGGAGAAGATGCTGCTCTGTAAAATTAAAGTGAGTGCAACTTGCCTTCAAGTTTGAGGCAGCCTCATTCAGAGGACACGTTGCATGACCTCCAAATATAGCCTTACTTTTATTCTACCTCATTGTCATTACTTCTTAGTCTTAAATGTAGGTTGAAGGAAACACCTGCCTTCTACTTTCTGAAAAATTAAAAACTGGCTTTTGGCAAACCAGACAACTTCCATGTTACCCTAGAAACCATCAAATATATACCATCTTCTGTGCTGCCTTTGGTGGGGAAACAAAATCCACGTATGATTTGCTTGGTTTGACTATTTCAGATTTTACTTCTTGAAGTCTCATAAAGACATTTGTACAGAAGCAAAAAGAGGAGTGCCACAGCTAGGATTCAGAGCTGCTTATGCTGTAAATCTGGTAACCTCACATATTTTGTGATGCTAGGCAGGCAACAGAAACAACCAGCGGAGAAGTCAATCAAACCTGTACTCTTACAAAACTCTTCTGGACCAGCAATGAATGCAATGGATGTTTTAACCTCTCTGTTGCTTCCCCATTCCCGGGTGGAAACAAGGTTCCAAATTCATCCCTAAGCACACAGTGCTTAGGGTGGCTAATACTTTTAGCAACCTATTTCTCCAGGTCATGACAGTGCTTTTGAATTGCAGCCCTGACATCTGGCATATCAATTGATTCCACTACCTAGTGTTACCTGCAAACTTAAAAGAGAGGGACTATTCTATCCTATCACCTCACTTATTAGTGAATGCATTAAGCAATATCAGCTTCAACACTGACTCCTTGGGAACACCATTGCCCTATGCCAAAACAGGCATTTTGTTTCACCTTCCTGAAGAAACAACTCTTCATGTGGAAAACATGGGGGCTGGAATTAGATTATCTATAAGGCCCCTTCCAACCCAAGCTGTTCAAAGAACCACCAGTACTGTGATGAAGAAATAAAAACTGATTGGCTTACAAGCTGGAACTCATCACACCTTTTCAGGGGAAGAAAGAGCACAGAACAGATCGATCCACTTCATAAGTTTATTAGTTATCAGACACCAATGTCTGCTGTCTCTGGCCACACATTCCTAAAAAACTAATAAAGATTTTTCCAAAGAAGAAATGAGGAAATCTAGACTCTGACACGAGCCATTACTTACAGAGTTAATAAAAAGGCCCTACATTATTTATTCCAAGATCTGCAGCAGAAGTACCACTTTCTCAACCAACACAAATAGTTTTTGCTTGAAGTGAACACTTGCCACCGTAACATCCTTATTATTCTGAATACATGTTTTGCATTATCTCCATATTTTTCAAAGGATATTAAAATGTAGCTGGAAACATCAGCAATCAAGTGTCCCTGTGAGGTAGATTTGTGCTGTTAGTTGCAATTGATAAAATGCAGCCACTTCTAGGATTGAAAATAATACTTTAATTATGCTATTCACACACAACAAAACCCTGATACTACATGACACTGTCTATCCAATCCAGAGGCTCATTAAAAAACTCTAATATTTCAATTAAATTAAAGTTTACAGTCTAACAAAAAATCTTCCCACAAACTAGTTTTGAATAAATAAGGAAAACAACTAGTTGCAAGATCACCTGGTCAATTAGTGCCCTGCCTGTGGATCTTTCATACTAGGAAAGAAATGGAAAAATTTCATCAAGAAGTCTTCAAGTTATAGTTCAGAGGTCTGAAATGAATATGTAGTATCTTGAAAAGCAGAGTGTATCTGATCTGACTCGTGTACTTGGGACAGTGATAGAGTTGGACTATAGAATGGAGTCTCAGAGCCAAGTCTTAACTCAGAATACTGCACTAGTATAGTATATGCTGGGCCAGTAACTTTGGCAATTTGTGATACATTTCTTCTATATTTACTGTTCACATATAGCAAATGCTGTGGCTTAATTGTGTTACATTTCTGCTCTGAAAAAAATTTGAGGCAATAAAACATGATTGATTGACATTTTGTCTCCATGCCACAACACTGCCACAGAGCCATGCCACCTGTCACCACTGCTGGCTGCAGGAGACTGAGCCCTCCACTAATATTTCCCCTGATTATCCACGGCTCACTGGTCAAAGCCCTCTGCATTTTCAGTTCCACTAGGGATAATCTACTCTATAATTGTACTGATAGGAAATGACAGATTAAAAGGGAGACCAAATGATTTTCAGTCTGAGCTCTAGCAAGTTCTTGCTGGACTGTTCTCAAATCTGCATGCTCTAGGCTTTCCTGGCAGTATCCTACAAACCATCTGAACGTTCACACTGCAGGAGATGCCTGCAATTTAAGGCTGCTGAGGACTGAACCAGAAAAGAATAGTGACCCCCACCCTGTCACTCATTTACAGGAAGACGTGGATAGGAAAGCTATGTGAAAGAAAACATTGCAGTAATAGATTTGTCTCAAAATAAAGAGTAGAAAATTATTTGTCAGCTATTAATGCTTTCAAAAACTAATTCTTTACTTAAAACACTGGATTCAGCAACAAAAAAATACGACTAGAAAAAACAATATGTCATCTATACCTTCATGTAAAGAGAGATCAGCCAATCTTGGCTTTCTGGGTGAATACATGGCAACCAGACTTAGTGAAGTGTCACTTTCTGTTCCCCACCTCGGCTTCCCTGACCACAATTATGAGTTAGAACAGTTAGCAATTTTCTAGCAGCATTAGAAATGTATACCCACATAAAAGAAAGCTCCTCAAACTGAATATGGAGGAGAACCATACACAGCTTTAATGCTGGTGCCTTGCAGAGCATTGACCTGACACCCACCTTGAGCCCAAGCACGGCTGTAGCCCACAACTCCCCGCTATAAAGGGCTGTACAGAAATGTTCTCTCAATGTAGAAGGTAGTGACATGAGCTAGCACAGAACAGCTTACTTTCTTTAAAGCCCTAAAGTGATCAAAAGATCTGATGGGCACCACAGAGCATCTAAAAGGAGTGAGAGCCTTTGGGAGCAGCTGGGTGCCAGCCACTCTGCAGGCACAGCTTGCAGAGCCAGCAGGCTGCCCTTCTGCACAGCCTCCATTCTCAGCCCCTCTCTGTCAGACATCTCACAGCTGGGGGGGAAATGCTGGCTCAGACTCACAGGGGACACAATGGCAACACTTAAAAGAAAACAAGGTATTCTGCTTCAGAAAAATGTAATTAAACAATCCTCATGCCAGCCACTTTTCCTCAAGCTCTGCATCCGTTGTACAAATAAAAAAACAAGAAAGAAAAAACCCACCATAGATTCTTAGCACCATATTAAGTTTTATGTCCATTAAATTTTACCTTCAGAAAATAAAACAATTTGTCTGTTTTCTGTCTTTTCATAATGCATTTTTATGCCTCTAGGTGTCTGTCTGTTTAGACTCTAGAGGCTGTAAAAAGTATTCTGTACACCATTACCTGAATAAACACCCTATAAATTACAACTGATATTTATCAGCCTCATGGCAATTCCACTACATTAGAAATAGTACAAGACTGTATTTAGATTGATAAGATATGGGTAAAAGATTAGCATACAGAGATGTCTAAAAAAAACCATGTCTGCTATTCTAAACGAAATACATACACGTTACTTTAATTAACTTTCCCCTGCATTTGGAATTCCACCAGGATACAAAACTAGCTGGATCACTAAATGCAATCATATTTTCAGCCCAGTCTGACGCTTCACCAGAACCATTCAAATCAATTTACTCAACAGAGACATTTGTCCCTGGCCTGTCACTATGGTCTGCATTGAGTCTCCTGCACTTCTTTATCTTCTGGCAGGGCCATCATAAGCAAGCGACACAGAGGGTGATGTATGGGAACTCAAATAAGTTATAAATCCTCCATCCCTTCATCAGCCATCAGCCTAAGTGAATTTACTCCAGTCAGCGTTGGCAAAGACTCTCTCTGCTCTCAGGAACAAGTCAGCTCTAAGACGACATGTTCTTCAAGGAAAAGCTCCTCATTGCTTTTGGGAGAAGAAGGCACTGTAATGGGAAGGAATGGCAAATCTGCATTCCTGACAGGTGCCTAAATATCAGCAAGTCTCTTCCATGTGTTCAGATACTTCTCAAATGTTTAGAAATCCAACCTAAGAATCTGTCTCATAAAAAAAAATCTAACAGCACAGTTATTCCACTGACTTTGTTTTAAGGCGCTACCCTTAAAGTAGTAGAAATAGTAACAATAATATCAAAACAAAATCCACAAAAAACCCCAACCCAAAAAACCCAACGCCCAGAGCTAAAAGAGTGGACTTCAGGATAAAGAGAAAAAATTCTGAGTTATTTTGAAAACTCAGAGGAGCAGTAAAAGATACTCTCCTTTTTCATAATGGCATTCAAGGGTTTCTTAAAAGGTCTTTTTGAACACCCTTGAGAAAGTCACAGGTATCCATTGCCTTTCACATAGACAAAAGGATGGTAATTGAAGAGTTGAGTAACCATTTACTCGCTAATGCAAGGATCCTTGACTCACAGGTCACACAGGTAACCAGATGGTCCAGACTAGCAGACACATTTTTGCACAAAGCACTTGAAATGCCAGCACCCAGTCCTGTATGTACATGTACATAATAACTCCTTTCCTCCCTACTGTTCAGTGAAGGCCTCACCACTGCACTTATTTGTTTGATTAGTAGATATCACAATTGCAAAGCTCCTGGGCCTTCACTGCTTCTCTCTTCCATTTCAGTGGTATGGATATCAGCTCTACAGCACCACTCTCCTCTCAAGGGGCCAGGTCTAAGGAGCTTTGTCATGGCAGGTCAGTCCCTGGATGCAAACGGCTACATAGCTACAACTTCTGTCTATAAAGAGAAATGCAGAACAGACAAAGCAACAGTTTACACCAGTGAAGTCACAGCCCTGGCCCTTTCCCTGGTAGAGAATATATGCTGTTCAGCTAATAACTAGCTTCCTTGCATGTAAATACATATTTGCTATTCTGAGTATCCTGTTCTCCAGTTTATTTGTGATTTACAGGTCACAAATTGTCCCAAAAATCTTTATAAGTTAGCATAAAAAAATATTCAAACACTTTCCCAACAAAACCAAAATGAAGGTATGTTGTTCAATAGTATATTAAAGGTTACAGTAATAAGGTGAGAGGATTAGATGAACAATGGATCTATTCTGAAAGACATGGTACAATTTTTCTTCCCCTGACATACCAAGGAAAGTAGAGATATGGGTGCTTTCCACCCATTGGTATTTCCTTTCTTTCAGGCACATAAGACTTCGTTGCAGTTATGACAGGGGGGTGGTTTAGGTTTGAGACACAGCCAATCTGTTCCAGCCTGGACACCCAGACTGTAAACTTTACCATCAGCCTCACAAAAACCGCTTTCCAGAGATTTTCCACATATAAATTTAGTTCACAGCTCAAAACATCAGCATAAAAAAATATAATAAGCATCTCTCTTCAGCTAAAGGCACAGGCATTTAAGGCTTAATTTCAGTTTGGAGAAAAGTTTAGGTCAATGTTTATGACCTAAGACTCTTTCTTCTAACAAACTGAACTACAGGGCTTTCAAACAGAAATCAGTCAGCCCATTCAGCCCTGGCATCCGCCCTCCCCCTCTGCACCCACCCTCACAAGTGCATGTGCAGGCACACTCGTACTCTCATCCCAGCCATTTCATACCATCATAAAAGCAGCAGTCTCTTCTTTCTCATGCATATATCTCATTACCCATCCTTAGTACACATCTTGAGTAATGCAATTTAGTTCAATGTCACCAAGAGAAAGACATTCCTCTGGGACTGTCATTACCATAAACCACAATCTGCTGCCAGTTTATATGTCCTTATCCACCCCTTGTTTTAACTTTATAAAGCATAACCAAGTGTTTTGCACTCCAGTGTTGTCACTTAGATTCAGAAATGTTTTCCTCTTCCACCCAAAATCACGCTTTACATTTTGCTTCCCTAGAATCTCTTAATCTTTCAATCCCAACATCACAGCACAGTTCTGTTGCCCTATCAGAGCCCATCTGCTCATCCTGGGTTCACTGCCACTTTACAGAACTACTTCCCTGGCCTCTTATGAGTCAATCGACCTCTCAAGACCACATTAAATTCTAGCCAGCAACCTCAGACAGCCTTGTGCTACTGTCAGGTGAAGCAGGACAAGCAGGACAGCCCAACAGTGTAATCATAGCTGTTCTGTATGAATAAACCACCTCAAAATATGATCCTACAGCAGCCCAACACTGAAGAGAGTTAAAGTTGTGCAGGAGATTTTCATCTCTACAGCAGAGATTCTTTTACTACTTGTCTGTGTAGTACTCTGGTACAAACATAAGGTGTCATAACAGATTATAGAAACATGCTTGAGTCTTGAGGGGAAGAACTCTGGAAATGACCAATATTTATATTTTCCTAAACAAAAGGTATCTAAAAAACCCCAAAGCCAAAAAAAACCCCAAACAAATAAAAACCAGCAAAAAACCTAAAAACAAACCAACAAACAAAAAACCAAAACCAAACCAAAACAAAAAACCTAACCTCCAAACTACTAGAAGGAACTACAGACGGTTTTAGCAGTAGATTTAATAAGATAGGTTCAAATCAAGTGTATCCAAATGAGAACATGAACTCTGAGGTGGTATGAGTATCGCTACTATATTACTGCAGCCTGTGGCTCTAAGGGATTAAAGTCTTATTTTTCATGAGTAACTTGAAAAAAGTATTTGAAAAAGATCAGAGGTCCCTTGTCAAAGGAGACATTTCTGCATTTAAAACAAGAAATACATGAGACTTCAAAATCTTAAAAAGTGAATTGTATCTACACAGTGATTGAAGCTGGTCAGAAAAGATAGAATAATTTCATGGAACACAGGGTAGTTTTTGCCTTATGCGCATACAGAGAAAATTTTTTTTAGCTTATGAAAAACAGTTAAACCTCTTTTAGCTAATATATTTATTTGCTTTAATTATGTTGCTTCATCAGTTTTAATAAGGTCTCTTGTTCCCTAAGATTCTTATCCCAAACTAATTTCATAAAGATTTTACCAAAAATCAGATAACCTCTGAAAAGAGGTGCTGAAGAACAAAGTCAAGAAACTACTTCTATTGCTCAGTTAGAGAGCAAGTACATATTCCAAGCAAACTCTGTTCCCTCCAGGATGCTTCACATGAACCCAAGTAGGGCAGGTGGTGCTGGTAATATACTGAATTGTTCACTGATGAGCAAGCACTGGAGATGCATCACTCCATTACTGTATCAGCCTTCTGAATCCTTTTATGTTTATGTACATTTCTGTCAGACACTGTTCACATCAGTTCACTGCACTTCCAGGTGGTAAAGCTTTAAAATATGTCTTAATTATACAACAGCATGTCTCCTTAACCCTTCAGAACTCCGGCAAAAAAAGCAGGGCATACGCAATTATAGCATGACCAAATACATTTTGCCTCCTTGAACTCTTCTGCTTTTAGCATGGTGTGGAACTTTCCTTCATCTGTTTCTTTAAATGGTGTGAATGACAGTGTTACATGCTGCCGAAAATCCATCAAAGTCTGTCCCAAAGGTGTGGAGCATTATCTTGGTATGCAGCTAATACAAAAAGGACTTTGCAATGACAGGAGCACAGGTGCCAGGGATCACATGTTACTGAAAGATTCATGGAGGCTTTACACTTTACTCATTCTATTTTATGCCTCTGAAAATGAATACATGTGCTCCATTTCTGCTAAATTTTAGTGTCCATGCCTTGCAGATGTAAATGACAATGAGAGTTCCAGAGGAAAGAAGATTCCATATAGTGACCCCAAACTTTAGCAAGACAAGATGATTTGGGGATGTCATTCCTTTAGTGTGGAAAACCACACAGTGAGAAAGCACAGAGAACAAAAGCCTGGTGTGCCAGAGCAGAACCCAACTGCTGATTACTAGCTCCCCTTGCACAGAAAGGCTAAAAATGTTCCATGGCTCCAACAGTAAGATTTAAATCCTCTAAGAACAACAAAACAACACAGAAAAGACTGCAAAAGGGGAAAAGTCAATGCTATAACTGTAGTTAAAAGAATCATTCTTTGTACCAAGAGATGCTATGACAATAGCATTAAAAATAAATCACTCTTTTTGTTCACCAGTGGCATTTTTCTGCCACTGCTTTTAATTCAAATTGGGCTGAAAAACAAGACTCATCCATTTTGACTCCCAGATCTCATGTATCAGTAAGGGGAAAGCCACACAGTTATTAACAGCCAGGCAGTAAAGAAAAAAGGAGCTTGATAAAGGTGGTACATTGCAGGCAAAAAGAGATCATTTTGCTGCTTTGGGATTTCAGCAATGCTGTGGGAAAGCTTGTATATTAATAAAACATGATTATTGACATTCACTAAGACTTATTGTTAGGTCTTTCCTTTTTTCTTGTATACTTGTACACTTGTACTTATTTATCACAGTCCATAAAAACCCATCATGAAGTGTAAAAATGTTAGAATTACTTTATAAAGGGTTATACATCTATACAGTCTAATTCTGCAAACAGCTTCTCAATATCTCAAAAGCATTATATATAAGAAATGCTATCCTGGTCTTTAGATTGAGGTCATACTGCCATTTTTGGCATTAGACAACACCATAAAGGCCTTCAGATTGCTCATATTCTATAGCATTCACATTCTTCTTCCCGTTCTATGGACTAGGTGATTCAGTAGTTTTTTCCCCTACAAAGGAACATTTCTACACTCCAGAAATGATCATCTTATCACTTGATAAGTGATAAGAATTGGGCAGACTAGAGAGAAATAATCAAAGAAATCAAGCAGCATGCCCGCTCATTTCAGCCCCCTTCTCCTTCAACAGTCCAATGCTTCCCAATGCTTTCTGCACTTGTTCAGGACTTTAAAGACTTGAGAACCACTTGTAGTCATGCCATATGTTGCTTATTTTACATGTCATCCCCAAAATACCAATTTATATAAATTGGTATTCATAATTTAAATTTTATATTTATATAAAATATATAAAATACCATTTATACCAATAAGCAGCAGATGAGTTAGTTCCTAATCAGTCATCCTTTTCATTAGTATCCACATTATCTGTTCAATACATGAGAGTCCTTTAAGAGACTTCCCTTCTTTTATATGAAGTGGCTCATAAGTGACCTTATTCTGTTTCTGTGAAATCATATAGGGCCCAGACAAGGGCACGTCGACATATCACCTAGCTTGTTTCCTTCATCTGTCTCTCCCCAGTAACCCAAAAAAAACCAAAAAACAACCCAACAATATCTTGCTGTGCTGCTGGGAAGAACTGGCTCATGTTGCAGACCTGTTTCCATGCAATAAATTCAGCATTAGAGCAAACTTCTGATGTACCTCTACATGTCAGATTTCTTCTTTTTATGCTCTTTCAGGAAAAGAGATGAGCCCCTAACCTGCTGAATCTGTTCTGTCTTGGCTTGCTACCAAACTTGCCAAAAGAAGTGATAATCACTTGATACATTTTAGAGAAGCATGGGAAAATAGGTTCTAAAGAAAAGGGAAGTAGCTATTTGTTCTACAGAAAATAAAATTAAACCCCAGATTTCACCAGGATGCCTAAAGAGCACACACTCTGGGATTACATTCACCCTGGAGTCCTCCAACCCCTTGAGCTGTTGCAGGTTTTTATTCTTCCTTCTACTTCTTGCCCTTTTTCCTGAAGACATGCCCTCAGCTTCCAAAAGAGAGCAACTGAATAATCTCTAAGTAGCTGAGAGAAACAAGATCTTCCCACAGGCGATCATTCAACCAGAATATCATTTATTCTCTGCTTTTCCCCATCTATCCTCATGCAGTTTCAAAACCCTGAATGGCCTGGCAATCCTTTGTGCTGTTCCTTACCATACATCTGAAAGACACGTAACTACTATTAGCTCCATTTTGCTCATATGGGCTACAAATGTGGGCTTAATCAACTAACGGAATGCATCATCCTTTTTACAAAAATGTTCATGAGCAACAGACAGTAACAAGCTTCACACATATCTATTTTAGGAGATGATTCAGACCCTGGAGGATTCTGTTGTTCTTCATTGCCCGCAAGGGGAGTTTGACTAGTTCAAATATCCCTTGTGGCAGGTGTCTGTGTAAGGTGAGAGTGAGCACACAGTGTAACTGAATGCCAAGGCTCACCAAGGCTTGCTTACAAGAAACAACTCTGCCACACCAACCAGCACCACAAAGCACCTCTGAAAAGGACAGCAGGAGCGCTCTGCAGCTGCTCGAGCCAATGCTGGGAGAAAAGGACATACCCCAATACTTACAAACAGGTCTTCATTTAGTCTTGTGCCAGCACTGCACAAACATTGCCACCATTATTCCTATTTACCAAGCATCAAAGAAGGAAAAACTTGCAAGGAAAAACAGTAGTATAATACAGATTAGAGTCATACTTCCACAGAACACCCAGTTTAGAAAAGACAAAAGCTTAAAAACATCCAGGACCTTGCTTTCTGAACACAAATAAATGTCATTGAATGTACAATACTGGTCAAGGAAAAATAATTGAAACAGATGCAGAGGAAGGCTATCAGGGGATAGACTGAAGCCTATCTGATAAAAAGAATATTTAAAAAAGCTTGGCTTGTTGAGACCAGCTAAATAAATGTTGAGAGGAAATACATTTACTGTGCACAAACACCCAGGGGTAGAAATATCTGAGTAGAAACAACTATTTAACTAAGGACAATACTGGTACAAGAACAGATGGTTATAAACTGCCAAAGAATAAATTTAGACTGGAAATTAGACAAAGGTTTCTAATCACCAGAGCAATGAAGCTTTTAAAAAGCCTTTACAGGGAACAGGGGCAAAAAGCTGCTTAAATGAGGGATAAAGCTTCATGCCTTTCTGAAAGGTATTATGAAATATGGTTTCCTACCAAAGCACAGCACTGGAGGCAAGGACTCCTGAGGTTCCATGCTTCTCGGCATTTCACAGGAAAATCCATTTATAGCAGCACCAACATATCAGAAGTACAGTTCTGAAATACCTTGACCTCTCGGAACAACTACATGAAGAACTTTTCTGACTGGACTCTGCTGAAGGGTAAAACAGGATAGCTTCTAAGGAAGGGACTTCAGGACCAGTCAAACCTGTGAAGAAAGCCTGAGCTGAATTTTTACATTATCTGACTACAAAAGCCACAGACAGGGGGCAAGCCCAGACAGAACATGTCATCTCCTTCAAAGCCCATAAAACAAAGTTCTTGAAAAATTCCAGGGGCTCCTGGGTACAGAAAAACTTCTCAACACATTACTCCATGCCAGACAACCCTCCTGATGACCATCAGTCCATCAGTCTCTCAAAGATGTAGTTTTGTTGTCTGACCATACAATATCTTTACCAAAAGACTAATATTTTTTTTCCTACCTCTTTATTTTTATTAAGGTTTTCCATAAAACACAAGGATGGAGCTCAACATTATCATTATGCACTGTGTCTTCATTTTCTGAGTAGGACATAGTCAAGTCTTTTACAGACCCATACACAATAGTAAATATTTGATCTTTTCAACATGTTCCAACAGTGTTAGAGAACAGAAGGAAAGTAACTTCCTGAGAAGTACTGCAGAGTTATAGGTTTTGACCTGTTTACTTCATTCCTTAGTTATGGCTGCATCATGTTTAGCATCTGGGACATGCCACATATAACATGTATCATTATTTTAGGATCAAAAAGCCAAAAAACTCTCAAAAAATGGGAATTTGCCACAAAGACGGTATCTCATCCAGCAACTCCCTCTAGACAGCAATTTCTATAGTCCATATTATCAGGGCAGTTGAAGATATTGTAAACATTTCAGGCAAAAGCTCTTGGAAAGTCCTAGATCCTGAGGAGATATTCTCTAGGATACTCAACCAGAAATAGGCCCTGTATCTGGACAAGACTGTTCCTGATAAAGTGAGGAAACACATGAGGTATTTTTGTAGAACAAAAGCTTTTTCAGAAAATCTTCAGTAACTGACGTAAGACAATGTGGTTTTCAATTGCAAGCTCTGTCCCCTTGGGCAAATTACAAGAGCTCCAAAATTTATACAAATAACCCTAAAGTGACTGCTACATGCAGGGGCCACAACCATTACCATGCACACCTCCTTCCACAGACTAACACTGAGCTCACTGTGACTGAATCCTCTGATGATGGGAGGTTTTCAACTGCACGCCTGATTGAATGCTGCCGTCCAGAATTCTTGGATAACAGGAATTAAATTTTAATGCCCTTAATCTAGTTGACACTTTTTCATAAGCTCTTCCTCCCCTCCTTCTCCTGTGTTATAAATGACCAATTACCTAATCTACGGCAAGGCAGGCTTTGGGCGAGGCTAATGAAGATGCGGTGGGTGAGATCCTGCTTGCAGCACAGTCCCATTAGGAAAGGTTAATCACCTCCTAGCTTACTATCCCACCTTTTAGCTCCTAACAGCGAGGAGGCAGAGAAAGAGGCATCCATCACATTAACCAAATAGTACAGCAAATGCCTGGCACTTGCTGTAGAAGAGCAGTAAGGTGCTCTTCTGATGCAAAATGAAGACCAGCAGTGACTCTCCAAGGTTACTCAGGGACAGACATCCTCAGATAAGAAGTAGGGAAGGGAAACACCTCCAGCTAACACTTGAGATTTGTGCTCTAGAAGAGAGGTCTGCATCTTCCTTCCCTGAGAATGAAGTGCATCACACTGTATGCAATTTTACTCTTCACAGAGTCAAAGGTCTTATCTCAATGAAATGAGCGTAAGCAGCTGAAGGAAACCAGAGAGGAACAGTCCCAACCTACACAGAATGAAACAAACCTTCAGTTACTTACCATTATCTCATAATTCCAAAGCCTCAGGAACAGCCTAGGCAATGGAGTAGTGCTACCTTCTCTCTACATTCAGACTGTTCATTGCTGTTCAGTGCTCAACAACAAAAATCATTTATCTCCAGTGAAGTTAGAATGCACACTAACCTAGAGGCAAAGGGTTATTTGGTCTAACCCTGCATGGCTACACCTGCTTCTAGAACTAACCTTCACGACACCAACTCCTTCCATTACAAAGTCCTTACTCGAATGATTGCTTTTGTGAACAGAGGCAAAGGGATTGTTGGTAGGAGGAGAGGAGACATTCCTCAAACTTTTGCATTCTGATTGACTACACAATAATGTTATGTAATTACTACAAAAAACAGATAATTTCTTTTTTGTTTGAGTATTTTTGTTTTGGTTGGTTAGGTTTTTTTTTAACTCTGAGGGTTTTTTCTAGAATTGTCTTCATTCATTGCCACTGTCCATGATCATGAAATTTCCTTCACATAAACAGTGCAAAGCCTTCCTCCTCATCCAGGGATGCTCCAAGAAAAATGAGAAATATTTCAGTTGTGAGAGATATATTGCCTCTTTACTGTTTTTGGTTTTTTATATATATATATATATATATATATATATATATGTCTCAAGGCCACCTTCCTTGCTGGACCTTTTCAGATTTTAAGGTCCTTTAGTGTCCTTGCCCAAATAACAGAAATATTGTGTCAGAATATTCTGTCAGAAATTTTCATCATTTAAGATATCTTACAAACCCAATTTAAGCAACCTAGAATAGATCCCGTTATGTCAAAGCTGAAATAGGATTCCCTGAAACTGGTAACATGTATTACAGAAGATAGAAAATAATTTTTTAGCTGCATTTAGTCATGATCAAATTTAGGTTGTATAGTTTTAGAGCAACCTGACATCAGTGAGTGCTCCATTTAGTTTGCCAAGTAGGAGGATATTTCCATGCAATCTAAACTTAACCTTAGTTAAACAATTTCTGCTGTATTCACCAGGCTTCTCTCCTGATCAATAAATATTCAAGTGAAACATTTTATGTTAATTTCTTCTGAAGCAGAAAGGCAGACAACGGTAGCAAAATAATCATCTGTTTGGAATCTGAACAGTGAAGAAAACACTCAGAGGGTGATCCTCCACATCTGCCTACTGAAGAAAATGCCTACTTGAACTGCCACCAACTCTGATAGCTAAGGGACAAATTGAGAAAAAATACAAAAGGAAACCAATACAGACAGCTGTAGTGGCAGGCAGAGATTTAAAATTTGATCTGAGTGATCTCTTTGCAAATCTGCCAAGTGTATGCAAGATGAACATTAGGCACAGGAGAATAAGAAACCTAATTTAGGTGTAGGTTAATAAAATTGCTTTTTGAAAGAGTTTTGAAAAAAGGTTAGAAATTAGCCTTTTAGAAGAACCTGTCCCAAAACGGCCTTCAAATTATTTTCTAAATATTTAACCCTTTATTTTACTAGAAGAAACTTCTGTTTTATTTCTTTTTTCTTCAGGCTTATTAATGTGTGTCTTTAGATGAACTAGCCAACAGTGAGTATGCTTGTTTCAAGCACCAGTGGTAAACTTGCATTTTATGGCCAACTAACTTCAAATACATATTTTCAGGTTCTCAAGCTGTGTCTGCACAGCTATACTTACCAGGCAATGTGCAGAGACTCAAAAGAACCTACTATTATACCCTCTAATGATACAAACCAGTGTAGTTCAATGAACAGATGAATGGATACAGCAGACACTAACTCATGGATTGCAGCAGCAGGAGAAGGCAACCACAACACCACGTGAGTACCAACAAGGAAAAAGAATTTGCTCCATACATATTGCAGGGAAAAAGCTCTGTCTCTTCCACATGGACAGGATGTAGTTAAATGAAAACCAGCACTAACATCACACTAGGAGACAGAACCTCAGTGTCCCTCAGACAGCACTGCTCTGCCATAGCTGATTTCACGGATCAAAAGGGAGGAGATAGATTTACTGCCCAGGCCAGAAGGTTCCAGGCATAGGAGGAGTGTGGGACTCGCTGTGCCCTGCCTCTTCAGGCAGACAGACATTTGCCTTAAGAAGGTTTTTTTCTTTTCTTTGGTTTGTGAAACAGAAGATGTTCTCAGGTGGATTCAGAGCTATTCATAAGTGCCATTGGATTTTGCTGCAGCTAGTCACTGTCCTTGCTAGTTTGTATTGTACAATTATCTGAAATAATGGGATTTCTGCTACCAAGGACTTTCCTATTAAAATTAGGAAGACATACTTCCATTATCAAGTGTACAAGTTTTACATCTGAGAACATCTGAGCCCAACTTTTGTTTTCTGAGAGAACTAGCACTACCAAAACTCCAGTCAAAAGCTTTAATTGACAAATGCTAGAGATCATGAACAGTGGCTCAGTCAAAATTTCCTGTTGCATTTCCAATTAAAAAAATTACAGTTTTCAATAGCATTCACTTACCAGGAAAATACAAAAATCTTATTCAGCTTTTGACCTCTCTTCTCTGACCATAAACCTTAATTAGAGCCAAAAGCAAGAAAATTTTTCTGAATTTGAAGCCTTTTCTCAAGAACTTTTCTGAATTTTCCAGTTCTCCAGTACATCCTGCAGAGTAAGCTATGTACTGGTCACCACAGCAGAAGGGCCATTATTTTCTCAGAGCTTGAGGCACATTTGAACCAGAGGAAAATAGCTGATCCCAAACTAGCTCATCCTCCCTGCCATCTTCTAACTGCCTTTTGAAGAGGAAGCTGTCTTTGACATCAAATAGCCTCATTATTCTGTAGCTAGCAGTTCCCAGATTGAAAAGATATATAAGACAGGAGGAACAAATGCCAAAGGAAACTTCGAGTCGTAAAAAATAAAACACAGAAATTAACAAAAAAACACAAGCAAACAAGGAGCAAGGGAAAATTTGCCCCATGCTTACTGGTTTAAAAATTCTGTCTCTGGAGAATTCAACCCCTTCTGCTCTTATGTGTCCTCCTGCTGTTTTTACTGCAAGCTCTGTCGGTTCACAGCTGCTGCTCTGCACAAGTCCTGGGCTGCCTTCAGAAAAAAACACATGGAAAAGCTGGAGAACCATTTCCCCCACTCAAATAGCAAATCCCAAATCAGAAAGAAGACATCAACACAGAAGTCAGAAGTCTGCATTATAACAGCAATGACAAGGTGAGCCAGGGCAAAAGCTGTATTTACCAAACTAATGAGAGTAGCATCAGCTATTTCCCATGCAGGAAATAGGCCCTGCTTTGACTTAGTCTACCTCACCCATGCCCCTGCATTCTCATCCAAAATGCTCTCAAATTACTGGTGCAGTGTGACCCAGTCTGGTCACCAAAGCTCAGTATAATCTGTATGTGGTAAACACAAATCACTTAACTGGAACAGCAAGAAGAGTTCAGTTATTTGCTAAAATGCATACTTCTGAGGAGGGCAAAGCAAGCATCACACTGCATGCAGAAAACACCCTCACAGTGTTATTCATAAAGTCTTGATCATATTTCTCAATCCCCTAAGACTTGAAGCCATAACTACTACATCGAGATAAGACAACCCCAGACAAGGATCTGGGGAGGACTTTGAGACAAAAATCTATCAGTGAAGCCTAGCTTTTATTGTTTGTTAAATTTTTATGGTAGCAGAGACAGGACACTGATTGAGAAGTGATGAGAAACACCACTTCTGAAGTTAAAAATTCCTCTGGTGTATATCTGATGATACGCATACGCCTTTCTGAAGTTGTATCTGGGAATTAAAATTTGAATGAGAAATCAGAGATGAGCTTTGAGCAGTGGAACATTTACTATCATCTTAAAAATTTGCTAGAGGTATCCAGATAAGAAGCTTCTCTTGCCCTGGAGAACATGCATGACATGGAATTTCCATGCCAAAGCTCTTGGGGATTAACCGCTGTTGGCAAAAACTGCTGCTTATATCCAAAATGCATCCTGAGCTAAGAGAGTAAGAAACAATCCTCACACAATTATGCCATCAATGTAGTTAGGTCCTAAAGTTCCCAAGCTGAGTGAAAAGTAACAACTGTGAAAATTGTAAGATGTGCATTAGGAGTCCTGCTGAAATGCATTTAGATATTTGAAATGGAAAACTCTTACTGGCTTGCCCTAGAGTTGCAGTTGTTCCATATTAATCAGGGCCAGCGATAAGGAGTTAAAAAGTTGTGAGGGTCTTAGGTTCATTTAGGAATGTAAAGATGTTGTACCTCTCCTCTACTAATCACCCTCACACCACTTACGGAGATTTGAGACTAGATATTATAAATCAGGAATCCACTTTCAGTCAGCATAAAAAAAGATAAGTGCAAGTTCAATATTTTGAAAACTGCTAAGAACAAAAGCAGGAGGACAAGTGAGATAATACTGCTCTTTATGGAAGCATGAGGAAATGAGAGGCAGACCTGTGAAGACACTGGACACACATCTACAACACACAAAGATAAGAGTGATAACCAGGAAGCTAAAATGGCAGACTCCAAGAACACACAAATGGATGGAAAAGCCTTTCAACCCCAAATACCAGCTTCTGTAAAGAAAGAATCTGCTGAACAGAACAAAGGGAAGTTCTCTATTAATGACTTCAAAAATAACTAGTAAGTTGCTTTTACTTCCACACTGACACAAAACTCGCTTTAGCAGCGCAAGAAAAGCTAACACCCTAGTAAGTTTGTGAAAGGTGACTTTTCCCCCCAGAAGTCTCTTTCCACCTTGTGGCAGTCAGCCATTTCAAAGAAAAGCTTCCAAAGTTTCTTCCTTGCAAAAACAGTACTCCCTGTGGCACTCTACCTCAAATCTAATGGAAAGCAGGAGAAATAAAACAGAAAATAACTCCCAAAACCACAAATAGGAAAGCATATGGTAAGAGAATGAGAAGAGCACAACTGCTAGTTATTTTAAGTGACAAGGTCCCATAATGTAAGTTTCCAGGACTGAAGCCCTGGAACATTTTGCACAAGTCTTAAATAAATAAATAAATGTGGAACTAGGCAAACTGCTACAACATGCAGACATCTTCCTGACTCAGCGAGCTATCCACAAAAAATGGCCACAGACAAGAACATACAATTTCAGTTTCTCTGTTTGCTATTTAGTATGTCTGCTCTGAAACTATGGCATCTGGAAGCAGCCTCCAGAAGGTTTCCTAAACCCTCAAGTCATGGCAAAGCTGCAGGACTCAATAAATATCAAGGAAGAAATAATCTGTAGAGGACTATACAAAGCCTTAGGTGATTTTGGAAAACCTCTTTTTGAGATTAATTTGGAGAGGAGAAAAAGACAGCTGGAAGATAGAGATTATTTCTAACTTCATTTCAAGTTTTCATAATCCAAATATCCACCAACGACCTGAGAAAACTCAAGCAGAGGCTGCTTGGGGTCTGTGGGTACACAGCACCATCTCGTGGAGTGAATGGAAGTATAAAAAGCAAGGAACGATTCCAGCGCTTGAGACGTCTGCAGCTTGGCTTTTTGACAGGCTGCTCTTCTAGAAGGTTAACAAATCTATCGAATTTGTGCTTTATAAAAGAAAGTTCACTGCAGATCTATAAAGAAAAAATGAACAACAAACAATTCCCTATTTTTATCTCTCAAACTCATCACCGTTAACATAAACACTGCAGGCCTCTTCATAAATAGAGTGTGGGCAGGCAACCATCTGTACTGAATTTTATTTGCCAGCAGGCCTAGAACAGCTGTGAGCACCCTTTTCTTACAAGTCTGAATCTCGTGTACTTAAGGTGGGCAAAGAAAACAAGTCTACAAATACTAAATTTTCCAGGAATAACAACCTATACTTCTCTCTATTTAGTACTGGAAAATAAAAAAGCCCTTTTCCATTTAGAAAAAGAAGGAAACTCAGAAAAGCACCCTTTCCAGTATTTGCTCCCAAATATGGAGGCAGGCTTACAGAATATCTGAAAAGGAACAGTTTAAGTTACCCATTTGGTTCACATCTTACTGGTAATAGATAAGACACTACTGAAAGCATGAAGACCTGATTGGTTTCTGCCTTATGACAGGTAGAAGTTCATCTGTGCAACAGAAAGAATTTAAGTGTCCTGACTTCTAAAGGAGGTAGGCAAATAGAGGGGTCTCTGCACAGGAGGGATGTAGTTGGTCTTACTTTCAACTCCATCTCAATTATTGTGTTATACCCAGTTCCACTTTAGTAAATACTTCAAAGTTTATTCTTAGTTCATCTTGGTCCCCAGGATGAAAATTGTTTAAAAACAGAAAGCACTATGTACATTCTTTATGTATCTCAAATAGCTCTCATAATTATTTTAGTACAGGTCTCTCAAATGTGATGTTTGGGCTAAGTATGCTCTCTGGTATGCCTAAATTAAGTTTAAATGACTTGAACTGTCAATATTCCATGCATATGAGCCAGCAGTAGCAATTCCACAGCCTAGTGGGGATCTCTGTGAGGATGCTTCCCTTAAGACAAAGCACAGATTTATGTTTTAAGTGTCCATCAGCAGCATCTCTATTTCAGCATGATGAGGTGAGGGATTTAAGCCTCTGATGTCTTCCAAATGAGATAAATGCCACTGGTAACATGTGAAAAAAACAGAGAAAAAAAAAAAAGAGAACAGGCTGGTGGTTTAGGTTTGGGGGTTTTTGTTTTGTTTGTTTGGGTTTTTTGGGTTTTGGGGTTTTTCTTCTGCAAGTACAAACTTTTAACTCCTATGATTTCTGTCTAACAATGGGAAGCATAGAAAATTCTGCCTGATCTCAGTTTCTAGCATTAAGTAACTATAGCAAGATGAATTCACAGGATAATCTCCATGCTGCAGCACTATAAGCTTCAGCAACATGTGGCATGTAGGATTAACATGGTGCCCTGACTAGCTCAATATACTATGGAAACGTGCATAACTCAGCAATAGTTGACACAGGTATTTCACACATCTGTGCATGGCAACTCATCTACCAAATGCATATTCTGCACAGCTGACAAGGCAGTTACAAGACAAAATCATGCCCTATTGGGTAACTTTCCATGTTTCTGTCAAATATTACACTCATGACCTCAAGATAGTTACTGGTATCTCTGCCTCTCACACACACGTACTCAAACAGATTTTCTCCTGTCCTGTATCACACATCAGAGTACCTACAACTATTTGCAGGCAGTCAGATTCACAGTCACTGCTTCTGAGAACTTCAGCTCATTTGCACAGAGCCAGGTCTGCTCAGTTCATTCTGCACTGGTAACACAATCAATCCAGAGTTACAACAGCAAAGCAGGAAAATGAGTCTTTGCTGATGTAAGCAGTAGCGCTGCCTTCTGTAACATGCAGTTGGCTTGGATCCATAATGTAAACCCTGGTGCAAAGGCACTTTTTGTGACAGTCTGCATATCCAAGTGAAAGACACGTGATGGCTGAAGTCTTCAGGAGTAAAAAGAAATGCCAATATTAGCCCTCTCTTCAGCATTTTGTGGTGTTGAACTATGAAACTATCTGTGACAGATGAACTGTTAAAGACACAGATGCTTCTATGGGACCTACAAATGGTATGATGGATGGCTTGTGATATTGCTATTTGTCTTCATCATTTGCCTGAGATCAGAGGGCAGAAATGTAACAGACAGAGGTCATTTAGTACAACCTGAAAAAAATAAAAAACAAAGAAAGAAAAGAAATATGACAGATGGTTATGGGAAGCCAGCAAACTTGACACCAGTTTTTTCTGTGGTCAAGTACTGTAAATAGGTTTCAGACAGAGACAAGTGGAAGAATAGAGCCCCAACCACACTTCTTTCAAAATGAATGTTAGAGTCTCTCTGGAAGAAAAATATGCTTATATTTGGAAGTTATATTATTAAAGTCAGAGTCTAGTCAAGACACTCTGGTCTAGAGGTCAGTTATGTTATCTGAGACAGTTACTCAATAAACATGAGCACAAATATTCTCACTTTAAGGCTAGAGACATCTGAACAAAAGCCACAAAGATCAAACTCTGCTTTCTTAGGGATGGAGTAATTTTCAAATCTCTTTCCCCATCCTGCTCAAGAGCACATTCTCAAGCACTGTGCTGGCAATATACTGAAAAGCATATCCTAGACTAGGGAGGCCAGCCCAAGCTCATGCTGCTTATCTCAAACACAGAGGGCTTCTGACGAGCCTCAGAAAGTCAGAGCCAGCAGCTCATTAAATAATAAACCTAGGCAGAGGAGGATGAGCTAACTTAGGTCAATGCTTTTAAACCAAGGTTAGCTGTCTTCTTTCTCAGGTTTTTAAATGTTTTCTGTTAACTTTCATAATAAATTCATCATTATGACATAGTCAATGAATCCTGAGCTTTGTTGAAAAAAGGATGAAATCAACTACATCTGACTTTTTTATCCCTTCATTTCTTTCTGTTCGAAGTTATTCTAAGATTTTCACTGAAATGTGCAGTTTTGCTGGCCCTAAGTGTGCAGTTTTCATTGATTAAACTACCACCTATGAAAACTTTTCACCAGTTCTGTATGCACCCAAGACTTTGAAATGAAGTAACATTCACAGATTTGAAAACTTTTTCATCTGCAGACAGCTGTTAACTACTGGAGTTTTGGTTAACACATATATGACAATAGAATTCTAGTCATATATTTATTCTTTGGGTTTTTTACTGAAAAGTCTAATTCCCCATAGAATCAGAGAAGTTATTTTGTGTCTCAAAATCTCTAAGGACAGCAATAAGGCAACTGATGTCCCAGACTCCTCTCCCTCCTCTCCCAGCATTTGCCAAGGCCTCAGATGTCAGTACACAATGAAACACCTCCACAAAGATAAATTAAATCCACCAAAATGTGCTCCCCTGCGCAAAGCTTGTTTCACAGGTACCCAAGCAGCCAATTTCAATCTGCCCCTCAGGGATCATTATTAAGATAACTGTAATTAAGGTTTTTCATCTAATCCCCAATGTTCTACAGCAGAGATTATTATACCAGCTCCTGGGTAACAAGATTGCAACATAATAAAGCTATGTCCCTATATGCAGCTAAACTCCACTGGAGATCAATAGTAGCCTTCTGTCAATGACAGGAAATAATTAGTACATTAGGCAGCTTGGATAGTGAACAAAGAATCTCCTTCAGGACCTCTGACTCCTCCTCCCTTTGTTTTTCTGTTAACAATTTCCATTGCAAAACAATGAAAAAACATAAAAGATCTGTCTCTTGATCCCTACTGACCCCAGCTTCCCCCCTTAGGTAGCTCCAGACTTTCAGGCTCAAAAATCAGCAAGAAGTAAAAAGTTTAAAATTTCTAGTACTGCCTGACTCTCTGCACGTTGGTATTTTTTCAGCTACCCACACTGTAAATATTTTATGACATAGATTTGCCCACCTAATGACTGTAATCTTAAAGGTAGCTTTTAGTCTAAGGTATATAAAAAACAATATATATAGATTTAAAAAAAAAAACAATTAGGCAAATTTGATGTCTGGACTGTGAGAATCCCATAACAGATTTTGATCTGCAACTATTGGCATAAATCAGAAGTTACCTCATTGAATTAAAATAGTTACTTTGTATTTAGAAATGTTACTGCAAACGAAGTCAAGTCTGTAAAATAGAAATGATGGACTTCAATGTTCATCTATTTGTTCTTAGCCAATAATATAGGCCCCTCTGCAAACTGTTCTCTCCCTAGATATCTTGAGAAAAAAGCAATAACCACCTTGAGGACCCGATAGGAATGAGGAGGCAATATTGTGTGTGCTATGGCAAAGAGCTCTATGCTGCCTGGGAAAGCACCGAGCTAAGCCTATCCCACCTCATTATCACCACTGCACCCCATTTAGCCCACACCACACTTACATCAATGGCTCAAACGCACACAACGCAAACTCAGCTGAGTGCTGCAGAGATGGGAGAGCACACAAAACCCAGGTGGGACAAAAAACAGATTAAGGACTATTGCAAATCAGAGCTTCCATCCAGGACAGTAAACCCAACATGGAAATCATATGTTCATAATCCACAGTGTGACTTCAAACAGACTCATAGGGGATTGGAGGGAAAGATCAAAGCCAGCTCTGTGCTCACCTGGACTAGTAACTGGGTATCCTGTTGCAGATCAATTGCAACAGCTAAAAGACCAAACAGATTTTGTAAGGGTTTCTGTTCCCTTCTCAGCAAAAGAACAGGTACTACCTGCATACCATATGGCACTCAAAATACCTCATGCTGATAAAACCATAGTAGGTGTGAGATTATCAAAAGTATTTGGACAAAACAATTGAGGACAGAAGTTTCATAGCATTGTGGGAGGGGTAATAAAAATCAATTTAAAATAAGAGTCTTCAAACTCAGGGTGATTTTTGCCTATAAAATTCAACTCAAATTCATCATCTTCCAAATTCAGCTCTGTACCATCTTCTGTGAAGAAGCTACTATAAGAAGAAAAGAATCTTTATTAAAGAGTAAAACTGATGGTTGAAGACATTTGGTATTTTTCTGAGTTTTTATATTTACTGCTTCTTAAAACAAATATGAACA
>VZTB01006146.1:633227-709488 GCA_013397245.1 Thryothorus ludovicianus | reverse complement strand
GTCATGAATTCTGGACAAAAATTGGCCCAGATGGTGAAAAACACAAATACTGGGACAGAGGGAATAGGGCTCATCTCCCAGCTGAGGGGTCTGAATCCTGCAATGGAGAGCATGAGCTCTAACTGTTCAGTGACTCACAAAGTAAGTTTAGGGTGCAAATGGCTCATGAGCAGATCAGAGTAAAGCCATCATCACAAAGGAAGGGTTACTTATTCAGCCCTTTGCCCTGCTCGTAGTGTCTCCTAATGACTATTCTGCTATGCTATGTAAGCAGGTGTGAAGGAAACCAGTTCTGCCACTGCAGCCTAGTTTACATCCTATGCTCCAGAAGAACTTTCACACTGATTCACTTACTTTGTAGAATGCAAAAATAAAGGGCATTAATGAAGAGGATGGGCCTGCTCAGACATCCCTCTCTTGGTGTCACACAAGTGGGGCAAAGGCCAGCTTCAGTCTTCCTTAATCAGTCAAAAATACTCTGTGCTTTTTCTCTAAAGTACTGGTCTTAGACATTTTTTGCAAATTTTGATATCCTTCCTTTTATGTCATGTAAAAAACTTTGGCTAGTAAGCCTCACTCACTATGATTACATAACAGAAGTTATCAAAAGTTCTTCTTGTGATGGTGCTAAATTAATGAACAATGGAACGAAGTCACCACAACTCTCCCTCTAATCTCTTCCTCCTCCAAATGTGATTCACACAAAGAAAGTAAAAGCATACAGGTTGTGCATAGCAAGGAAAGGGATTGGGGAAAAAAATATAACTTATTGTACAAAAAAACCCCCAAGAGACATGTACATTACTTCTCTCTCAGACAACAAACATGAATCACTCAGCCAAGCAACCTCATTGGAATGTTACTTATCAACAGGATCCTCGAAAAGCATGGAGACTGGAGGCACATGAAGATAGCAACACAGGAGGACAAAAAATTTGGGCTGCCTTTTCTCTTTACCAGTCAAATGGCAAAGATGTTTTTAAACANTGTCACTCAAATTCCCTCTTTCTCCCCCAAAACAGGGACAGACAAATTTCTACCTCTAATGTTGACAGCATTGCCCATTCCAGATGGCTCTCAAAGGGAACATGGGGCAAACAAGCTCTTGATCCGATGTTTAACAGCTGTTACTCAAGGGAGGGGAAATGCCTGTCAGTACAGTGAAAAGAATGAGCATTCTTAAATCACCAAAGAGCTAAGGCAATTATGTAGTGGGCTATTATTAAGAATCAGAAAAGTGCATGGTGCTTTAATAAGTAGTAGCCGCAGATCCTTGCCCTAAAGATGCTGTATTTCTTGGACTTGCAGGGCAAATGAAAGTAAGAAGTGCTAAGAAGGATGAAAGCAGGGTTCATAACCCAAATCACAGTGGTACAATTTACATCATATACTAAAGTACACAGTCACATTTCCCTTCTTTTATATCACCGTTCTCAGAGGATAAGGTCATTCACTATCAGAAGACACCAAAATCTTAAGTTAGGAACTCAAAATGAGCCATCAGCCAGAAAACACTAGTTATAATATGTGAAAGACCATTAAGTAGGCAAGAACAAAGCATGAGGAGAGAACTAAGAAGTAGGCAGAGTGTCTGACTTGTAATGAAGTATGATTCACTCAAGATAAATCAGAGGTGACTCTTGCTCCATGTAGGATGGATGTCTCTGTAGTATCAAAGGCAAATCCCCAAGCATGCTGATATTTAAACAGTTGACTGGTTTAGCCATGCATGACTAATGAAGTCTATGCAGATTTATTTTCTACACACCAGCAACCTCTTGATCTCTGACTCAGTGAGTGAGTAAGCTGGGCACATTAGAAACAAATGGGTGATAATTAAATATGAACAAGCAAGAGTGTTTCTGTAAGCAAATCAAGCTGGGTTTGTTGGCATTGAAATTAAAGGAGGTCATGAATTCTGGACAAAAATTGGCCCAGATGGTGAAAAACACAAATACTGGGACAGAGGGAATAGGGCTCATCTCCCAGCTGAGGGGTCTGAATCCTGCAATGGAGAGCATGAGCTCTAACTGTTCAGTGACTCACAAAGTAAGTTTAGGGTGCAAATGGCTCATGAGCAGATCAGAGTAAAGCCATCATCACAAAGGAAGGGTTACTTATTCAGCCCTTTGCCCTGCTCGTAGTGTCTCCTAATGACTATTCTGCTATGCTATGTAAGCAGGTGTGAAGGAAACCAGTTCTGCCACTGCAGCCTAGTTTACATCCTATGCTCCAGAAGAACTTTCACACTGATTCACTTACTTTGTAGAATGCAAAAATAAAGGGCATTAATGAAGAGGATGGGCCTGCTCAGACATCCCTCTCTTGGTGTCACACAAGTGGGGCAAAGGCCAGCTTCAGTCTTCCTTAATCAGTCAAAAATACTCTGTGCTTTTTCTCTAAAGTACTGGTCTTAGACATTTTTTGCAAATTTTGATATCCTTCCTTTTATGTCATGTAAAAAACTTTGGCTAGTAAGCCTCACTCACTATGATTACATAACAGAAGTTATCAAAAGTTCTTCTTGTGATGGTGCTAAATTAATGAACAATGGAACGAAGTCACCACAACTCTCCCTCTAATCTCTTCCTCCTCCAAATGTGATTCACACAAAGAAAGTAAAAGCATACAGGTTGTGCATAGCAAGGAAAGGGATTGGGGAAAAAAATATAACTTATTGTACAAAAAAACCCCCAAGAGACATGTACATTACTTCTCTCCCAGACAACAAACATGAATCACTCAGCCAAGCAACCTCATTGGAATGTTACTTATCAACAGGATCCTCGAAAAGCATGGAGACTGGAGGCACATGAAGATAGCAACACAGGAGGACAAAAAATTTGGGCTGCCTTTTCTCTTTACCAGTCAAATGGCAAAGATGTTTTTAAACCAGGTTTTTTAAACCAGGCTATTACAACTCAAAGTTTATAAATAAATGACTAAATAACCCATCTAAAAAGCCAATCAATAGTCAGCAGATGGATTTTCAACAACAACATAAAAACCTGTTTGAAAAGGTGCTTTTATACTCTGCTTGTACTAATCATTGCTGCAAATCATTGATTTTCCACAGGCAAACACCTCCACTAATACATACTTGTATTACCAGACCCTGGTAATTGCTCTTGGAAAGCTTGACCCTCAGTGTTACTCATCTGCATGAAACACTGAGTAAAAAAGCAACATTTTCTATGATCTAGTTTGACATGGATATACCATTTTCATTAGCTAGATTGCCATGCCTCTTCTTATGCATTCTCTCTGTTCAGAAAATGTTATTGATCAGATAGACAAGAATATGAATTAATTAAAGAGTCTGTAAAGCTGTTCATAAGCAAAAGTTTAAATATAGGTCACTTCTCAGGCAGGTTGGAATGCTTAACTATCATGTTTTCATCTCATATCATGATTAACATTAATTGGATGGGGTTCACCCCAGATGCAAGACACTTCACTCATATTGTGGGTCAACTTTACTTCTGCTACCTTACATGCTTAAAGTTGTACATTTGAACAGCCTAAGCAACAGCTTGGCATGCCAGAGTTTTTCAATATTTCTAGTATTAACTGCAATACACTAACACTGATTTCCTACATCTTGGAGTATTAAATAAATTCTTAAAATAGGTTGAAAGCTCACATTTATTGAATATGATGCTGAAATGATCAAAACATTTATAAAGATTGAAGACTGTGGAACAGCTTCAAAAATTTGAGAACATATTTTAAATGACACAGAGAATAGAACAAGTACATCCTGAATAGCACTCTTGCTTCTGTTTCTACCTTACATGTCAGGTGTTAATACTGGCCAGTGTGAAAGGCAAACCTTTAAATTCATTTTTGTACAATGGATCTTCTCAAGTGAATTTGAGGAGAGGGGGTGTCTGTGGGTTATTCCTGTGTTTGGGTTTTTTAACACCAATACAGTAGTATAAGTCAGAATGAAGTATAAAAAAACTGAATTTATGCCTCCATACCTCCCATTAATTTCTCATTCTGAAGAATTTTGATTCCTGCAAAGTAAACCTCTAAAACAGAGCTACAGACAAACATAAAATTAAAGGCTATATTATCATTTCTACTAGGAATCTAAATCCTTGTCTTGCTAAGCAATACTGGTGAATGGATAAACATGTCTATAGGTTTACAAAATGCACATCTGTCACCTCTGAAGGGTGAAGGGGAATTACATGTACATTACTGCAACAGCAGTTCCAAGCCAGTTGCATCTGAATTAAGAAGCTTAGTGGCCTAGTCCTGGGACAAAAATTAAAAAGGAAAAACATTTTGGTGCATCAGCTTTACTCAGCATTGATAAGACTGAATAACTTTGTAAAGTTTGCTCCAGCAAATAATAAAAAAACCCAAAACATAAATCACACTGACCAATTAATTTGATTAAAATTACTAATTTGGGATAATCTAGAAGATCATCAAGAATAACTGAAGACAACACCATACATTCCATTTATCTGTCTCAGAGGCACAGATACATTCTTTATCAAGTACATGAAAACGCAAATTTCCAATGTGGACACTTGACTTGATTACCAGAAATAGAAAGGCAAAATCTGTATAGTAAGTCAGCCTTTTTGATATCATTTTCATTGTGTAAAACTTGACCTGTTCTATTCACTTCAATATTCCATATTTACACCAGTGGGAGACCCCTGATTGCTCATAAGGTAGAAATAGTCATCTACTAAATTAATAGAATGGACTGCTGTGGCCAAAAAAAAAAAAAAATTCTACCAAAGAGCTTGATGCATTTCTAAATAAAAGGTCTCAGGTTACACAGAAGGTATCTCCCCGAGCCATTACTTGCACTAAAATCCAGTCTAGAGTGTTTGCTTCAGTTGATACCTTTACTTTGATTAGCAACCATATCTAAAAGGTAGAAAGGAACAGGACTTAAGCCATCTCAATTACACATCTACCAAGTATCCTAACTGTATCAGGAAGTCAGGAGTATAACTCTATTTCTAATGTTGTGATATATGACAAAGACAAAATCAAACAAGCAAACAAAACCCACAAAAAATGTTATACGTACTTTTTGAAGGTCCAGGATGAAGTTGTGTCATGTTCCAGAAGGAGTCCACATGACTTACCTTTCCAGATCATTTTGAAACCCATATCCTTCTGCAAGCATTCATAAATTACCAGCCAGGCCTGATAACTGAAGGCTGGTGCCTACACTGCCCACGACATCCCCGCTCATTTCAAGTTCCCTTCTCTACATTATTTCCAGCTGCCAGCTCTGAAAAGCAGCAAGAAATCCCCAATTACAGGCACAGGAACCAGGCTCTTCTTGATGCTTCAGGGCCTGTTCTAAGCCATTAGCAACAGCTTAACAAGGGCACTGCAACGTTCTGGAGTTGTGAAGCCAAACACATTAGAAACAAACTCCACAGTATCAATATTGTAAGAGATTTCCTGGATATATATTTAAATGCAACCCAACAGAATTCAAAGTAGTGTTTCTTTCACACGTTTGTGTGCTACGCTTAGCAAGTCTAAACTGATTGACTGAACCAGTAGTTTGAGAGTGGGAAAGTGGGTGTCCAATTGATAAAAGCAAACCAAAACAAAAACGCAGAAAATTGGCACCAGATCTTGTGACTCCAATATGAAATGTTTCTTCTGGACCCAAAGGAAACATTCTGAATTCCAAAGCAACCCAAAACCAGACATAGCATTACAGTCTATAAATCTGTGTCAGTAGTACCTTGTTTATACAGCCCCTGTCAAAGTATGAATGCTGACAGGCCTTTCCAATATTTGTTAGAGAGAAATATGCTGGAAGAAATGGGAGACCAACACAGACAACACTACATATTATGAATGACTCAGAAGGCATTTTGGCCTTCAGCAGAAAAAGATTGTCACCATATGCTACACAGCTTGTCATATGTGCCATCTATTCAGTCATATCTCAGACTTTTAGGGGAAGGGTTGCAGATATGACAGTGCTGTGGTACCAATATTGCATGGACCTTGCTGGTGCCACTAATTAAGTCTACCACAAATACCTTAATGAAAAGCAGTTTTTTCAGGGTTGAAAATTTCTACAGTAGGTGAAACAAATTACTGAAGCCTACTGTGATGCTGACTGCCAGCACTCATGATGTATTCCTTTGTTCCCTGCCTTGGAGCACGGGAGGGAGAAGAGGGCAGACATTTGCTTCTCAAATAAGAGAAGCAGGCAGACACTAGAGCTGAAGTGATCTGTTCCCTCCAGGCAGGAGCAAAGGCCAAATCATGATGAGCAGAGGGAATGTCAAAAGGCTGATGATCTGCCCCCTAAAGGCAGACTTAAGGGGTTTGGTCACTTATTTTATCAGAGATCCTAGTAGTAATTGGCCAAGAACATGCAATGTCTTGAGATCAAGCAAATCAATACACCAAGAAGCACATCGGTTCTGCTGTGCATTTAACTGATCACTGGTTTTAAGTGGACATTCTCACAAATACTATCCAGCATTTTTGCATACAGCTAGCATTTCAGTAGAAGACTGTCTAGAACACTACTCATTTTGCAGACATTCCATATCTTTTCCACCAAGGTTTGAATGAAAATCTCAAAGTGTAATTTAGTACACTAAATCTGACATTTTTTTACCTATGAAAATATTACATACAATATCTGCAAGTCATTCCTGGTTTCTCTAAACCAGGAATTCCATCAACATCAATTATCACCATTGGACTGGTGAAGTTAGCCTTCAAAAAGAGGGGAAAAAAAGCTCACAAAACAAAACCAATACATGCTGAACTGCATATTTTGATTTTAAGGAGGAAAAAAAATAACCTGTTGTAGGCTTTAAAGAAATTTTCAAGAAAAACAAATTTGGATTTGACACTGGGAACGTTGCATTGCAGTTGAAAGAACAGTGAATCATGTGTTCTCTGTGCTTTCATATATCAGAACTCACAGGGCACCAATGCACTGAAAATTCAACTTACGATCATTGCACTGGCTCCCAGAATATGAAGTCATGGAGCAATCACAGGTGAATCCTTCCCATTGCTGATTGCAGATGCCCTGATTCGCACAGGAATCTTCCTGGCAGGTAGTGCTCGGTCCTGGAGAAAGGATGACAAGAAAAGAGTGAAATAAAGCTGAGAGAATCACTTTGGTCAGGCCCACAAAAGCTTCCATTAATCCCTACCATTACCATCAGGATCCTCATGCAGAAGAGAGAAAGCACTAACCAAACACTGTTCCATTCCTGGGCATGCAAGAAATTCAGGTAAAAAGAGCTTAAACACAAGTATACACCTCACAACAAAACAGCAAACTGTAACACAGAACAAGGAAGGAGGAACCACAACATATTCCCTCTCAGGCAGGCTCAACTCATAGGTTCCCAACTTGCTCAAAGAATTTTACAGTAAAATAGAGGGTGATGCCAGGCCCACAGATATGGCCAGGCTGTTGTGTTTCCCTAGAAGCTTGATCCCCTTACAGAAATGAAAGCTAAGTAATAGGTGAACAATGAATAATGCCTCATCATACCCAAAAAATCCTTATAATGTAGATTCAAAGTGAAGTTTCTAAGCCACAGCTGGCTACAACTTGGCTTTATAAGTTAATAAAAGTCAGTCAAACAAAAAACAAAACACTGACCTATTACATAGGTTCCTCGGGAAACATTCTAATAGAGTCCTCAGAAGGGCTTGACATTTATCCACAACACTTCTATTTTTGGACTGCTTTCCTTACTTTTGGTGGAAGCAGAGAAGGAAGCAGCCACTACTAACAGAAGAGCTTCTCATTGTTCTGTGATTTGCAGCTAACAGTTGCTATCCTACTAAGATAAGCCTTGCAAAGACAAAATCCAAGCAATAGGCAAAAAAGTAATCTTCAGATCAGAAAGACTCTGAATGACAGCTATGTCATCCACAAGGAGGTAGCTGGATTCTGAATCATCTGAGAGCAGGTGTAAAGCTGCAAGTCATAGATTACAAGAATATGAGTTTACAAGTTACTTCCTGGGAAAGTATTTTATATTCATCATTCTAGACAAAGGTATGTCACTCCTGTTGTGCAGGAATTTAAATAAAATGTACAGATACATTTGACATACCTACTATGCTATATCCTGTATGCATTGGAAAAGAAGAAACGAAAGAAATAAAGCAGATAATAAAGGATCAACTGCCTAGGCTGCCTGAGATCAGTTCATTAACCACTTACAGTCTAGGAGAATACTATAAGGACAAAGACACAACTGTTCAACCCATTCCAGCACTTTTCTTTATAGCCTTTGCTAGCAGCAGCAACTCCACAAGACTCAATTCTTCTCCTTATTTCTTCATCGCCATCAACACCATCATCTGTACTTTATAAATTAGATAGTACAGACCAAAGTGGAGGCAGCATTTTCAAATATTTTAACATAAAAGGAAACCCTGAAATGTCCATCAGACACCATCTATAGTAATTTCACTAAATCCCATCATTATTCAGCATCTTTGATATTGAGATTGTACACCTGGACACTTCCATATTTACAAGCCCTTGTAGAACCCACATGTAACTGGAAGACCCATGTCAGGTCACGATCCTTTCAGCAATTCAAGACCAAGCCAGGAATGGACCCTTAAAGCTTTGATGCAGAATTTCTGCTCTCCCCACCAGATCATCTTTCCTCACTGAAAGAACAGAATGGATGAATTTCAGTAGCTTTTCAGCTATCTGCATTTCTTTACATCTCTCCTGTAATGAGAATGAACTTGTGACTTGGTAAGCAGAGTTTGACTGAACGTTAACAAAAACCTGAGTTTCTTCCAGAATTTATTGCACTGTTAAAAAAAATCCAAACAAACAAACCCCAAAACCTCTAGGTAGAAGCATAAGTGTGGCTAATAGAAGACGACAACAAAATCCCTGAAGGAAAGTTCACCTATTGAAAAGAAGTGACAGCAGCAGCCACAGCAAGAAAACCCCTTGTTGCCATGCCAAAGGAAAGTTGAGCAGCATTTTTCAACACTTTTCTCCTCCCCTCCGCCTCTTCTTCCCACACACCTGACTCTCATTTGCAGCCATATGAATCCCAGTGGTCTCAGTGGCACAGTGTGAAATTAACAGATCACTTCTAGATTAGAACAGAGCTGACAGACTTTCCAGCGTGGGCCGGCAGGCACATGTATGTACAGGCCTCCCTCCTGCCTTTACTCTTGTAAAAATCATGGATATAAATATATATCCACATGTGCATCAGATTGTGGTCTGATACTTGCTTCAGACTTACTCTGGCCAAGCAAAAGAAGGGATAATATTTAAAAATCTGAAATAGAATATTAGTTGTCATTTTGCCTAAAATGTCTAAATTATCTGAGGATAAAAAATGAGGAATTGATACCTCTCCTGCACATTACTATCCCACTATCTAACCTCAAACATGAATGCCAATACTCATAGAGGTATAAATAAGTAAGACCACTATACCTATATTTTAAAAATTAAACCACAAGGCAACTGTGACTCTATGCAAACTTGCTACAACATCAACAATAAAGACCCATTACATAGAAGCAGAGCAGAACACCATTTTCGATGTTTCTCCACTTTTCCTACATTCTTCTGAGAATGCTTTAATCAGTAACTGACTTGACAATGGGTACATCCTTTTTCTGGATGCTGCAAGAGAAGGGACTCTATTCAAGGAATAAGACTGCACAAGGCCCAGTACCTGTGGCTTGAGGTCTTCATATGATAGAGCACAGAGAGCCAAAGTACTTGAATTCATGGCCTGTATTAGGGTATCTGAATTGTATTATTGTATTTAACAGAAACCAGCTCTGAGGATGGGANACAACGATGAGGAATTTTGAAAGCCTGACAATACCACAGGGAAGCTTGAAGCCTGATCTGTCATCTTTAGAGCCAGTCGTGACAGCACAGCATAGAGGGTACTTGGCCTCACTTCTTAGTACTATGGGCCATTTGAATCATAAAAGGATCTTTGTCTCAGAGAGTTCATCTACTCCTGCTGCTAACAGTCATTGCCTATGTCATAATCCTCTGTGGCAACAGAATTTTCTTCAGAGCAACTAATAGGGATGTCACAGGGAATTAGGATTTTGGATTAGGGAGCAAAGTGACAGAAGCACAGAAAGGATTATAAAACATGAAGATTGTGTTACCACGCACATGCCCTTTAGTGCTAACGAGCAAGGAAAGAAGATGACAAACAACTTATATATAAAGCAGTAGAATTGTTTCTAAATTACCAGTGCCATCAGGACTCGGGTCTATTTTTAATCTCATTCCTCTGGCAACACTAAGAGCAGACAAAATATTTAAAAACAAAGTTTCAGAACTAGTCTTCACATAATAATCTGAGATACCTCTGATTTTTGTCTATTTGTAGCTGAGCTTGGTGCATTGCCTTCTTCGTGCCACACGCACAGTGGAAAAAGAAATAAGTGGGCAGTAGATATCAAGTTAAAGTGGAAAAGTCCCCATTGGGGAAAAGCAACCCTGCTAGCAGCGTGACTTGCTGCGTCGCTTCCTGTCCAGGCTAAGCCTACTCACAGAGGCACCTCCTTTGGAACATGAAATGGCAAACCAGGATTCTACAACAATATCGTTTTTATCTTTATTTCTGCATCTCTAATTTTTACTGGTACAGCTCAGTATCCAAAGATTTGCAAGATCTGAGCTTTGTTGGGTCTCCTTCCCCGGGAAGGAGACCACTACTACACTTTTCTTCACCTGCATTGTCTATTATTTTAAGTTTTTGAAGACAATCACCTTTGAAGAGTATAACAGCCTGATCTCATATCTGCATTCTGCTTAGATAAATTTCTTTGTCTGCCCTCTTTCCTACAATATCAGTTGTATGGTATGTTTCTATTTGCCCTGAAATTAAAAAAATAATAATCCTACTGCTGTATGTTGCTAAAACTTCCATGTTTCACTGGCAAGAAAAGTCATTTTTTCTATATCTTTTGAAAGCTCTCTGCAGGAAAAGAAATTTGAGAAATAAAAGACAGTATTGTGTTTATTTTTCTTTCAAGTTACACGTGGAATCAGTTTATAGAGTAGCTGCAGGATGATAACACAACTGCTTCATACTTTGGTTCAAACTAGTAACAAATATTAAGATAAGCAAACCATTATTGGTCTTGCACATAACACCTTCCAATACACCTTCCTCCACACATCAAAAATTCACTCTTTTTGAAGGGAATCAACTATTTGTGCTAACACTATTTTCTCAATAAGATGAAAATCAGCAACAGGGGAAGTTCAATGACAACATGGTTCCATTTTCATTCTTCATCTCCCTAAATGCTCTCATCTTTTCCCCTTGTATCTTCAAAGATGATAGGAAGCAGTAGGAAAGTAATATACACAAGACATCTTTAGAGCCTTTGCAGAATAAGGTGCTTCTTTAGTCCTATAGTTCCTGAATTACAAATGCCATCCAGCACTGAAATATCTTTACCACTACAAGTCAGGCACCACAATCAATTTACATCTTTGATAAATCTACACTCTACTTCTCTCAGCATTCCTCTTTCGTAACCAGAGACAGTCAGCCCTTTTTTAATTCAATCTGCAGTAGCAGTTCAGCTCAGAGAGGCATCAGGTCTTTGAAACCATATGCACCAGGCAGAAAAAAAACCTGTTCCAGGACTCATTCTTCCTGCAGGTTAAGTAGGAAACAAAGTTATACCCAATAGTTTTCCAATGTTAGAATAATTTGAAAACCAAAATTTTTTTCTGAGTAAGAAGTGAGCAAAATTAAGCCTGAATCTCATGGAACCAACACTTTATGGGATGGACCACACCGCATATACTGTAACTGCCAAACACATATTGGTCGTAGGGCAGCATTTGCACAAATGCAAGAAACTAGATTATAGTCAGGATTCAGAAAGATAGATCCTGTACTTTGAGTCACAGACAGCAGAAAGCAGGAATATCACAGACTAATATAGCAAACCAGAACCACAAACCAAACAGATTTTCAAGGACTGCAAGGCCAGCTCTTCAAGCTCTCAGTTTCATACTTTGTTAAGAACTCATCATCCCTTTCATCACCTAAATAAGGTTAGGCATCTGTCAGGTTCCATATTTAAAGTCACTCATTGTCAGAAATAACTCAAAAAGCCAGCATTCTTCTGTCCTCTGAAAAAGCCTTTTTTTCAGTGCCTCAACAGAGCCTGGATACTTTATTCACCTGATAAAAGTCATGGTGCTGAGTCCTTCTGTTCCAAATAAGTGTCTGGTCTGAAAAATTCAGGAACTGGGACTAGTTAAAATAGCAAATATGTACAAAGGTGCTTTCTCACACAGAAAGCACATCTATCTCAAGATTACAGAAGATGGGAATTTAACAGCAATGGCAATCCATAGAAATGGATCTGCAAAGTGGGGGGATTTCCTTCCCCTCAGAGAAAGCTGGCATATATCTGTCTTCCTCTCTCCTGCCACCCTTCCACTCTTCATTTCTACATAATCTAAAAAGGTCATGAGCAACGTGCTTCTACACATGCTAGTGAGAGAAGAACAAAAAAGGCCAAAAGAATACAAATCCCAACCACAGAGTAAAAAAATCAACTGCATAAAAGGGAGTATGCCTGCACACAGAATGCAACAATGGACAAGGGAGATGCAAACGAAGCAGAGGAAGTAAACAGCTTTGGACATTCAGACACAGAAACTAAAAGCATAAAGGAAAATTCAAAGGGCTGTACATGAACAAGAAAAAACAGAATACATTGGAAAAACACCCTTCCCCACTGCAAATCACAGCAATATAAAAGAATCACAGAATAGTCTAATTTGGAAGGGACCCACAAGGATCATCAAAACCAGCTCTTAAATATGAGGCATCATGCCTTATCCTGAAATAGCCAAACCTATTTAGCAAAGGTTGGTTTCCTGAAAAGCCAATAATCCACTTTATGCACTCAAGCCAAATGCTTTCCCTTAGGCTTCAATGGAATCAGATGTCTCTATCTGAAGGGCAAATATTCCTGTAGGGTTTAAGACCTCTGCAAAAATTGAGCTTGAGATGGAATAATCTTCATAGCTTTAATATACCTTTGGTTCTGAGGACTCCAAAAAAATCAAAACAATAGATCTCTTTGTTCCCGAACTTCCTGTTCATGATGCATCCACTTCAATAAACATCAAAAATCAGGCTCAGGAATTCCTGAGCATGCATTCTGAATTCTGATGGACACATAACTGACTACAGAGAACGACAGTGGCTGTACTGAGAGAGATACAATACCTGCTGATGTCTAATGGTAAATCCCAAAATCATTGCCACAATTTGAGTGCATGGCACAAAATATCTTAATCCTAAAGTTATTTATACTCCAGTGTACTTGCAGGACACTTCTTTTTCCTCACATTGGTCCCAGTCCACATATATTTCCTATTTTTTCAAAACACATATTTTACCCCTTTCATTTACATAAACTTCAGAAATCCCCTAGGGGCAGCACCTCTCTATACCGCTCACCTGTGTAAGACAGAGTACTTCAACTTTTTACTGTTGGGAACAGGTCAAAGATGCCAACAAAATGCAGTTGCAGTCAGATGCCCCATAAGCATAAAGCAAAATGCACCGCATTATATATTCTGTCTACCTCACAGCTGTCAAATATTTCAGATTCAATGTCTTGTATGGATCCAATTGCTAATATTATCTCAGACTGCCAGTATCATTACCTGTTGGGTGAGAGGGTATCTCTTAATATGCTCCTGTCAACAACTGCTACAGTGATAAACTGTTTACATTTTAAAACGTTCTTATTCCTCCAAATTTATTTTTATCCTTTTCTACTGAGCTATAGAACAGCAAACTCCACCTAAAACCACAGATGATATCCTGTAGGAAAAGTAATGGAATAGAGAACAAGGATATTTTAATTTGAAAATGGCATGTATTACATTAGATGATGTCAGCAATATCATCAGGTCTTCAAAGTAAACACAGTGAAGAGAAAAGGAGTTTATGAATCATGTGATTAAAGCTACAAAACCTTAATTCCAGAGAATGTAAAATGTCAGGAAGTCTCTATCTCAGAGGGTTAAACAGGAACATCCTATGTTTTGTCTCACAACAAAGCCTTAGACATAAAGTGGCTTAGACATAAAATTTCAAGGTGACTAAGATGATCCCATAACAGATGCCATCTGTGGCTTCAGGACTGCTAAACAGAGACACATTGTTCAATTTGAGGCCATTATCTCCTTTTCCATCAAAAAGGAGGAGTGATTTTTTAACTTTCCTGGCACTCCAGAATAAATTAATTTGTACTCTATATTGCAGCCTTTACATATGACTTGGGAAGTACATTTTCATTATCAAATTTAAAAGGATTGACTTTCAATGCCATGGAAAACATCTCTCTGTTTCTGAGAGTATCAAAGACCTATTAATTTCTAATAGGTACATTTCCTTCCTTAGGTCCCAGGCAAAAAGTCTACAGGGTCTCTGAGAATACCTGATTTTCTTCTTATTCTCACAAATACTACTCCACCTACTGCCTTTCTCAAATAACTCACAGACCTGGTGACACAGCTCCTCGACAAGGACACACCTGGTGCAGAGGAGGTGACTCGGTCCCAGTTTCTTGGACAGGCACTGGGCACTCTGCTGGGGCCTGCAGACTTGTCAGGAGCTCTCTCTGGGGGAAGCCTCTGACATCCCTGGTGTGGCAACAGCCGCTGGGGAAGGAGCTTTGTGGCACAGGACAGGTGTAATGTTGGCAGCACTGACTGCTGAGACAGGGGACAAGGGGCCACCTTGTCCCCCTCGGTGTTAACAGTTGCTCCTATGTGCTGCCCTTTGGTTCTGCTAGTGTGTCATGGCTTGTAAAAAGTCATTCTAAATATTTGTAGCTTAGAGATTTTGGAGCCTTCTTGTTTTATTTTGAAATTGAAATTCCAGAAAGTTATTTCTGTGGGATTTTTTTCAAAACCTAAATTAATAAAAAACAACAAAACAAACAGTTTTTACCTCCTGATCTCCCTCCTTAAGATCAGCACTAAAGAAAATAAGTCAGCTATGTGTTTTTTAAAGCTCTGAGAGCCTTCTACATTTCGATGCACAGCAGCTATTTGGTGGATCATGAGGCTTTCCAGGAAATCAACTGGTGCTTTTACAGCTATTCAGAGATTGATGCAGTCAAACCCCCCAGGTCAACAGAAGCACCTCCACTGCTTGCTGTGTTCTTCTTCAACCCAGAATCCCCCTCCAGAGATGCTGGGGTTCGCCATTCTGTTCCTGTCTTAGAGGTGTGACTGCATCCAGCAAAAAGCACCAAATGTTACATAAAAGCATATTTTGTTGAAACAAGTAATGGAGAAGAACCTTCTCTACCTTGCAGGTCAGCTTTGGTCAACTCAACTTTGTGGTCAAAAAACAAACAAACAAACCAAAAAAAAACAAAACAAAACAAAAACAACAAAAAAGCAAAGACAATAAACAACAGGTTAGTATAAAAGCAGATAAATCAGTGTAACATCACTTTGAATAAATAAAAGCAACTGGTATAACTAACACAGCCAACATGCATAATCAAAACACACAAAAATGACAACATAAGCATCAAGGGTGCAGAGGGACAATGACCACATTAATGCAACCAACAGATAACAAAACCAAATAAAAAGAGAAGAAATGCATTTCATTCTTGCACACACAAAATCACAAAAGTTACAGATAATACAAAGAGAAGAAAAAATATCACCTGCTTTAACCGATCTCTTAGCATTTACAATAATTTTAGAGATATTTTGTCTTGTTTGATAAATACATAGAATACATTTAAGTAAAAAAAAAAAACAAAAAAACCTGACTTGCAGTACCTCCATCAAGTATATATTTAGTTTGTTTGGCTTTTTGTCCAAACTGGATTTATTGCCAGAAAACCATAGAGGACTGATAACTCTATAAGACAAAAATTTCTGTTTATCCAAAGAACTGAACTCGACACTGGATATAAGTGACAGTAACACCTTGCCCCCTCACAAGCTGTCACCTGCTCATGGATTTCAACACATCCTTAAAAAAACTTACATCTACAGTGAAGCAGGCAGCTCAGGCTTTAGACCCATATAGTCTTAGTCAGTTATCAGAGCAATCAAAAAAACAAAGCTCATTATTTCACCTGGATTAGAATGATCTTGTTATCTGTGGTCAAATCATATTCCACATGGCAAAAAACAAAATCACAGATCTACAAGGCCTGACTGTCTAAAAACCCAAATACACTTTCTGAAGACTGAAGAGCATTAAGAGCAAAACAATACCACTGATGTTCTTCCATGTAGGCATAGAGGTTCTTTTTTTTAAAATTTTGGTTGGGCTTTTTTGTTTTGTTGATTTGGTTTAGCTGGTTTGGGTTTTTTAATGGAGTCAATTTACAAGGAAGCCACATAGATTTTTGGTGTCTTATACCTTGACTCTAAGTTTTCTCTATCAGGATGGAAAAAGTAGAGGACAAAGATGGAAGCACAGGCAGCAGCTCCTGAATCCCCCACCTCTGCAGGTTAAATATTTCCATTACACAGCACAACAGGAAAAACAGAACACTAAATCATCAACCTCATTGCTCAAAAGATGGTTATTTAAGAAGTGCATACTTACCTTCTTAATCCGTTCTTAAAAAGTTCTAATATCATAGCTGATACTGAAGGAAGATTGGTAGTTCTCCTTTCCCCATTGTCTTCTTTCACATTTACAACCCAATAAACTAGAACTGACACATGCAGATGCCGTTTCCTGTGCTTCCTAAGAATTTTAACATTTTGAATCTCTGCTGTTTCACAGCCTATTAATGGCTCAAGATAGCAATTATCCTCCTTTTTGAGATAGAATCTTCTTTCCACTTTTGAAACTGCTTTACTTCATAAAGCTATAAAATCCCATTTTCCTTAAACCAAATTCAAAAGAAAGGGGGAAGGAGTAGAAAGAAAAGGATGCACTTCTCCATGCATCATTTTCAACACTTATTCTTACAGAGTAATTTCTCTATAACAGACAAGTACTTTCCTTACTTCCTGCACTTTATTTTCTTTGTAGCTGAGAGAAAAGCTCATATTTGTTCTATAAATCCAGTAGCACTATGAGAATAGAATATAAAAGCAAGGAAAAGGAAAGATGTCAAACCATCATGGAACAAATTAATGCTCCACTCTTCAATGGACAGCCTTTGATTACAGAGAGAAAGTGAAGTATGACCAGATTTGAAGTTTCTCTACTGAGCAGATGAAGGGTGAAATCCCTTTTGACATTATCCTGCTGTGAGATTTTAAGCATGAGATTAGATTTGCTGTTTTCCACATACTGCTTAGTATGCAAAATGTGTTTCTGATTATCCAGCCTGTATGTGTCATTCATGCTTTTCATGCATCAGCGAATTCCAAAGGTTAACTATACTATTTCATGGAAAGTAGCAAAAGATTATGATTTTACTGTGGGATCTGGAAAGAAGATTAAACTCGGACAGAAAAAAAAGTCCCAAAACATCTGGAATAGTGTCAGCCAGTGTAATAATAATCAGTCTCCTTTGTGAGAAGCTGTTAGTGGAGCAGGTGACGTAGAAGCAAACTTCTCTAAAGTACATAGAAAACTACCTTACAGAAGAAATAAAATTCTTTAGCCACTGCCATTAGGTTTTTTTCGGTTGGGTGCAGGCTGAGGTGAAAATATTTAGAACATGCAGCTGAATTTCAGATAGCTCTAGTACTTGGTAAGCAATATAGAGATGCCAAATTAAAAGAAAGAAAAACAGAGGAGAACATGTAGCAAATCAATAGAGATGAAAAAAAGTTTAAAATGGAGAAAATATATATCAATATTGAGGGCATCCTCTTTAAACTACACAAAAGGTTGGACATCTGCTTAGCTTTTACAAGGAGCAGTGAATCATGCCATTGAGACTTTTGTGGATGAAATAAACTGATCCATTTATCTAGTAGTAAGACCAGGAATGAGGAGTTCAGTACGAAAAACTAATTTTAAAAGTTAAGAAGTGAGAAAAAGTTAAACTGAAGTTTAAATTGTTTATTTTAAAGAAGGGAAAGGAGGTCATCTTGTACAACTCCTTTAATCTACCAACTCTTCATATACACCATAGTGCAGACATCTTTTCTCTCAAACTGTGTATGTTTGATGTCGAATAGTCTGTATTACTCAAACTCAGGAGTGAAAAGTTTCCAACCACTCCCCATAGATTGTTGAGATACTGGAGAAAACTACATCTGGATAGAAGACTTTTCTTCAGTTTCTAATGCTTTGCTCACATTCAGGAGCCTCCGCCCACTATTTCAAAGTGGTTTGCAAGACATTGATGAATTTCACACTTTTATCACAAATACACGAACACCTGGAAGATGAATTTTGTGTGGGAAAAGCAAGGCCCAAAGTAGGTGGCAGACTTTCCTTCAAGCTTCCACCCCCATTTTAAGTCCTTTCTAAGAATTCATTTTGTCTCTTTAGTGTGTTTAATTCCCTAATTCAACACTGACACAAGGACCATTTAAGTCTGAACCACTTCCCTACTTTCAGTAGTTTTTCTCAGGCCCTCTCACCACCCTTTTTTGAGGTGGTGGTAAGGGGAAAAGCTCTCTTGTTATGACAGAGACAGTGATGAAAGCTGCAGTGAGCACAGAGATAAAGAAACTGTGAAAATGAACAAGTATATAGGTATCATGTCATTCTCCCCAGGATTTATTCTCCTCAGAGCTGTGTGTAGCTGAACATACCAGGCAGCAAGATAGTTTCTGGCTTTGCCATATCCCTTCCAGTGAAACACAAGATGCCACTACAGATCTGACCAGACCACCAAGACCTGTGAAGAGCTGTCTGTTGCTCCTGAAAAATCAGGAATGTAGCAATTGCAAAAGACCAATGGAAATAAACCAAACCACCACATGCATAAAAAAAGAAAAAAAAAAAAAAAAAAAGTGTGTGATATGAAGTTTTAAGTCCATAAACTCATTTGACATTTTAGACATTCTTGGGTTCTCCCAGATAATTCCCCTCAAAATCCTTTGTCAAAAGCAATGGCACTACAGGACATGCTGAAACACAAAACATGTCAGTGTGGTAGCTATCATCTTATCAAACACACTGGTGGTTGAATGTCAGACTTCAAAAGCTGAAACCATCAGTTTCTACAGCACACATGGAAGTTGCATGATGCAAAAGGAAGCTGATATGTCACAAACACAATGATTAATTGTGCGAGCCTAAACAAATCCCATCATATATAATTTAAAGAAATTACAGTGATAGAACTGGTTGGACATTGGAGGTAAAGTAATTCTCATCTTAAGTCTTGAACTGAATTTTTTTTAGCACTACTATACACTGTTAAACACCAGCCAATTTCAGTCTCAAGGATGCCTCCTTTTCAAGAGTGACTCGAATATGACTAAGAATGTTTTGGAAGATTACAAAGGAAAAGATGTCCTATAAATACAAATTATTGAAACTGCTTCAAGTAGAAGCCTTACTCATTGCTGAAACACATATGATTCTGTGGTAGGTGTGTGCTTTGGTGCACAGGGAGGCTGAATCATGCTTAAGCACATGAGAGGAACAATGTAGTCAAGGAAGTCCAATGGCTTGCTCAAATTGAATAAAAGGATGTGGCAGCAGAACCAAGACAATAAGGAATATTATTTTCCTGTTGAAACTTGTGAATCTCAATTGGTGGTCTAAAACAGAGTACTGAAATACATGAACAGAGATGAAAAAAACAGGAACAGGAGCAAAAATGTTACCCCTTTATAGCAGTACTGGTGCAGCTCAGCCTGGACAGGGCTCTCTGCTGATCTACATCTCATTTCTACTGTTCTCAAGGCTTCCTCTAAATATTCTTTGATTTTGTCCTGAGACCAAACTGATAGTTTCTAAGAAAACAGCTGCCACATTGTAATCTCTGCCTTTTAAAGCAAAGCCACAATAAAAGACAAGCATTAGCACAAACCTCTCTTACATGACCTTTGAAAGACAAGATTCATATGTGGGAATGGAATAATATTTCTTTAAGCATGCATGTTCCTATCATGTATGTGGTCCCTCTGCCCTTCATGATGAAATATGGAGATGTCCAGCAAATTAACACACAGCATGACTATTCAGACAAAAAGCCTGCAATTGTTTATTAAAAACATATTTAAACATGATGATTCAGCAAGGAATATTTGCAATTTCTGCCCTTAAAAATATTAACACTGCACTCAAAGTCACTACAGATGGAAACAAACTAGGGAGAAGTAAATATGTACTGAACAACCTTAGAATTTTTCTTTCCTTAGAGAATGGAAGATAGGTGTGACTTTCACTGGCAACCGTAAGAATAGGCACCAGCAGGCAGCAAGATAGATCTGAGATGAAGTCTTGAGGATTTATATGATTCAAAAAATAAGGGAAAAAACCAAAAATCAAATGTAACAGCTTTATGGTGACCAAACTTTCAGTTTTTTAATTAATCTTAAATATGTTGGCAAGGAGAACACTTTGCTTTTCAGCAGTTTCCTTGGTACTCAGCAGGGACCATTGGGAAGGCGGAATGGGCACAGCTTTCCAAGATCAAGTTATTCCAAAGGCAGAATGACCATCACTGACCTTATCACCCATTTTTTTTAGGTCTCTTTCCAATTCTGAGTCCTGTTTGAAGGGCTTTAGAAGAGAAGGGGAATTTGCATTCTGGAAGTGAACTAATCTCCACATTCAGGCAGCAGCTGGGCTGGTACCACACTGGCACACAGACAAAATGCCACATTATGTGTTTTGGGAGCAGAACTGATGTTACACAATCTCAGCAATACAACACTACATCAAAGAACTACACTGGGTACAGAAGAAGGAAACACCACAGCTCTAATGGGACACTCTTCTGGGAAAGCCTCATGGCTCTGCTCCTGAGCCACACACAGAACAACAGGATAGTCTAATTGGGTGGCTCTCTGAAGGGGGGACGAGTAGAGACCACATGCCTGCTAAAGAGCCCATGGGTTGCGATAATTTTAAACGAAAGAGTTATCAAAAAAATCACTAATATTAAAGAGCTTTCATTTCATCAAATATAAATAAAATAGGCTTTTTCCTAAACCTCAAATGCGCTTTTTCCCTTGAACCTTATAAACAACTATACAGAAAAGGGGCACTTCTTTTGGCATGTTGACTCTGCCACAAACAGGCAGACACAAGTTCTCCTACACTGTGGTCATTTCCACAAGGAATAAAGTGGTTAATTGACACTATTAAGAAAAAGAGAGAAAGACAGAATAAAAACAGCCCACAACTACTCATCAATGCTGTGAGATGGGAGTTGACATGGAGCAAGCTCCTGTGAGAGGACACAGAATTCTCACAAACCAGAGCATCAGTGTGGGAGCATGTAAGGAGGGGCTGGGGCGCAAGAGCTCCCAGCCAAGCAGAACATTGAGACACAAGCAAGGGATCAGATCTGATAGGATGGTGAATTTGTACTCAAAGCTATCTTCCAGATGATATGTTCAATCCTAAGAAGGAACAGTCTTGATAAGTGGCAGAGCTTCATCATGATGTAATCTTGACACAGTAGGAAAATATGATCAAGGAGTCATTTCACTATGTGAAATTTTTGAAGGATCAGTTTGCAACATACATCTAGTTTTGGCAAACATACATATAAACATCACAGAAAAAGCTATCTTCCTCTAGTGACTGGTAGCCAACACAGCAGACTGGTACTGAGTGATTCTAGACACAATGGTGATTGTCATTTAACGCAGACAGAAAAACCTTTGGGAATTGAAGCCATATGTATTTTACTGAGTCAGTGACGCTGATGTCAATATTCTTTTAACTAATGGGAGCTTACAGGAACAGCAAATTATTTAAAGATGCTTCAAGAAATCACTACTGCTTACATGCTTCGAAAAGTAACTCATCCCACTTTACATGCTTTGAAAAGTAACTTATCCCATTCTCTTTTCCAGCCACTTCTAAACTGGCTGGAAAATAGAAATAACTGAAGAAAAATGTTTTCAAGGCAGAAGAGGAAATGCCTCCAGTGCTTTCACTGGAGGCCTACCTCATCAAAATTTAAGCCCTCTTTCAGTACAATCTTTACCTTTCAGCTCCTTCTACTTTCCATTTCCCCTCTCTCTATTTGTTCTTCAAAATACTTCTGTGGATCCCAAAAAAGAGTGTTCTGAAGCACAAATTAACTGAACAATCAGAACATCTTCCAATGTACTTTAAGACTACTGTAATGCTAATAAAGCACTCCGATAAAACTACTAGTAAGTAGTAGTCCACCCTCTAGCATCATCCTTTCTCACTACTGAAGGTACCAACTCATAGGGGATGGAGCATATAAGAAAAGAGCTGCTAAGCCACTCACAGAAGCTGTCAATCCTTAAGCTGCATTTGGTAGACAAAAGTGTAGGGAAGGATATTGCAACAGAAGCAAACTACTGAAACAGACAGTAAGGTAAACAAGTAGGTGCACAGAGAGCAACAACGAAGTGCAGTGTGCTGGAGAGGGGAACCCCTGTGAAATCAATTATACCTTCACATCCACGCTCAATCTGCCCACTGCGGTGCAGAGCGTCGTTGATAAGGTCAGGCAGACGCCCATTCAAGTCCACAGATGCCAGACAGCCCTGAAATCCATCACGTGAGGCCACAAGCTTCGGGAGGTTGCTATACATGCCTTGAGCTAGGCCAGCAATGTAGAGATCACCTAGAGCAGAGAGGGGTAAACGTACAAGAAGGAGGATGTTACACACCTTCTAGAGTCGCTTTTCTTGCCACCAAACGTGAATAAAGCAAAGTGAACACATGTTCAGAAAAACTTAAAAACAGAGCAATGTATTTTGCAAGAAATTATTTCTGCTTCCTTTACTGCAAAAACCCGAAACAAACCCCAAAACTAAACAACCAACCAAAACAAAGCAAACAAAAGAAAAACAAACAAAAAAGCCCCATCACAACATCTCCTAAATAACCCCAGTCCTAACTAGGAAAAACTGAAAAATGACGATTTCTGATAGAGCAAAATACGACAAACCATTCGGCTACAAGAAGTTATCAGACAAAAAAAGAGATAAAGGAATTCGAAAATCAAAAGGTGCAAAGTCCAGATTTACTGTTCTGTAATGCACGGTTATTCCAAGCTTTCTGTTGTTCACTAGTTCAGCCCTGCAAGAATAAAGGGGGAAATCTGTCAATCTTGATGAGTTTACCTTTAAGATCCAGATTTTTGGCACCGTTGATAACCTGAGTGACCACCTTAGTGTCCACTTTCAAGCTGTGTGTGTTGCTGTTGTCTCTGGTAATGACGACATTGTGCCATTGGTTGTCATTCAGAGGACGATCACTGTTGCCTTTGATAACATTAGGTCCATTTCCAAGGTCAAACACGTAGTGTATATACCTGTAAATATAGCAAGAACTGATGAAAATCCTGAAAGAACTCCAGCATTACTGAACCTTATTCTAGCCAGAGCTGATAAATTAACTTTAAAAAGCCATGAAGGGAAATATCTCTGGGTTAGAAAGTTCTAATAAGCAAAAATACTAGCCACTGCTTTGAAAGAATACAGTTGTTTCCTTTTCACCAAAGTGTAAGGATTAGTGTTTTGAGATAATTACATTTCAAGTACTCAGATTCTAACTATAAAACATTCCTCTTTTTCACAAAGTTCTTTTAGATCCACAAAAACACTGTGTGCATAGAATTATTTTTTTTAAATTGGTAATATTAATAAATGTACTAGGGACCAACACTAGATATGCTTATTTGGGGCATATATTCCCCAGGTTAATTTTGAGTTTTGAATAAGTCCCATAAGAAGTTAATTGGGAAATTCACTTGAAATACTGTACTAAAATTCTCATGAGATCCTAGACTTATTCAAACAGCTGAAAAACAATTAGCAAAGCTTTTGGAAAAAAACAGAGACCCTAACAAAGACTGAAGTCAGGGGAGTGTTACCCTGAATTATTTATATAGTTCAAACACAGAAATCCACCTGAGGATGGAAGATAAGTATTCTGCTTAGAAAAGAAAAAAAAAAAAATAAATAAAAGAAGACAACAAAATTCAACTCTCAACAGAGCACTAGGAGCTCATGATTGTTGCTTTTTTATTACTCAATGTTCCATTTACAGAAGTACATGCAAAGCCAAAAAGGAAAACAGATTTAACTGAAATAAACAGGACTAGTAAACTGTGGAAAACATGTCTACCATGACTAAATTATAAGAGATCAAAATTTGTTCAGCTAACAAAGGAATCATTTTTTAATAAGCTATTGGTCTTCTGAAAAGAATATAGCGGCTCAAAAGCAAGCTGAGTTTGTTTTTCATCAAGCATCACCAGCAGAAGTACAAATTCATATCCTTTTCCATCCATATCCTGTTTTCTTTTTCCTTCACGGGAGATGGCAGAAAAACAAATATTACAATGGGAAAAAAAGGGGGGGGAGGGAATTAGGAAGAAGAGACATACAGAGCCCTCAGCACATCTCCTCCTCTGTGTTAATCTGTAAAGTTGACAGGACAAAACATTTGTCTAACTATCTTCAAATGACTTAAAATTAGTACTTTGCACACTGTAAAAATGTCCCTCCCACAGCCATGGAGGAAGTCAGTCATAAAATGACGATTCTTAAGCTTCAGTGTTTTTGTTTAAATGCTTTGTCTTACAGCTCAGCAAAGAGAAAAAAACATGAGTATCAGGCAAATTTCTCTTCACGCAAGCATTTTAAGCTCACCTATAAGTTTAGCCATAAATAAACTGGTAGAAAATAACAAAAAGCCACTTACCCCTTGACTAGTTCGACTGCAATGAAGTCATTGCCATCACCACTGTTGAAGAGGATGAAACCATCAGCTGAGGTGGTCTTGAACTGAAAGAAGAGGTGCATGGATGTATAAGCCTGCAAGGTGGCCAAGCTCAAGTAGCTGCTCTTAGTCTTGAACGTCACAGGGTCGGCTATAATGTTGCGGAGGCCAAAGCGTGCCTTCAGCTCGCAATAGTCAATGTCACCGTTCTTGCACAGGTCAATGTAGAGCATCCCGTTGAACATGAGGCTCTGGAGATGGCCAATGAAGCTGGAGGGGATGACGGAGATGTACCGCTTCTCTGTCATGATCCCCGTCTCGATATTGTGGAACTCCAAGCGGGTGTGATCACCAACCATTGTGCCTGAAGGACAGAAACAAGGAGGGATGTTGGGGATCAGCAACAGGTTATATGGAGCCCTTCACACTCCAGTTTCCAGACTAATAGCTGAACTAAATCCTATCTGATCACTGTTCAGTAGCTTGTGTAGGAAAGGACATACAGAATCTTGGTGAAGAGGCTTGGTAGAGATGTGTGAGTCTAGCAGCTGCCAAAACCTGGCAGAGAAGACAGGCTCCTAAAGGGCCATGGGCAGCAAGCTCTGTCCTTTTCCCTGTGCTTTACAGACTTTATTGCCTGTGAAGACAACCAGGCATCTCCCTTAAAGCCTACGGTGATCTGTTTGATGCAACAGACCATCTGCCAAACAACTCAAACACTTCTGAAACAACTTTTCCAAGTGTGTTTCCTGAGAACACTTGATAAACATAGATTAATATAAATAGAGCAGTGAAAAAAGTCATAAAATTGCTAATATTTGTTCCTTTGTTTCCTCCTGGTGCCTGATATTATTTCTCTTCTTTTAAGAGCATGGCAGGAGGGAAACACACAAAAATGCAACAGGTAAAAAGCCCTCCATATATTTAAATCATCAACCTACTGCTTGGGCTATTCACCACATCATGACAAGATTTTAACCTCTCAAAATATCCCAGGTATTCAGTATAACAAATACTATTGTCAGACTCCTCCTACAGTATATTCAAATGTTTCACTAAGTTAGCCACCAGTGCAGACACAGAACCCATACAGAGAGATGAAATACAACAGTATGCTATAAAGAGATATTGGGCAACATCAGAATGAAAACTCTTTCAGCCAGTCCTATTTTATCCCTCCATAGTGCTTCATTAAGGTAATTTTTACTATTTGGTCACATGTGCAAGTATTTTTTCTCCATGGGCCTTGGTCCATTAAGGAAACAGGAATTAATGAAATACTAAGAATTTTATTGTTTTTTTATCATTTACTGTACAACCACTATTCAAATTCTGCTACATATAGGCCATAATTCTTTCTTCCATAAAATTTTCTGCAGTTCTGCACTGGGTGTATGCAGCACGGTGTCAGCTGCGGGGTGGCTGCAGGGCAGCCTTGGTGAGGAGAGGCCGGGGCTGTCCCATGCCTGATATGGCCTGTTCCAAACGGCTCCAATCCCCCCACCACAGGGCACAGCTGAGCCCCTTGGACAAAATGGTGCTGCCTGGGAGAAAAGGGGTAAGAAAGGACATAAGGCCACCCACAAGAAACAAAGGGGAAACAAAAACAACTCAAACCCCTATGAACACGAAGGACTGAAAAGAGGGAGGGGGCATTCCAGGTGCCAGAGTGGAAACTCTCCAGCATCCACAGAGATCACAGTGGTGCAGACAGCTTGACTGCAGCTCATGGAGGACTCTTGTGCTAGAGCAGGTGAATACTTCCTGAAGGAACTGCAGCCCATGGAAAGCCTATATTGGAGCAGATTTTCCTGAAAGCCTATGGAGACCACCCATGGTGGAACACTTCATAAAGGACTGCATTCCATGGGTAGGACCCACACTGGAGCAGGAGAGAAGTGTGAGGAGGAAGGAGCATCAGAGAGGAGCTGTGACAGGCTGACCACAGCCACAATCCCTTTCTCTGCCTTGTGGGTGCAGGTGGGAGAGGCAGGAAGGAGCAAACCCAATAAGAGGGTGGCACACACTGTTCTACTTCCTTGTCTTTATTTCTCATCATTCAACTCTATTTGTAATTGGCAGAAAATTCATTTTCTCCAAGTCAAGTGCGTTTTGTCCATGATTATAATCACTGCACAGTCCTCTCTTTTAGAAGGTTTTCCAAAGAAAACAGCCACACTACCTGTTGGTCTCATAACATTTTACCGTGCTGGTCAAATTCAATAGGTTTAAAAATCAGAGGTAATAAAAGATATTTAAATTCACACTAGTTTTGTGAAATTTGACAGCTGGATAAAGATCTGAATAAATATTTCCAGCGCTACAGACAGACAAAATTTAGCAACAGTATCTGACTAGACTGCATCTGCTGGTTAGCAAGCATATATACACAACTCTCAGTCAGTCACTGCAAGAGACATTTGTCAGTCATTGGGATTAGACCTAGGGATCACTCCAATCACCACAGCTGAACCCAGAAAAAACTCCTCCAATCCCCCTAGGTTATATCAGCTAGGGTTTATAAGCTTTCTCATATTCTGTGCTGACTCCTGAAGTCTAAACTCACTTCTCATCTTAACAGTTTCCAGGCATTAAAAGACAAAAAAAAATCAACCAATCAACTAAAAAAAAAGTAGTTCTATCAAGACTTCTACTAATTGCAACTCTTTTTTTTTCTATTGGGGATAGAATGAAATCTGAACACATTTATAAAGATACATGAATGATATACTCTGGCTTGTGGTGTGAAGAGAGTCAGATTAAATGAATTGATAGTAATTTTATTGCTTTGAGACTCTGGAAACACCTCTCATGATCATGCAACTGCAGTTTTTCAGTTTATACTATGTCCAAATGTGATCAAGTTTTATTCAAAGACTTTATTCAAAGTAAACAAGCACAATTGTTATTAGGAAAAAAAAATTAGCTATCTACTTCAAATGTGAAAAAAAAAATTATAAAAACCAATTCACCTTTTTCACTTATTCAAAATTTTACCAGTGGATATAAATATAAATGCAATTATACAAAGACCGTGGAAAACTTCAGTCCAAGCAGACACAGCTGATCAAACTTAGAAGCAGCTGAAGGCAGTAATAAATTTCTGACTATTTAAATATTTAAGTGTCAGCACCAATGCAAATGTTTTAAAATCCTGAAACAGTTCTTTACCAAAAATAATATTATTTTAGTTTGACAAATGGAAGTTTCCAGGAATTGAAGTAGTTCATCGGGAAATTAGTTTAGACAACTTTCTCACTTCCACTACTGTGATTCCTAGGGGCTTAGAGTTTCAGTTTCAGTGTTATAAAATTTATTATTTTTCCAAAGCAGAAGTATATTTTCTTAAAATTAGAGAATTCACTTAAAAAAATAATTCTGCTTCTTTACTTAAAAAAATTAGAATAATAAAATTAAGAGACATAAGTCTTCAAAGGCAAGAAAAGTGTTCTTCTACACTTAAAAAAATACAAGGCAACTGTGGCTTGAGCAGGAGAGAAAAGCCAAGACTGGGAAATCTGGAGTACACTGGAACAGGGAGCCCAAATATAGGAGGCATTAAAAATGGAGTGAGGGAGTTTGGAGGAGGTGAGCCCAAAATCTTAGAGAAGGTGAAAAATGAGAAAACTGAGGCTGGCTTAATAGAAAAGAAATAGTGTTAGAAGTAGTACTGTAGAAAGTCAGGAGTAGTTCAGTGAAAAGCTGGAAAGGACATGGCAATACAAGATCTGAATGAGGACAGAGATGTAATTTCTTTGGAAATCACGGAGTGCAATCCAGTATTTTCTGATCTTGTTAGCTATCAGCCCCACCTGCAGAGTTCCCCCGCTGTGCTCTATAGAGTACTGTACCTACTACAGCAATCAGGAGCTCTCTAGTTCAAGTGGTAGCAGACAGAAAATATTCCAGCTTCCACTGTGGTATTTGGGTGCTGGAAAGATGTCATAGAGAGGAATACATCTGCTGTATTTGTGTCTCATTTACCACTGATGTTCTGAGGTCTGCTCTGATGTCAGGAGGAATGTGGGATGAAGGTTTTGTGATTAAAAAGTAAAATGCTGTCCAGAATTGGATTTTGTCTCTGCCTTAGATGTCCTGCAGGAAACCAAGTCAGACACTTCATTACAAATTTTTCATAGGTGGTCATTAATTGCCTACATCTAATTCCCCAAGTGGCACAGTTGAACTAATTTACAGGATGTAATTTACAGACTTGCTGAATCTTTCTGATGCAAATGATGAAAAATACATGGCAAATTGGTACCAAATACATCCAGTTTTTTTTTGGTACCTTGTTCCCAAACCTGTAAAATGGGAAAAAGAAGCTCACTCACTTCACATAACATAGCTATGGGAATAATTCCAGGTAAAGCTTTTAAGTTCTGTATAAACATATTGATGAGTAGCCTACAACACACACACAAAAAATATAAAAATATAAAAACCCAAATAAACAAAAAAAATCCTGACAAAAACTATAGAAAATGGGTCTAAATTTAGAGCAAAAATCAGCTGGTGTGCATTGTTCCAAACAAGCAATAAGAAGACAGAAATCAAATAGGCTGTTTATTTTTACTGGGGCCCAATTTAGACTTCTGATCTATGCCTAAGACAGCAAGAATCCTGTGGAAAAATCTATGTGACCACACCGCTGAAGACTGTTATCATCTGCCCAAGGAAGTGGGATGCAGATTGCACAGAAAATCTTAACTCTGGCTTTTCTGACTTCTGACTTTGCCATGATGGCATTCTTTTAACAGATATTTTTAGCTGTAATGCATCTTTAATTATGTAATTCATATACATGTAGATATGCGTATCCTATTTTAGTACAGGATTGTATCATTATTATTTATAAACTGTTTCGTGAAAAAGAGACTTCAAACACAGATGGCTTTGGAGGATCGATTCGGTAATGCAGAGAGTGCCATCTCGTGGTGCTTCCTAAAAAAGCATATCCAGAAGAATTGTCAAATTTAGAAGTACTCGGGATGAAGTGCTTCTTTTAAGTTCCCTCTTAAATAAAATTCATTTTTTCTATTAGCTAATTTTGACCAAGCCATAACCAAAATTTATTTCCAACAAGGAGAGGGAATGATTTTTCTTCCATATGTTTCTTGTTCTCTCTTGCAAAATCACAGCCTACATAGGACAGCATATATTTAATTCAGAGAGAAAATGTATTTCAAACAATTTTCCTGCAAGCCAACTTCTTTGGGCTTATTTCAGATTTCTGACTCCCGGCTTTCCAAATAATCTAAATTACCACAATATTTTAAATAATTTACATTCAAACAGAAGTAAAAAACTTTTTGCAGAGATAGGATATAGTGTTCTGGCATGGTGTGCAGCAGCCATTCCTTCTAGTTGCATTCCGAGTAGAAACTACTCAGAAAAGAGGATTTCAGCTTTTGGCAAACCAGCATGGGTGTCAACTACCCATCATATTGGCATCAGTTCTACATCCAGAGTTCACATTCTTTTTGATTCTATTATCAACCTCCAGACTGCTCATATTTTCCTCAAAAACCCAGCTCCTGAAGTTATATACAACTATGAGAATCTTAGATTTTCAAAAGAAAAGAAAGATAGGTTTCTGGCTCTGGCAGTCATGGAGAAATGGATCTGAAAAGTATCATCTCTAAAATTCTGCAAGTACTAAAGGATCAATCTGGAGTACTTCGATCATTTCAATGCAAATCTTAACCTGGGACACACAAACTTTTCTGACTGCCTGATCTTTTCTTTTCTCCCTTCAAAATCATTTATGTGCAAAAAGAAGTAGGAGCTCAAAAAGCTGTCTGGAAATGCAGAAAATAATTTTTCAAAAAATCAAGGGTTAAAAAAAAAAAAAAAAGATTGACACACACTGTCAAGTCAGGATCCTCCCCAACCTCTAAACCAAAGCTGAGAACAAACTGCTTTGCTTGGTTTTTCTGCTGGATGGCTCTGAACCATGAACACAACAACTTGGGAAATAAAAAAAACATAATAATAAAATCAAAAGAAAGTAACCAAAAATGCCCAAAGTAGTAAAAATAAAGGAAATTTAAAAAAAAAAAAAATAAAGAAAAAATGAACAGCAGCAGAGACATATGTCTCTGTAACACATGTACTGCATGCAGGTTTATCAGCAAGGAAAAGTTTGTGCAGAGGAACAGTCCGCAGAGACTTGGCCTTGACTCCACATTGCATCAGAAACCATCACATGTGCAACTCAGGAATGGAGTGTGTTCAGTCCACCTCAGAAAGAGCCTGAACCACGAGAAAGTTCTGCTGAACACTTCTACAGTGTAAGTGCCACTTTATCTGTCCCCTAAGCCCGTACCTCAGGTCATCATAGTTGCCACAGAAGTTTGTGGTGCTGGCTAAGAAATCTCTCAGAGCTGAATATTTATTTTCAACACAGTAATACTAAATAATACATGAATAGTAACAGGAAAGAGTGGGGGAAAGATACACAAAAGAACAGGGAGAAGGGGCATAACGGCAAAGACTAGGAACAGAGATACAAAGATAGTGACCAAAATTACTGATACATCCCACTTACCCTCGGCAACATCGTCATCCACGATCAGCTTGAGGCTCTTTCCTCGCCGAACCACGCGGACAGTGTGCCACTCGTTGTCATTGAGTTTCTGCCCAGCATAAAGAGTTTCAGGTCCCTTGCCTGGGAAGGGTGATAGGTGCAGCAGTTAAGGCCATATTCACAATCACTTTAGTACTTTCTCAATGGGGAAATTCAAGAAAATCAACTTGGTGTGATACAGACCAGTAGAGTGTACAGGTGCTTAACAACCTGTAATCAATCCTCACACCTACACCTTTCCAGCTCAGGGAATCACAAACCCTTCCACTCAATCAGGTGCCTTCCTCCACAGAGCCCTAAAGCCACATGCATTTAAAATGGATAGAAATATCTTTTGTGCTGTGGTACTAATTTCCAAACATCACATTGCACAAGACACTACAGCAATAGGAAAACAAGTTGATGACTGCAATGTCTCCAAAGTGGAACCATTACAGCAGCATTTTACTCTCCCAAGAATCTCGATTTACAACATCCCCAAAGTACTTGGGATTCTTTACAAAGAAACACACTGGTCTTTCAACACTTCAGTATCAAACACCAGGTTGGTTTCAGGCTCAAAAAAACCCCAAAAACCCAAAACCAAACAACGTGTCAACTCCCCCCCCCCCAAAAAATAAAAAAAAACTCCACGGAACTTCATACTCCACCTTCAAAAATAATTTTTAAAAAAATTAAAATCACAAAGAAAACCAACCTCACTGATTGCTTTAAGGTTCTTTGGCAAAGCAGCCTAGATTTGGGGTGTTTACTTCACCCCTTGAATTACAATCTAAAGAGAAAGAAGATCCATGTCTTCTCCAAAAGGTTATACCACAGTTGCCCTTGCAAACAATGCTCCTGGGAGAACAAGCATTAGTGGTACCCATATTTGTCTCATTTTGCTGCTCACCCATCACAGTTGACAGGCAATTACTTAAAATATTAATTGTTCAGATTACAGGACCAGAACATTTCACTCATGTCAAACGGTAAGTGAAATTGAATAATGGTGTGTGTTAAATTAAAAGCATCTATCCTCATTTCAGTACAGTACTAAAGTTTTGATCCAGGTATACCAGAAAACATAGAATGAGGACAGCCAAACTTGTTGCACACTGGTCTGGACCCACTTCTCAAACTGGCAAAAGGGGAACCCAAGGACAAAAAAATCCCAAGACATATTGAACATTTAACAGAGGTGGGATAGGGACAATGAGGCACTGCTACAGTTCATCATACTGCACTGGCAAAACTAATGTCAGATATTCCACAGCAGGCACAGTGCTAATGAGCAACATTACTGTAATTGCTCCTCACCAAAGAAGGAACATGGGCAAAGAAGGCAATGTCTCATTCAGCTAGGATTCAATGTGTAGTAGAGGAATTCTTCAGAAGGAGACCAAAACAAAATAAATATTCTATTCTTTTTCTAAAAAATCATACATTTTATGCTAATAAAAAAGAAGATTAATGCCTTGTCAAATAAACACCACTGCCAGCCAATTTTACCCTAAACTAAGCTGAAAAAAAATGTTTTTCTAGTGATCTGAAAGATAAGAGTCATTCTTGGATTAAAAGGATAGGGAGTCACATTGAAGTTACAGAATATATCTCCTTAGCAGGAAAAACCTCTAACTTCTGCTGTCCCTCATCCATGTGCCAAAGTCATGTACCACACACGTAAAGCCAGCTGAACAAGGCAGCTAGATCACGGCCAGAAAGTTTAAGTTCTTTGACACCAGACAAGCAAAACTAAGAATCCAAGAAAGTTATGCTAGATTTACACAAGAAATTACATTTTATCCTAAAGCAGAATTCACAAAATTATGTCTCTGGATAGACAGCAAAATTATTGTCTACATCAAAATGTACAGCATCAGTTACTATAGCTCTACAGCCACTTTGCAGGAAGACATCTGGAACTGTGTGTTTGCAAAATGCCATCTGAAAGCAGGGAAAACAGGCAGGGAGTGGCAAATACTCTCTAAAAAACAATCTTTCCCACATACCCATTACAGCTCTGGTGGGCTCAGCCAAGAGAAATAGTCAGGTGTGCTGGAGTCTGCTCAGCTGATAATGCAATGCTTTCCATGCAATACCTCTGTGTTCAGCATGGTTGAGGAACTCAGTTGCTGACCTTCTAGTCCCTGTTTTTCAACACCTAGCTTGACAAAACAGGGATAGCTAAAACAGTCTTGGGGCTTGGCTTGTCCTGACGCCCACTGTAACACTTTCAAAACAAAACTGTGACATCAACAGAAGCTACGCTAATATATTGTTACAAAATGTAACTTAACCAATTCACAAATAAATGAATAGAAAGTTGCAGCATTCCCACTTTTCCAAATTATTAAGGTTGTCTACTTAGAAGTAACTGGTTAATAGCTTGGGTTAAAAATTTGAAAATTAAGCACTGCAGATATGAAATATTTAAGTCCATGTCTTGATCAGCCAATTTTATATTTGATCAAAAGAAATAAAAAAAGAATTCTTAATACTTTTGTTCACTTACCACCCTCCCTTTTGCAAAAATAGGCATTGGCTTCTTTTAGTAGGGTTACCCAAATAACACTACATACAAAAATTCAATACACGAGCATACTTAAGAGCATTTAGATAAGTCTTTCAAACCTAACATATCTAATCTTAAAAGAAAAGTATTCCACACACATTATTTTACTCTATTCAAACTGGTTTATTTTCAAATGCTTTCAAGATATTTATGCAGCAGTGGGCTGACCTGAAAAGCAGCAAAATTGTGTCCCCATTCATCAACTGAGAGTGTGCAAGTGGATTGCTGCTCCTTATGTAAGCTCCCATTGAAATGTAAGTTGTTCTAAGAGCTGTGTATACAGGGACTTTCACATCTGGATACCAAAATTTATTTCATTAAGCATGATTATATGTGTCACTACTATACAGACATTTACGTGTGATCAATTTTTAAACAAGGACTTGAAGATTTCTAATCCAACACTTGCTGATGCTGGGGAAAACAGAAAGGAAATGGGCCGTGTGTTCCCACACCATAACTCTGTCCCTAAGAACCATCTCCTGCCAGGAATTTCTGTGGTCATATGTTTTGCAGGTTTATGTTTTTCCTCCTTTCCAGCTGTCTGTACCTACATCATCCTTCAAAAGGGATAACAGACACATGAGGAAGCAAAACAGAAGATTAAATGGACAAAGAAAAATCTAGAGATTTCTATCTTCACTTTGTACAACATTCTTGTATGATAAAAGACAAGGAAAGGGAAACAAGGAACTCTTATAGCAATGAATGGCACACCTGGAAACACTTTCTATTTATAATACTTTGGGCCACTGGGCATTAGGTAATTTTGACAATTTATTTAATTTTTATGCATGAAAAGAGCAAAGGACAACATAACAGTAAGCAGAACAAGAGAGTTTTTATTGTTGCAATAACTTGATAGTTAAGTTGAGAGACCATCTCTCCTGTTGGTGTCTCTGTCTTTCCATCTTCTTTCCTAATGCTGTCTGAGGAACTGTGTGTCATATGGAACTGACCACTATATTTCATTTTCCACCTCAAATGGGGCAGGCCAGTGAATATTCTTTTCATGCTTTGAAGTGGCAAACACTACTTAATCAGAAGCAAAAATATCTCCCAGACATCTCCAAATTCTGGACATGAGTTGAGCTGCAGTTCAGGCTTCTCGAGTAAATATTACTTGATTCAGCCACAGTGACTCCTCCTCATTCTCCCATGAATCCTCTAACATCTACTCAAAATTTTACACATATCATTAATAAAACAATTAGTATATGCTTTCAAACATGGAAAAGCTCCTTCCAATCTGCCCAGAGTGTCCCAAATATTATCTCTGTATCAAAAGTTCACTGCTGCTAATTAATAGCTTGGCTCAAATAAACTACATAGAAGTGCCAAGAATACATGTGCCACAGTATAAAGAATCAGAAAGCAGATTATGCCTTCTAAAAATGCCAAATGCTCCCCAAGAATTCTTTTGTTTAGAACAGACAACTGGTGAGAGGGATGCAGTTCTGACAATACCTCTGAAAATGCACTTCTTATTCACCCTCACTGGCTAACAGCACATGGAAATTTCCTCTGTGAGATAAAGGAGAAAGTGGGTTAATCCCCTCTGCAGTTTCTCACAGGTGGATCAAAAAGTGTGCTTTTACTTCGGTGGAGGCTGTCATTATCTGATCCATTTATTAGATTAAAATGACTTGCATGAAACCAGGCTATCTTTGCCATTGGATATCTTATCCAACATTCCAGAAGAAGTGGAACATTGAAGTCTTGAACATCACAAGAGCTGAACAGAAGGGACATTGCCATATTGATGAGAATGGACAAGGTGCTTCCCTCAGTACAATTACAATGATAAAATATTCTACAGTGATTCTAATGCTTTTCAAAGAAGACCCTCAGCAATGATAAGGGGTTTCTCTGCTTTTACTTTTTCACTAAAATCCTTAGCTACCATCTCAGATTTTTTCAGTGGAAAGATGCATTTTTGTCTCTTTTATGCAGGGCAACACCCTGTCAATGCCATTAGTATCCCAAGGAAAGAAGGGGATGGGAAGGGGAAGTTTCTTTGCCCCCTTCCTTTTTTATTTGCAATGCAGGAGGGGCATTGGGTGTTTTTACTTACACCTTTATATAATGACCAGAGAAGCTGTGATTTGCTGTGTGAAATGTGTATATAGAGATTTGTGAAACGTGACAATGAATTCCAAGACCTCAAAAAAGGAAGAAATGGGTGAAAGGACGAAGATGCTGGTAATTTTTCACACACTTTTGTGGCTTTTTGATATGTAGTAAATTCCTACAAGTATTGAAACACAAGAATGGTTCAAAAGCAGAGCAGCAGTTGCTCTAAAAATCTTCAGTAACTTTCAGTCCTGGTTAAATATAAACCACTACTGTAAATTTTGTTGTTTCTTTCAGGCAGCACTAGTATGGACCAAGTGTTTTAGGAAGGTCTTTTCTCCAACCCATATTTGCTGTTCAATTCCAGGAGCATTGTTAATTGCTAAGAAACAAGTGGCAAACCCAGACCTGTAAGTTGCAGACATTTATGTAGACATCCCAGTCAAAACAACTATATTGTCATACACACACACTTGTTTTGCTCATATACAGGCTTTAGAATTCCTCTTTTCAAGAAAATGTTGGTCAGCAACAAGAAATAAGCAATTGTATTCCCCCTTACTCAATATCTTCACTGGGAACCTTACCTTCAGCAGTCTTCCCATCTCCTCAAGGAACGGGATCATGTCCATGTACTACCCAAGTTAAACAAAACACAGCATGCACTTAAGAAACTACTTTTCTGTGAGGCATGCTAAAAACTTCTATATTTACAGCTTAACACAGTGGCTTTACTGTGAAAAGTCAATAAAGTTGAGATGATTTACATCAGCCTACCAAGAAGAAAAGTTTAATTATTTACATCCATTCAGCAGTAAAAAGTGCATACACAAAGTCCTTTAAGCACCCACAGACTCAATTTGCCTAATAAGTGCAAGTAAGAATTCCCTGAAACACCTAGACTACTAAAATGCATGGAATTAGGTCAGTAACTAACTGAAAAGTAGCAAGACCACCCTACTAGCTCTCTCAAGCATACCCCCATCTCCATATAAACATGACAAAAAATAATTTAAGCTAGGTTTAATTATTTTGCATATAATCTATTTTAATTTTTTTAAATGCCTTATTTAAAAGAAATAAAAACCAACCAAAACAAACGTCAACAAAATGCACCATACTTCCTTGCTTTTACTATAAATAAATGTATCACCATGCTGAAGACACTTTTTTATTTACACTGCAGACACCCTGGCCAATAATCATAGTAAGGTTCAGCACAAATTCAGGCAGCATTCAACACAATTGCAGCTTTTTCATAAGGCTCTGAAACAAAACTTAGTGCAGAAATTAAATTGCATGTCTTTCAGGTGACATGAATCTAACTGATGATTAAGAACAGGGAGGTGACTTCACTGCTTATATCATACAGGTCACACATGGCACAAACTGCATTTATGGAGATTTTTCCCTCAAAGTGGGTCATGCTCCTTGTTCACTTCAATTTCACTGCTGCTGAATTTTAACACCTCAGACACTACATATCTATTGTGTATCTAGACGAGAATAACTTCTAACAGGAAAAAATTTGTGTTAATAGAAATTGGATCCCCTCGAAAGGGTTTAAATAGGAAATTACAATTTTAATTAAAAGATATTTCAATTCATCCAAAAATAATTTTATTCTGATTTAGAAAACATCCAAAGTATTTCAACTTCAAGCTAAATGAAAAAAAATTACTATTTAAAACTAAAATTAAGAATTTCTTATTATCTATTCAAGATATTAATTGTACTGGTAATAGATGATTTTTCATTTTTATTGAGTGAGCTTTTTCTACTTTTAAGGAAAGGGATTTTATTTTATATTCACAACCAGTGAGGAGGTCAAAAAAGGACACAGAAGTATGTAAAATAATCTCAAGTATTCATGCTTTCAAAATTAAGATTTACAAGAGTTTAATTAAATTAACTTCAAAGCGATTTCAGTCACACTGTTTGTTTTCAGATAAGGCTGTCATATGAAGCCCTTCACATCTGCCAAACGCCTTAAACTGCTGCTCCTAACAGATCAGGGCAACAAAAGCTCCAGCGCAGGTACAAAGGACTCAGAAGCTGCCATAAGTTGCCTAAGGAACGGTTTGTACATGCTAGGTTTTCAGAGAGCAGAGCTCGATTGCTCCCGGTGTAAGCGCAGCAGGCAGGCACGGGAGCAGCGCCCACCGCAGGGAGCGCCGCCAGAGGGAAACCGCCCGCCCCGGAGCTGCTGCTCACACCCCGACCGCAGCGAAAACGAGTCACAGGACTCACTGCTGCTTTGCACAGCTCGCCCCCCGCATAAATTTTGCGTTGAAGATGACTCCACCCCAGTAATTGATAAAATAACTCTAGGAGTTCAACCCAGCTTCGCCTCCGTAATAGCAACTGCCCATTGATTTCAGGTATATTTGTTTAATGGGTGTAATTTGCCACCCAAGAAATGAGTATATGCAGAAATTAGAAATATGCAGAACTTCATGAAGTTTTACCATAAGAGAGAATTTTAAGGTAACTATTATAGCAACAATTATGTATAGACTTTAGTACAATACAACACTAATAAAAAGGAAAAGAGACTCTATTTAAAGGAAGTTTTACATTTTATTAGCTTTCCAGTGATGCAGTAAAATCAAAGTAAGATGCAGGACTGACAGAGCTAGAGATTTAATTCTTCTTTTTATTCCTGTGTAGCTACAATAATAGAGATACCAAACCCACATAGCTTCACACTAATCCCATTAATGTACCTTACTTGATGCATACATAGACTATTTTACCAACAGTAAGACCATTAAAGTTTCTCTTCCTGTTTAGTTTCAAATCTCTCCATAAATGCTACAAAGTAAGTGGATTAATCATGATGATAATGAGAAGAAGATGCTGATGATGAGGCTGAGACAACTGGAGTGAGCCATATGCATTAAACAGACATATAGCAGCAATGAAATAACTCGACTGCTAACTGCCTGGATGAGATTGAAACCACTTAGAGGGGAAAAAATTATGAATCAAATGTATGAGTCTTTAAACCAAGAATCACCTCTCCTTCACATCCCTTCTCAAAGATCTTTGCAGGAAGGAGAAGGCTGGAAAAGCTCCTATCATCCCATTTAGCATGTATTCTCATGCTCTAATTGCCTCTATTATTTCATTTGAAAGGATTATTTGAATTTTGGAATTAATTATATGATTCTTAATGTAGAGGGGGGTTTTTTTTGCCTTTTATAAGTACTATAGTAGCGACTCCTTATCTAAATCTGCAAAGCAAGGAGATCAGAAAGATGGATAAGTCATCTTAAGGTGCAATACAGCACCTTATGGTAATTGCACATGTGCCTTTCAGAAAAGGATCAGAGACCACTTTCTAACAATAGCATAGTATCTTTGTCCCACTCTTTCAGAACACAGAAAATAATACCAAATAAAGGGTTGCTTCTTCCCAAAGGCACATTTAGCCATTTAACAGGCAGCTGAGTCAGAGAAAAGAAAAGCTCCTTGAAGCTCCAGTCCCAAATACTGCATTAAAGTGGTTTTTTTTGGGGGGGGTTTTTTTGGTTGGTTGATTTGGGGGATTTTTGGTTGTTTGTGGGTTTTCTTGTTTGTTTCTTTGTTTTTTGGGTTTTTTTTTTTAATTTTTTTTAATGCTCTTTAAAACACTGCACAGTCCTCACCAACAGCATAGCATTAGAACAGAAGACAGTCCTGGTACCAACACTTCTTTATCCAGATACAAAGGGCAAGAAACATCATCACATGTTCCAAGAACCTAAACTTTTCTCCCAATTAAAGTACCTTTTCCTGTGGGACCTGAGTGCCTGAGGTGTTACAAATGCACGCAGAGTTACATCTTCATTGTTGCTAAGAGTATGAAGTGAACTAGCTTCAGCCTCCCTCTAAGAGCATAATAGTATCACAGAAATTATGTCTGATTACAAAGCCAGCAGGACTCCAGTCTTCTGCAGGGGATACAAAACACTACATATGCCCTTTAGGTTTAGCTCTCTTGTTACTATCTCCATTCTGAAGGGTGTCACTCTTTTTTATGATCTTTGTAGTTTTTTAACTTGCATATTAACCAGTATGTATAAGCCTACTGAGAATCCATGTGTATAGGCAGGGCGAACACCAAAATGCATAGAAATCCTATTATTAGTAAGTACAAACAGCAACCAAAATTTGCAAGTGGAGATCCTTTGTTTTCAGATATTACAGGCAAGCTATGTGTGCAAAACTGGTAACGCACATTGGTCCTCTCTGCCTGAAGTGAGAAACTACTGAGAGGAGGATGGTAAGTGGCACTTGGACCTAACATGGAAGAGTCTTTTTATTTCACTTAAGGAGCTATTGAGGAAGGATCAAACACTTCTGGAAAGCTGAGGGATCAGTAGTGCAGACTGGAGTGCTTAACGCTAAAGGCATTTAAAAGCTTACCCACCTCAAAGAGTCTTTCACAGGGAACAGAACAGAGACCTCAGCTGCTGTGACTTTTTGAAGAGTCATTGGCTATGCCTCCCCTTTCCTAAATAGGAATGGTTAGCACTAAATAGTGACCATACAGCAACACAGATGACACTATTGTGACCAAAGTTTTTCCTGATATTTAATAGCTAGAGCATTGGTACATACTTTGTTAATTTAAGATAAACCACATTTCCAGGTCACATAGCAGAAAAAAAGTACAATCCAATATAAACACTTCATGGGGAAGTTCTACTGAATCTATCAATAAAGATATAGAGACATAGAAGACTGTCTCCAAGTGTCCTCTTATCCTTTCTCTTCTTGAGCTGCAAGTTAAATATTTCCTTTTGGTTGCCATCCTCTAAGCTTTTCATTTTCATCTTAGTATTTGCAGAATTCCTTATTTATCCAGGACTCTACAACACTAATGTAACCTCAAAGTTTTAGGAGGCAGAATGTGGACAGAGTTGTGTTGCCAGCAAAAGCTCAGACCCTCTTGTCTAGCTGCAAATAATTTTTTTAACGACACTTCACCCTTCTATTTCCAGAAACCTTTCAGCAGTAGTCACAATGCATACTCCCAAAAGAACTGGGACCCTGCTAGCAGAAACCCACCTCAGTGATAGCAACAATATCTGTATCCACTGATGAAAATCTTCCTCAGGTGCTTTACAGACACCACCAATCTCCAATCTCTTGATAGCACAGACTGCTTGCTTTCTACCTAAACTGAGAAACCCAGGTGAGAAAGACATGAGGTATGTAGACCTACAGGCAAGAGCCGCCTTATTTAGCTTAAGGAGCTATCAAGAAAGGATCATAGGCTTCTGGAAAGCTGAAGGATCAGACGTGCAGACTGAAGGATAGTTGAGGATTTATAGATAAAGATGACATCTGAGGCAAATATCGAGAACTCCTTTGAAATTCAGATTTTAAAAGTCACAGCTTTCATGTCAGCTAAGGAGCATGTAAAGGAGAAATATGCCCTGAGAGAAGATGAGGGAATTATAAAGTTAAGCACATAGCTTTAAACATATCCTTATCTCTCTGTCCTCAGTGCTCCCAATAGCAAACAGTATAAGATCCAAACTGATGCCATCCCTCTTCTCAAGAGGATGCCATACCTCTTGAATCACTCCATTCCATATGTATACCTTCATAAAAATCCTCTATGCTTCATACAACATCTAGATGTAATCCTAATATTGTTGAAGTTAGATAGGAGTACACCAGATAATTAATTTTAAGGAGTCATTCTAAAACAGCAACATACCAGGAGAAAGAGAAAAGAGAAACAAATCAGATCTCTTCCCACAGGAAGCAGACTTACTCCTGGAAAGGTATCACCAGCATTTGGGGATCTTCTTTCAGTGCCCAACACAGAGAAAAGTTAATGATCACATTAAAAAGGCGAGAGCTCTGACAGCAACATCAGTGTACAAACCACAAGGAAGGAAAGTGGTGACTTGATAGACCTTGAGCTCAAATGATGCCCGTGCATCTTCATCAGCCATCTTGGTTACAATTAAGGTTTAGCAGTCCTTGTGCATCACATTTAAAATAGTAGTAAAATTTTTCAAGAAATAATTTTAAAAATCTAGTTGTATTGGGATATTAGTTCATGCTCATTCAAAGACAATTTAAGTAATAAGGTTGCTTGACTATCAAGTATATATTCTGACATCTGGCTAAGTTGTAAAAACTGTAGAATTTTCATAAAGGCATAAGCTGATCACAAACATCGCCCTATAACATCTAAGTCTTTCCATTTCCCATGAAAAGCTTAGTGATGAGCATACTTTGTTTTCCATTGCAAGTTTGAAAAGAAATCCTTTTCCTCTGAAAAAAGGTGCATTTGTGTGTTGCCTTTTTAAATACTCAAAAAATATCCAAAAAACAAACCCACAAAACCTCAACACATTCTTTTTCTCCCTCTCCAGCTGCCTGTTAAAAAAAGGAGGTAGTGACTGTTAACAGGGATGGGTAGATTTTATACACCTCTCTCTCCCCATATATTACTCCCCACAATGTCTCTACTTCTAGCTGGTGAACAGCTGGTGTGCTGCAATGCTCATCAAACCAATATTTCTATAATTTCTATTGTTCACAGGAGCACTTTGAGAATGAATCCATGCATGTTTAGAAAGCATTCAGACTCTATGCAGATCAAATGCAAAACTACTAGCATTTATACAGCCCATACCATCAGCAAACATATAATTTTAATACTATCACAGCAGCAGAATATTTACAGATTTCTCTTGAAAATGTGGAGCTTCAGATTCTACAGTCAGTGCAAGATAAACACCTCAGTGAGTAGAAGAGACCATCAAGTCCCATGGGTCAATCAGCTGAGGAAACTTGATCCCCAGGACAGCACCAGACTGCTAATACAGGCCATGATACAAATGATTGGCACAACTATACAGCACAAGAGTCTTCAGCTCTCTACAGTTCCCACAATTTCAAGGGGAATAAGCACTCCTCTCAAGAAGGGTTTTGGCTGGGGGAAGATGGGAATTAAGTGTGCTGTATTAAGAATCAGTGCACTATCAGGAAAAACAAATGCCATCACTCAGCTCATCACACCCCCAAGGAAGTTAAGGATGTGGTAAAGTAAGGATTTAATGGAATATTCAAAGCAATAGCCAAGTCTAGACAATGAGGATTAGACCTCAGAAGACTTCTGCTTCTAAATATTTAAAATATTGGTTCTTCAGAAGTCAGGTTTCATAGAAATAAATACTTTTATCTGCAAGTGTCATATTAGCTTTATCTCATTAAGGTCTTCTAAAATAACGCACTGGCTAACACTCTGTAGGACCACAGGTCAAGTTTGGGGTTGTTTTTTTTTCTTTTGGTTTGTTTGGAGCTTTTTTATTTGTTTAGTCTATATTGCTAATGGATGGTCTAGATTACCAGTTGTAAACTACTCCCTCTTACAGGTTTGTGATCTTTTATCAAGTGCAGCATTTCCACCCTGCAGTCTGGGAAGGAGCTGGATGGCTTCTTGGAAACCTGAATTGCTTGAGTGAGAAGCAATTATCCCGTCACCAGCCTGGGTTTATCACTCAGTGGTTAAACCATCCTGCTTCTGGGCTGAACCACCCTGTTTACTCACAGGGAAAGGCCTCAGGGTTTCTCTCTCTTGCTTACTCTTTATTTACTCTTATTTTTAAGGAAAAGATGGAAACTAGTTCTGACCCTATTTCATTGCAAAGACTAATTAACAGTATCTCCAACTCACAGCAGTTCAGTTTTAACAAATGCATGTGCACGAATTCAACAGCAGCTTGATTTTCAGAGGTGCTGAAAGGAAGCTATAAAGCACATCAGTCTGGAAAATCAAATGAACTGGTATATAAATTCAAAGTCTCAATAAATGGTAGAGCAGTTTTATAGGAAGGGACGTATTTATAGATGCATCATTTCTCATTTACTCCCAAGTCCAGTTTTAAAAGTTGCTAAATATTTGTTTAATGCAAGGAATGCTTAATAGCAAATTGGTAGCTGAAGTTTTAACTATAATAAACCAAGCCATTTGCACAAGCCTGCAAGCAACCGGGTCACATTCAATGTCTCTTAATGTCATTGTCACAATTTCAAGCAGGTACAGAGTACAAAAATATGTCAAGTACTACTGAGATGAGTTGGAATTAAGGGACTTCTAATTCCTCACTCAATATCACCAGCAACACAAAGCAGAACAGCTTCTAGTTTTATACCAATGCTGACTTTTAATGAGGTGTCAAATACAGACGCATGGTTTCATGCAAAGAACAATTAAAAGACTATTTCTATCAGAACACCAATCTAGGACAACCATCTGGATCAGCAAATTTACTCTTTTATATTTATAGTCAAATATAAGCAATTGCCACCGTCAAAAATTACGCAAAGAACATCTGCTCTCTCACCAGCACAAAGAAATATCCCTTCAGCATTTAAATAAATGCAATGTGAAAATGCACCTCTTCTACACTTTTCTCTTTCATAAGCCACATCTGATTACCTGCTGAAGAATGCTCACTGCTAGAACAGAAATGTCATGTATGTCACATTATGGCATTTAGATGAATATTCATACTATATGCAAACACATTTGCAGAAAGACCACATTTGACATCAAGGAAATAAAAAGAACAGGAGGTATTTTTGGTTCACTGAACACATTGGCAACATCAGTAGAAGGAAGAGAAAATCATTTCATGCCAATTAGAAAATATCCTTGGTACCTGGACCAAAAATTGCCCCACAAAAGCAACCCAAAAAAATGTTCTGCATGGAGTTGTTTTTTTAATTCAAAGCCAAATAGGGCTGAAGTACTCCCACTGTGCCTTCTTTGCTCTGGTATTCAATGGTGAGGTCAGGCATCCCAAGTTTCTGACATATATAAATTCATGGGACAAGAAAGGCTGCATCCAAATGTACTGAGGGAGCCAGCCACCATCCATGAAACACCTTCAATCACCTTTGAAAGGCTGCAGCCACAGTAGGAGGTCTCAAAGTGACAAAAATATTTTTATAAGCTGGCCTTGTTTTATGCAGGGAGTTGGACCACAGACCTCCAGAGGCCACTTTCCAACCTACGTTTTTCTATGAAAACATTTTATTTCACTGGCAACCAGACATTTTTGGTTTCACTGACTGGGAAAATAAATAATTTTAGAATAAGTTAAACACTGAGACATGGTAAAAATGAAAAGTCAAAATATTTTTATATTAAATGTCATAATATTTTTATGTTTCCCATTTCTTTTTTTCATAAATACTTTCCAAGTTCAAACTAAATTGACAAATAGATGCAGTCAACATAAATCTGCATCTTTCAGCTAATAAACTGTTCAAATGAAAACACTTAATCTAGTTGTACTTGGCAGCTGCTTTCAGCAATACTACTCCTGGAAAAAAACAAAACATTTGTGAGAAAAAACTGCATATAAAATTAATAACCTCAGGTAAAGCCTACAGACTATGGTCCCTATTTACTAAGATTTATTAAAGTACTGACCAACATAGATAAAACTACTCTTAGCATCAGACATGAAAATAACTAACTGCAAGTGCATATCTATGAACTCAGACCTGTGTACTCAAGCTGACCAGCAGCTCTGCTGTACCATGAGCAGTGACATTCTGAACACACTAATGGCAGCTGCCTTTTCCATCAAGGTTATTTTTTTGGAATGCTCTCTTAAGATGGTACAGATGCTTACAGTATAATCCCTTACAGAACAATTCCTAAGGAAACAGGTAGCTTTTGCATTAATTATCAAAATTATATGCAAAAGCTACCTGCTGGTAGAGATTGCCCTTATAGAATTGATTTTGATTCTTTTTATCTTCATAGTGAGAGATTTGTCAAAAATGCTTCCTACACTCCTTATCCGCATTCATGGCAGAGAGCTCCTACAGCCCAATCACTGAACCCACAGCAGAGTAACATGGAGGAAATCCAGTCTGCCCTGAACAGCCAACCATTCAAAGTCAACCCTATTCTCCCTGGGTGCCTCTCATCACAGCAGTGATTCACTTCAAGCCCTCTTCAGTTAAAGTTATTAGACATGAGCAGAGCAATCCCCAGGGCTTCTCAGCAGGAGGAAGCCTGGACACCTCCACTTCTCCATATGCTCCCATACTGAGGGAAATGGCCTGTATCTCCAGAGCACCTGATCTGACAGCTTTCCTCAGAAAGAAACAGAAACAACAAAAAAATACAGCATGCAGACACATTTCTCCTGCAGCCCTCTCACCCTGAACAAACACTGCGAACGCATTTTAAAGTCAGACTGCAAGACTGTGCTAAGAAACGCCTGAATCTGCATACTAAGGTTTTGTTTGTGGCAGTTTTTAATTTCCTTCCTGACAGTGTGAACCCCTTTATTAACAAAACATGATTTATGCAAATAACCACAGCTAGCATAGAAGGCATTTATTTTGTTATGCCCAGAATTTACATGCATTCAAGAAAAGATAATTTTTTTCTGGCTGGCTGTAAAATTGCCACTAATATTATACAAATGCTTCTCTGGCTTTAGGCCAGAGCCCCTGCTATGCATGCATCATATATTCACTTATCCAGTTTCAGGAGAGCAAGATCTACAGCTAAACTAATTCTCTGAACAGGACTAGCACCACCTTTTGTCACTGGCCCTTGTGGTGAAATGGTATCACGAGGCTGGAAATCTGACTTTCATTAATACAAAGGTTTCTGCCAGCCACCACTCTGAAGCAAAGAAAGCAGGTGCACCAGTGTGGGAAGGCATAGTGGGGAGACGCGAAGCAAAAAAATTTTATTCTCCCAAAGTGTTGAAACTGAAAATTTCTCTTCTATCCCCTCCTCTAATGTCTGCATACCTTCTTTCCATATGGGCAACACACTGAGTGTGCAACAGAACTACAACAGGCCGGAAACGTCCTGCCTTGCAGTCTCTCTCACTCAGAAATGACAAAGACCAGACTGAAGCAGTAAAGCACCTCAGCAAATGACTGCAGTTTGGCAAGACTCAGAGAGGCTTTAATTCCATTATGAACCTTTAAAATATTAGAAATACTTGGGAGCAATATTTGCATTTAGAACAACTTAGATATCTGTGAAACATAACCATAGGTAGTCTTACCATGGAAAAACAGGTCAAGAATTTCTTGCAAAGAAATGCAGACGGTACCCAGGACAAAGGAATACCGAGGATATATATGGACAAGAATCTTTGCTTTCACTAACACTTTTATGTATAATGACACTGAGACAATCCTATGCAGAATGTCAATTAGCTTGATGTTAGTCACTTGAGCAGCTTAAATTGCTTTCTAAATACCACCTAAGTATACCAATGCTAAGAAGTTCATCACCACCAATTATATTCCATGTTAACAACTATCAGAATCTGTCAATTACCTTTTAATTTCAAATTATTTTAGCATTTTCTTTCTACTTTCTCCACTTACCTATCCTGTCAAAAGAATTAAATGCATCAGACAATAAGAGGGAAAAGATGTATTTCTAAAGGCTTAGAGGGAAAAACCTCAGCATTATAAAGATACTGCATGAGCCCTTGGGAACATTCAAAATGTATTCAAACTTGCAAAACTGAACAAACACCCAGAAGTTATTTCCAGCTGACACCTTACACTATCCTGTCATAACAGATATATAACAGATATAAGACGAAATGACCTCAAAGAGCTTTAAATAGCCACAGACTAAATCAGAGGCATTTCTCTTTTTCTTACAGAAGCATTACAGAACTGAGAGGCAGAAGACTCTGAAGTCCTCACACTCTTATTTCTCTGGATATAACAGATTAACAGTTTTTTCCTACATTACAGCAATATTTAGAGATATCTTGCAAAATATTATGCCTTTCTATAATGGGTGCTTATCAAAAGTAAATGGCTGTTTAAGCCTAAGCACAAGTACCTGATTTCTCAAGTGCCATCAGTGTTATTTTTCTCCACAGATAATGGCTAGCAACCTCAAGGTATGCTTAGGCAATATTATAACCATCATGGCAAAGAAATAAACATTTTGGGAGGTTCCAGTACATTCTTCAGAGTTGACTGATCTGAAATATCTCTTTCTTGACTCCTCCTCTAATCCCTGACAGTTGTTGGGTTAAACAAGGAGAAATCTGGTTCAAAAATTATTTCTCTCATTGACTCTGTGTCACTTTCCTTTCTATGTGTCTGACTCTTTCCCTGCAAGATTGCTGAGCAATCACAAGTTTTACCATGCTAAGAAAGCCTGACTGGGAAAGCAACTACTTGCAATGGTGTGAACATAACCTTAGTGCACACATGCAACTCTGGGCAGGCCATGTAGATCTGCAACAGCCAGTCTGCCCTCAGCTTATTTATTGCTGGAACTAAACTAATCCCACCTATGGTATCTTTGTGATCCAGGAGTACCTGGATCTTGTCAGGACTGAGTGAATTAGCTAAGGAAACACAAGAAAGTTTAAATGCAAATAATTCCTAGAAGAACCTACTCTACAAGCAGCACAAGTGAGCTGGTGTTAAATAGTATTCAAGACATCTGATGTTCCCTAGATTGCTGTGCTTCCTATTAAGCCTTCTTCAGACATTCACTAGAGCTGTAGTCAGTTAGCCAGCCTTACCTTAGCCTCTATAGATAATGGGAGATCTCCCCGACAAAAATTAAAAGTAGCGTCTGCTCAGCAGTGAACACAGCCCAAACATCTTGTATTCCTAAGTTCAAAATTTGTAAGGAAAGAAAAAAGTACAATGTAAACTTGTATTAGAACTTCCCGATCAACTAGAAACTTATCTGGAAACTGAAAAGCCTTCTACTATCCCAGCCAATGCCTCTCTTCTTCACCCAGAGAAAGTCTGCATGTAGAGTAACTTATGAAAGATAAATATGCTAGTCAAAATAACTCAGAAATTACTGATATGACAAGGAGAAAAAAATGAAACCCCAATTTCCTGCAGATCCTGTGTCCATAGATCCCTTGCATTCAAGCCCAGAAGTAGAATCTCAGACACCTCCACTGTCATCAACTGCCACAATGTCCTGAAGGAAGATATACAGTCTTAAAGAGTCAGGATCTAATAACTGCCAAAGTTTGAGGATTGCACTTCAGAATACACTTTGAAAGTAAAGGGAGATAGGTACCAGTAAGAAGTTCTGCAGAGGCAGTTCTGCAACCTGGAGGAGCCACTGGTATGAGTTACAGTTGAAATGACCCAGAGCAAATAGAAAGACTTCAACATCTTGACTAAACATAGGTGATTTATGTACACTACCTGGGTAACCAGGAGGAACTGAGAAGCTACCAGCTGAAGAAAAAGTTTGTAACAGCCAAATCTATCTATTTAGGAAGGTGGCTTTTCTTCAAGCATCTGCCCCAGCTTGCTAAGATTCAAGCAAATCTCCTTAGCTTAGCGTCTGATTTTGTCAGGACACAGGAATGAAAGCTGCTTCTATCTGCTACACCAACACAAATTGAAGATTTACGTAAAACCTGAGAGTTCTGTCAAGACTAACTGATGTAATTGTGATGCTCTGCATACCAATTTAGAAATTCATTCAATATAGAAAACAAGTCTGGTAAAACTGACACACAAGATCAGGTGTTATTGTCCACAGTTCCTATTAACTAAATACACTTATCAGTGTATTTAGGGATTTCATAAAATCACTGATAAAGGAAAATGCTTGCAATTCGGACTAGTCAAGTAATCATTCCATGAGTGACTACACACAGAAGACTTGCAAAGAGGAAATGACTGAAACTGTCTACTTCAACAAAAATTCACAATAACTCAATTTTAACGTTGATAAGAAACATAGCACAAACAGTAGAAAATGCAATATTTTTCACTCATTTATGGTTTGAATAACCATGTCAATAGGAAGTTCTGTTGCAGATCTAAAAGTACCTGAAACAATTACCTTCACTGAGAAAGATAACCAAAGACCCTTTAATTATTTTTTCCTCTATTTTGTTGGTTTTTTGGAGGGGAGGTTGTGTTTGTTTGGTTGTTGTTTGTTTCATTTTTTCATTTTTATTCTGATGTCTTCACTTTTCTTTAATACTTTCTCACACGTTTGGTATATCATACTTTTTGTCCTTACAATGTTACATAACTTTAGAAAAGAAAAGCTTGCCTCTAGTATATTTAATCCCAACAAACAAAAGAGCAGTATCATGTGCTATTACCAAAGACTTTCTCACAGAACAGCCAAAGCACAAAATTTCCAGTTAGTTCTAGAACTGTGACTGCCAAGCCTGTTTCAGGATATGCTCCTTGACAGCTCCCAGCATCCTTTAATCATTTTTATGTGATGTTTACATCCAGTCCTCTAAATCTCTTACATTACCATTATGTTCTACTTTGATTAGATTTTTCTCTAATAGTAATAGCAAGGTACTTACATAACTGTTGTATAAATGTGATGAGTTCCTTACGAGAAAGCAAAACTGTATAATTTTACTGGAGCTGCAAGGCATGTTCTCTCAGCTGCTTATCTCCAATTCCACAGGTAATCATCTGAATGCTGTGGACGATTCTGCTTGCAAGGCTCTGCCACTTCTCACAAAGCTGCCTGCGTGTAGCACTTGATCTCACACCACAGCATCTGACAGTAATTTTTTTGAGAGAGAACTTTGGAGTCTATCCTTAAGGTGTTGAATAGAATTTTGATGACATAAGGGTGGAATTCACAGGTTGGTGAGCTTTTCAGTGATATTCAAAACTTTATTGGATAAGGGTCTGCAGACCGACCTAATTAAACCTACTTCCAATAACATCCCAGATGAATGTCTCAAGATATCCCTTTCAAGTTAAATTTTTCAAAATTCCCTTATCTTGTCTCCCAGAATCATAGAACGGTTTGGTTGGAAGGAGCCTTAAAAATCATCTATTTCAAAGCTCCCTGAATGGGCAAGGACACCATCCACAAGACCAGGTTGCTCAGAGCTCCACTCAGCCTGGCCTAGAACACTTCCAGGGATGAGGCAACCACAGCTTTCCTGGCCAACCTATTCCAGAGTCTCACCACCTTCACAGTAAAGAATGTCTTCCTAATATCCAATCTAAATATACTGCCTTTCAGCTTAAAGCCTCTCCCTCTTGTCCCATGAGTATGTGCTCTTGTAAAAAGTCCCTCCCCATCCCCAGGCTCCTTCAGGCACTGGAAGGCTGCAATTAGCTCACCCCTAAGCCTTCTCTTCTCTAGAGTGAACAGACCCAATTGTCTCAGTCTTTTCACACAAGAGAGGTGTTTCAGCTCTCTATCTTCATGACCCTCCTCTGGACTTGCTCCCAACAAGTGCATGTCCTTCCTGTGCTGGGGCTCTAAGAGTTGGATACAGAACTCTAAAAAAACTGATGTCTCTACCAGAGAATGGAGGGGCCCTGCTGCTCACACGGCTTTGGGTGTAGCCCAGTTTGGTTCGGGGGCTGTAGGCACACATTGCTGGGTCATGTCCAACCTCTCACCAGCGCCGCTGAGTCCTCAGCAGGGCTGATCTTGAAATCTGTGTTGATAGTGGTGTTTGCCCTAACTCAGGCACAGCACCATGCACTTGGAAGAACTACTTGGCTGAGCCAGCACACAGCTCCCAGTAACCCGAGATCCCTACACTTAAAAAATGTTCTTTTTTTTAAATTAACATAATTTGAAGACTAATGAGAAGATGGAAATCAAGAGCGATGCAATAAGTTAGCAGATGGACAGGTAAAAGATGAGATGATACACTGAAATAGAAAGTGGTGTAGAATGACATATTAAACTAGAACAAAGGAGAACATGCCCACAGCAAGAACAATCACTGTAAGAAATAATAAAGATAGGCTTTGAGGTACAAAAGAGATACAGAATAGGTGACAGGAAAAAAGACTACATAATTTGAAAAGACCCTAGGGAATAAAGCAGCTGAAAGACTGCTAAAAATAATGGTTTTCTAGATACATGGTCCAAACATGATATTCCCTACACTTAAAAAATGTTCAGACAAATTCAAAGAGGTAGAAAATTGCTTTTTTAAAGCACAAAGCTGAGGAAGAACAACAAACTGCAGGCCTTCATGCTGAAAATAGCATTTGAAAGTAACCTCCAGCTTTTTTTCTAAAGAAAATGTTTCAGAGTGCCAAACAAAGAAGGAGAGTATGGCAAGCAGCATCCTGGGCATTTCTAGGCAGGTCCACAAAGCACAGCTCAATGTTCAATCAGCTCTCAGATGGAAATACTGCCCTTGCACTCACATAACATGTACAAGCACAGCCGAGTCACTGTAACCATCTCACGTGTATGGGAGCAGCCAAAGAACAGCTAAATAATCAGAATCTGCAATACCACAAGCATGTATATTTTACTGGAAAGGGGAATGAAAAAGAGACAGTTGTACTGAGAAGACTAACATGTAGTTATAATCCAGTATTAACTGCTGCATTTGACACAACTTGCAGGGATTTAAATACTTGAATATTTATATGAAAATTGTAGATAGACTAACTTGTTTTCCTAGGTACACACTTGAGAAAAATCAACAGAAGTAAAGCAACTGCAGTTTTTGCTGGGGTGGTAACTTTTTTTTACCACTTTCACAAAAGTGCTAGATGAAAAATACATTCAAATTACCTAGAACTCCTGTTCTTTTTCTATAAAACACTCAGTCGTTAATTCATCTTCAGCATTTAGTCTGCAGTATACAAGTTATTTTACTGAACCCTCCTGAAACACAGTCGGCCTCATCACAGCAGGCTATGCAAAAATACCATATTGGAGTTGGAATCAAGCTCCAATTTCAGGGAAGTTGCATTCAAGATTAATTGGGCTCAATATCTCTCTCGCAAACATGATGAAATGACAAAGCAACTACAGCCACTGTAGTACAATGCCACAGAGAACCGTGCAGGAAATACCTTGCCCAGAACTCATCTGTCCTGTTAAGGATGTTCGCTGCAGATTGTATGGCTTCTCTAACACTTCTCTAACAGAAATATGCATGTGCTGCTTTCTTGGGCCACAAAGATCTATGCAATAAAAATAATCAGGGAAAAAATAGCAATGAATTTTTCCCACTATTAAATAACCCAATATTACTTTTTTTATATCTGTCATATGGAAATCATATTGAATGAACTCGACGCACTATGGCACAGATAATTTATGAAGAACAGACAGTATGTTTGCTTAATTTACTTCACTGAGAAACCATTGAGAGGTTTCCTTTAGAGTATTGAGTTATTACATATTGAGGTAGAATAATAACAAGATAAATTGGATTGCCCTCTAGGAGACAAAAATAAATAAGATATCATGCTGTGGGATCACTACAACATTAACAAAAAAACAACAATATCAACACTGAAATTAAGTGTTGGACTGCTACGACATTATTGAAGAGGAGTCACAATAGAATGGTCATTGAAATATAACAAATAAGCTGATTTTAATTCTGAAGACTCTTCAGCACTCAAAGCTTTCAAGTCAGACAAACACTTTGGGAATGCCATGAAGCTGGCTGGTTCCTTTGTATCTCATATTTTGAGATGCTAAAGTAGAGACTATTTAAGATTTCATGCAAAGCTCATCTGGCCTTCTCTTTAATATTGATCTTTCCCAACACCTGTTCAACATCAGCTCTTCTAGGTCTTGCAGTTTATCCTCTACATTAGCTTATCATCATCCAGGATGGACTACAGTATTGTACTAGAGACACTAAAAGGCTCAAAAAAGTAGAAAAAGGAATTATCACCTCTCACACTGCAACAGAACATTTTCCCATGGAGATCCAAATCCAAAAGGACAACAACTCTATAACGGAAGCTAAAAGTAAGGGGGTTTTGACTCTCACTTGACAGCATCCCTTTTCAGGACTTGAAAGCAACTGTCTCACATCCCAAAGAAAATTACTGGCAAAAAGAGACATCCCAATGACAGACACTAGGGATGAAGAAAAAAAGGAGAAAAGCATTGTGCCAAGGAAGTTGCTTTATGTTCACATCTTCGGACCCAGGAGTCCTTCACAGCAGGTGCTTCATTAAATGCACTGCCTCAAAAGTCAATAGGATTGAAGAGCCTGAGCAACACAAATCTCTGGGCTTTACACAACTCTCCATGCAACTCTCACATCCACTCTTGGAGAGCTCTTCAGCACTTCATCCTGAAAATCTCATTTACCTGTCGGTCTCCCCGTCCCTGGAATTCTCATGAGACATTTCTGATAAAAAGTAACACGTCCATCTGCACACTGAACAAGTATCCAGTCCTTAGGAGAATTGAATGCATGCCAAGCTTCATAATCACTGCTCTTCATGGTACTTAGTAATAACACTGCGTGGTACCAGTGGTATATTTCTTGGAGGAAAAGGGGCTGGTTTAAGGTAAATCAGTGGTATAATAAAACAACCAAAAAACAAAATCACCAAAAAGAAAACCAACCCCTCCAAATAAACAAAAAAACCCACAACACGTTTACCACCATCACTGGTATGAAACAGGGAGTTTGACATGTTAGTCTCTGTTTCTACAACACTTATTTCCACACAATGGATGGGAATAATTTTTGGGCCTTCTGAACACAATGTGAGGAAATTGAGAAAAACCCTCATACCCTTAGAAACTGAGAAACAAGCAAAGAACAGTGTTAATAACAGTTGAGACTGCCAGAAAGAGACAGTTCATAACATAACTGCTAGTTCAGGGCTGGTTTGATCAATTCAAAGGATTGCCCGCAAGCTGAAAAACTGATGAAAAGATAATTAAGTGAGGCATTATGGGACACCGAAGAGTTCTTTCTCAATGCCTTTGAAACACAGTCAGTGATTGAAATGTAACTATTACTCAAGTATAAGAAATGTAACAGCCTCAAGTCATGACTTTAAGTTATAACAGTTTTGAGAAAATAAGCACAACAGAAACGTATCTGTCAACTTCATGGGAGAATGAGAACGAATTCAAGTATTGGAAAGCAATTACAAACAAAAGCAAACCATGATACAGTACCACCCCTTTCCTACATATGAAGAAATGAGAGTCCCAGGAAAAAGCCCCTGGGCCATTTATAGTTTTCCTTTTTAAAACGGAAGAAATTACTACATAAATAACTATATAACTATATAACTACATATATATAACTATATTATGTAGTATATAAGGCGGAGGAAGGAAATTAAACAAAACTATACTTGAACTGGGATTTTTCCTTTGGATGTCTTTTTTCTGAAATTTCTTGTAGCAGCAAAGCCAGAAATTCCTTTTGCAGGTTACCCTAATAAAGCATCAGAAGACCCTTACATGAGTGTCTAAACACCCTTAGTGTGCCATGTCAGAAAAGTGACAAGTAAGTTTCAAAATCCTTACCTTTTTTTTTTTTTTAATAATCTATTAAATGTAAAGGCAAGTTTCTTTGTTACAAAATTCAATTCTAGCAAAAAACATGCTAGTGCTTTGAAAGTTAAAAGCCCATTTTATCCCAAAAGATATTTTGGGATAAAATGTAAGGGAAGGGAAGCCCTTTCAGTATTACATACTTGCTTCCCAAAGGAATAGAGTCGTTATTCTTATCAATTTTAATGTTTGTCTGGTAATAATGCATTGACAATTTAATAGAGAGATTAAAGAAGTTTATGTGTGCATTTACACACAATCGCACCAGCTCTTGAATGGTCATACTTTGAACAGCCTAGTCCAACATATATTCAGTTTCTATAAACTCTTCAAGGAGAAAGAAAACAGCAAGGATCTGTCAAGACTGATTTAGTTTGGGAAAGGCAGAATACAAACAAATCTTTGAAGAAACATGGTACTTTCCTTCATGAATAACTAATAAAATCTTCTTTGCTTACCTGTGAATCAGCTTAGTTCTAAGGCAATTCCCCAGTTCACCTCTGAAGTTGTAACACTGGAGAGACTCTTCACAAATATAGTATATAAAATATACCAAGTTAATTAGCATTATTGTCTCTTTGATTAACTTTCTGCTATTCATAGAGTTGCAACAATACTACCAATAGTACCAAAAATAGCTTGCAGTATTATCAAAATAAATATTGAGCTGCTTAAGGACCCCAAAGGAGTTAACACCAACTTGTATACCATGATTGAAATGAAGTAAGATTATTAATTGATTTTATTTAAATTGCAAAATAGAAGTGGTGGCAATTTTTTTTTTTAAATGACTGCATGTTTAACAGTCATTGTCTTTGGGCTGTTCTGTAAATAATGAAAGAAAAGCAAACCTCACAGCCTATATGATCCTTCCACAGCTACATAAGGTGGATCAGAGATGCTAACTCCTTTCACCATCTCTCTAAAGCACAACTAGGTAAGTCCTATCACCACAAATCCACATAACTTCTGATTACACTGTAAAACAAACCTTTTTTTCTTTTTTGTCACAGTATTTGGAAATCTAAACCAAGATAAGATGAAGGCTTCCTTTATCAAACAGGTTTCTTCAGTAAGACATCAGTGGGTGCCTCAGTGTGGAGAAACTTGTATTGGAGTATGCTCACACACGGGTATCAGGAGTCCAGACCAGTGTGTCTGACTGCCTATCTTCAGCTCAACAACTGAGTGCCACTTAATGTCCCACATCATCTAGGATTATCCAAGGCATCATGATAACCACCCACAGTATCCATGACATCTGACACTGTGAAACAATAACATTATATGATTTTTCTTTTCAATGTTACTGTAGTTGCTGTAGTGCTACTTCTACTTTGACAGCTCACACAGATGTTTGATATGCTGTGTGGAAATACTGGAAACACAGTAATTCCCAAGGGAAAGTTTTCAAATGTCAGTGATGCGCCTAAGGCTGAATATTTTGCTTAGAATATGTTCAAATGTTGATTTGATCAAACTGAGCTATAGCAGAAAATAGCAATGAGCAATTCCTATCAATAAATTAGCATGAACAGCTTTCAAACAAAACCAGTCAGAATTTTTGCCATTGGTTCCACCTTTTGTTTAAAAATTAGAGAGAGAAGAGTTGTAGCCAATTATCACAAGTATTTACCACTCCATGACTCTGCTTTAAAAAGATCAACATGGAATCACTTCTCCACTTAACTCCTGTCTGCCAATGTAACATATAACAACAGAAAAAAAGGAAAAGCAACTTATTTCCATTGACAGCTAACAATTTTCCTTACTCAGAGTATAAAGGAGATGTAATGTCCTAGTATCTTGACAGTCTAACTCAACTGTGACAAAAATGTCAAATTGGTCACTACCCATTCATAACTGAAAGGTTTTGTAACCCTCTTCTTAATGATAACCAGCTTTCACACAAGTTTCCAGTTTAAATCAGTACTTTAAAAAGGAAAATCTTCCTACTTCTTGATAGGGAACAAGCTAACATATTTTTGATACCTCACATCATTCTTCTTTGATGAGAATGATAACTCATATTATCACTATATACTAGACTTCTTGAGTCATCCCACTATCTCTTTCTTCCTACTTTATAAATACAATTTTCAGCTACACTTGACCATCTGCCCTCTGAGTTAACATCACCTCTACAAAGTGGAACTCAATTGAACTCCCATGTCCCACTTCAGTGCCCTATGCTTTTTCCCAGCTTGCCTGTGCTAGGTTCTCAGGTTAGGTTTCACTGACTGGTTTCCTGCAGTAGGGTCTGTGAAGTAGAGAAGCCAGGCATCACACACAAAAACAACACAACTCAGAAGCTTTGCTTGCAGAGGGAATCACTGGAAAGAAAAGAAAAAGAAAGAAAAAAACCCCATGAACAAACATGGGGGATAGTATTAGTGATTATTATCAACAGCAGTCCAACATGAAAATATTTACAAGCATTTGTAATGAGTTTATGACTGACAGAAAAGGGAACTGTCCCAGACTAGCTCTGTGAATTGCAGGGAAATATTTTATCCTATTACTTCTCTAGCATTACACAGTAACATTATTTAAATGTAAAGATATTCTGTTCCTCAATCTGTATAAGAAGTATTGATGGATGATCCTTAACTATTATAAAATACAAGCACTAATGTCTACTTTGTGACCAAAACTAAGTTCAATGTTTGTCTGTAGGCAAATACCTAAAAAACACCACAATCTTCAGAACAGGGATATAATCTACTTTGCATAATATTACCACCACTATCACTAAACATCATGTAACTCTGTATCAGGTGAAAGAAAGCCAGCTACCTGGGAATAATGACCTACAGATGACCAAAACAAAAAAATCCACCTTTTACAAGACATTGCCATCACACATCTGAAGATAATCAGAGGAGGATAATGTGCAAAGGTCTTTTGGTAAATAAAGCAACCACTCAGATGGGTCACATCACAACAGAACAGTCAGTCACACTGCAGGCTACATCTTGTCATTTACAGCTGACTTCCTCAGTGACATTCTCAACAGACCTACTGATAGCACTTCTGATGTGCAAACCACAATAAGCACATTGCCTGAACGGCCCACAGGCAACACTTTATCCAACTCTCTGTGCATAACTTAACACCTTACCTAAGATCCCAACTCTTTTGGAAGCTTCTCACTCCCTGCAGACAGCATATTCTACATAAAAGTGCAGTAAGCAGTGTGCATTTGCACACACATATACACATACATCTACTTTTTGTATTCTTACTGCAATTTCAACAGGCATTCAACTGTACTTCCTCAGTTGTTCTGGGGGTGAAACCTTGTATCTGTAGAGCCTTTTTGTGAGGTAGTACCTGCTGCAAATACTGATAAAATATAACTTCAGCAGATTAGTCATCACAATATCTTGAAGCAAGGTTTGAAGCTGTTTAAACATCCACAGTAGTTTCCAAAATGCATTATCTCACCATAGATTGATCAGATTGTTTACACTAGCATTTTTGCTACTCAAACAGACTATTTTCCTGCTGAAACATTCATACACATTTATTTCAAAGATCACTTTGTAAGTAAGATCAGTTTTTAGAAACTTCTGAGAGCTCTACATCATTTTACACCGTCTCCTTATGTTTCCAGAAGGTTTTCTAATAGCTTCTAGAAGCTTCTGATGCCTCAGGAACATGAGAAAAGGACCTAGAAGACACCAATATTTGGTTCATTAACTGTTTTGTTGCGTCACTTGCCAATAGAGAACTTCTAGAAAAAGAAACATGATGAATACCATGCTCACATGCATGGAGGAACATAAGCATTATTTCCACATGTGCATTTCATGCTCATTTAACTTGGGTGCAACATTTTCACTAGAATGAATTATGTGCACACTTCCTTGTCAGTTATGAAAAGTACTGCACAAAGCTAGCAGAGACTTCATCTTGCAGTTTCCCTCTCCAACTTCAGCACTGAAATTACACTGAGTGGCTGCACAATCTGCTTCTCAACAACCAGCCACATACAGTGCACTTTAGAAGAACACAGAAAATCAGAATATGACCAAACAATCTAATATAACAATATGGCAGACACACAAAAAACAAGCACTGTTATGAGACTCAAGCTTTATTACCACCAATATCAACTGATTTCAGTAGTTACAAGTGGAAATTGTTTCCTAATTGACCATCTGTGCAACTACTCTTTTACTCCAATGCTACAAAGATGCATTTCATTACGTCAGGCAGTAGCTCTTAATCAGTATTTTGTAAGCTTCTGCTCTCACTTTTCAATTTTCTTCAGGAGTGTTTTAAAAAAGCTCTGGTCTTTCATGACAGCTATTCATGACAGCTTCTAAATCCCCAAACTACTCAAACACAGCTACTCCTTGCAATCACCTAAGCAGTCTACAGAGAATGGGTAAACTCAATCAAGTATTGGAATATCACCAACAATGGGAGCAACACCACTGCTTATGGACAGAAAAATTATATTCATCAAAATTTTAGTATCCCATTGGATGAGGCCCAGTGGATGAAATACCATCAGCAGGTTTCATTACTTTGAACAAGACACCACCTTTACACTATTAGTCAAATAAAGTAAAACACTGGAAGGAATTAAAAAAAAAAGAAAAAGAAAAAAACACCAAACAAAAATCACTCAAAATAATGAAAAAAGTAAAATTTTGATAGGTGAGGAGGGACAGAAGTAAACAAACCCTTCACCTCACCCAAGCTATTCAGTGCAAGTAAAAAATTCACCACAGCACAATGTTTACCAGCACAAACACAAAGCTAATTTTCACTTTTCCACTACAAACCTGCAAGCTGCTCACATTTTCATATAGACAACAAAACATCTTTCCTATATACACCAATATCACATAATGCATCTACCATAAAAATGTGTCATTACCTAGCTCAGCATCTGAAAAGACTGCACAGGCCTCCTTTTCAGGGTTCAATTTGTTTATCCAAAAACTACACTCACTTTCCTTTGTTTAATCCAACCTATGCATTTTCTTTACATTTGCCTATGCAGACATCACAAAAAAGGCACATATTCCTGAAAAGTGGAAAGTAAGTAAGAAAAAAAAAAGTAGCCCCAACCCTTTATTAGCCCATTTCTCTAACAAGTACCTCAATTACTGCATTCAACAGTCAGTTTGAACCTGTTCCCATTATGCTTCATAACTGAAGTCATCTTTAAAAGATCATGAAACCTATATATACAATTACCTTTTCCCTCTTCAGCCTTCCAAAGCAAACATTTATTTTTATGTCTATTCATCCTCGTATAAAAATGAAACTTGCAGGAGCCTATGGCAGTACTTGCCATGCAGTCCTTTTGTCTGCTTTTCATAACCTGCATACGTGGGTTTTTTCAGACTATTCCAGTTCTGTACAATGTGGACAGTCTCTGATTTCTGTCAGTAACACAGCTCACCATTATGCCAGGACATGACAGGACTTATTGCCTCTGCTTTTACCCTCAAAACACTCATCTATTCACACATCTAGAAAGCAAAATTAAATTAGTGAGGCATTGGAACATAAAAAATAAATTGACAGAACAGTCCAAGCCATATCAATATTAAATTGAGATCAGCCTGCATGACTAAAATGCCTTTCAGACTGTTCTTTCAGGTATGAGGAAAACCAAACACGGTGTTAAAAAATGTCTACAAAACAAAAATGCATAGATAATGAAATCATTAGCTCCACTTTTCATACCTAAACTCCCACTTCCTTTTACTCCCACTGCTCAACCATTTTTAAAACACCTATAAAAAGCAGCAAATACATAATGTCCAGCCAATTTAGTGTATTTTTAAAGAATTTAGATGTACTAGTGGATAATTGCTCTCAGCATTTCTTTTGTTTTTGTCACCATAATGTATACACTCATAACCTCTGATCTTAGGAAGTTGCAATTGTGAAATAAGCAAAAATGTTTCTGTCTCTTTCTCAAGCCTCATTTCATTTGTCAGAAGGTGCACTGTAGAAGGAAGAAGATGGCCCTGCAAGGCTGACATACCTTTAATTTCTAAAGGATATATTCCACATCTTTTCCAAATTCTAAAAGTGGCTTAGCAAGGAACTTTGAAATAAACAAACTTTAATTAGAGACTGATTAGGTATATTAACATAACAAAAAAACTAATAGCCGTAAAACTATACAAGAGACAATTTAGATAAGATCAAAAGAAATAGCTTCTTAAAACTAAATGTAATTTCAAAAAGAAAGCACTAATTTAAAAAGTTATGAAAGGACAAAAAAAGGACTACTAAAAGCAAGATTAAACAATAATTCCAGGGAAGCAGCACCATAAAAATCTGCAACAGTTCCATTACAACTTGGTCCCCTACCAACCATAACCCCTCAGATATACAGACAGGGAGTGACAGCACTGGGGAGGAGCACTAGTTTATTCATTAGTATCCATTTTTGTGGAACACCTTTTCACATTTAGCTCAGGAGGGACTTCTTGAGCTTATCTAGTCCATAGCTGTGCCTCAGTCAAGGTGACCCACACCAGGTTGCTCAGGTGGATGTCCAGTCAGGTTTTTTATATCTCTGAATGTGAAGACTTCACAAGCTCTCTGGGCAAACTTTCTTCTATGTTTAAACACCCTCTCAGTGAGAAAAAAATAATTGTTTTTCATCTGGTGTTTCCATGGAAGTTTTCTATTTTTTAAATCTCTAGACACTGCAGAGAAAAGCCTTGCTTATTTAGGCCCTCCTAAGTCCTGACTCTCTTGAGATCGTCTTCCTTCCCCCTGGAACTTTCCTAAATCCTGTCTGAGATCACTTAGAAAGTATCTGCTAATCTGTGTAAGCCTCCTGCTTGGTTTTGTTTTGTTTCCTACTGTTGGGACACACCTTGCTTAAGCTTAGAGGAGGTCACCTTAGAATCTCCATCAGCTCTCCTACACCCCTCTTTGCAGGGCTGTATCCCACAGGATTCTTCTAGGCAGATCACTGAAGTGGGTGAAGCATACTCAAGTTCAGGGATGTTTCCTGCTTTTTGTTCTACTCCCTCTGCCTAGGATCCTGAACTACACTGGTTCATGGTCAGAGCAGCCAAGTCTGCCTTCAGCTTGCACAATTGTGGTCAGTCCCGCCTTGTTTGCAAGTACCAAGTCCAGCAGAGAACACTTCCTTGCTGTCTCCCTGATATCTGTATCCAGAAATTGTCATAAACACATTCAAGAAATATCTTTGAGCCATACAGCGTTGCCCTCCCAAAAACACAGTAGTTAATGTTCCCCAAGAACAAGGGCCTGTGAATTAAGTTATTCTTCCAGTTGTTTGAAGGCAGTCTAAGCTCTATTTTCAATCACAGACACCCACTCCAATACCACCCATGTCAGTCTGCTCACTAAACTTCACCCACAAGCTCTTGACTGAGTCCTAGCTAGTCTCAAAGCAGCATACCATGTGTACAGCTGCTCTCACATCAAGGGCAACTCTCTCTCCTTGCGTTCCCAGCCTGTCCTCTCTTGATTATAGCCCTTCATCACATAAGCCATCCCATCATGCCCCCACAACCCTGGTGAGGTCACAGTCATGTTACTGTTCAAGGACTTGTAACCCCTCCTTTTGCTCTCAAGCAAATATGCTGAATAAAAGAAGCTCTCCACACATTCCCAAGAAGTTGCAAGACACTTGGATGCATAATTTGCATTGATGGCCCCATATGCCACCAATGAGAATGTTAATAGTCATTGATTTCAGCAGAATTGTACAAGAAATATTCCCTTTCACAAGCTACTCGCTCAGTCAGAAACACACAAAAAAAGAAAAGTAGCAGAGCGTATTACTAATGGTTGCTAGTACCTATAAATAGAGCAATCTGACAAATTCAAAAGCAGAAAAAAAGAGGCAAAAAGACAAGATGATGAAATGAAGAAAGTTGAGACCTAAAGCTTAGCAAAAAAGTGATAAAATATACTCCACAGTCAAACATGAGTATGTGTGAGGGAAAACAGTTAAAATATCTTGTTTATGCAAGAGATGTGACAGGATGTTAAGACAGTTTAGGGAAGCCTTCTTCCTCTTCTAACAGACAAAAAAGAATTGCACAGATTTGCGTGGGTGTTTGTACATGTGCCCTGTTAAAGTGAGTCAATAAAACACAGAATGCAAGAGGCCTTTCTGCTGCTCTTCTGCAGGAGCAGATCACTGATTTTACCTCCAAGGAATATTGAAGAAAATGCATGAAAGGACAACACAAAAGTTGTCAACCTGAATGAGATAGCTGGGTTCTTCTCTTATAGCAGATGGTGTATGGGATATAAATGAACTCTCTTCTACACCCAATTTTAATTGAAGTGAAATAAAAGAGAAGGAAGAAAAGTTGTGTTTGAGTGACACATTCTAAAGAATTATTTAACTGTATCCTCCTCTACTGTCCAATCTCTCATGTCAGTTCCATGTAGAATGCCTGGGGAATTAATGTTATGCTGCATGATGGGCTATACATCAGAAAACATTTCTTAAAACAGAAAGTTATTTTTCCTTATCAAGCTTTTCCCTCTCACTCTTGAGGTTATGTCACAATTGCAATTTGTGTTCTGATCATCAGGGTCATGACCATTGCCATGGGTACTGGTAATGCTCAGCAGAAGGCTGTTTGCCACGGACCAAAACCCTGCCCAGAGCCTGCCTTGCACCTAAGGACCATTCTACAAAGTCCCTGCTGCAGTAGAAGTAACCCACTACCACGTCTATCCATACTGCTATGCCAGCAATATTCAAGCTAGTCTGAATTGAGCTAGTCTAAAACCAGCTTGGGAACCTCAGGAAATACATATCCACAGGGGCTGGGAGGATCTTTGCCACTCAGTAGCTACTGAGCTTTGCTACCCCTACTATTTTCACAGCAACTGCTGCAACATCTTGCCAATATAGCCCCACAGCATTTCCAACTAATCTGCAAGGCATTTTCTAAGCAGTCTGTGTGCTTCCCCAGACAGTCTTTAACGGTATGAGGTACAGAAATGCATTGTGCTACAGCCGAGGCTCCACAGCTTTCCTCTGTCTGCCAGGCCAAAGTCTGAAGGCTCAGTATTGTGTAATCCCAGTTCCTTACTGGGAAAGGAGCAGGACTCTTTGCTAGCTTAGCTTCTAACATAACCAATGTGCAGGAACATCTTTGAAAACCAACCTGGAGTTCTGTATTCCTAAAGAGATACAGCAAAGTTAGCCCTCATTACTCTCACATAATAAGCTTTCCCTCTGTGGGAGCAGCAGCTAGCACAGACTTCACATTTCTGCTCTGCAATACAGGTTTCAGTTAATGAGCTAAAATATGTGCTCTATTAATTATGAATAATGCCAAGAATTCACAGTAGAGCTGCCCAAGACAGCATGCATATGAAAGAACTAGACCTCTCAGATATTTACACAATGTGGTGCTTACAGCCTTGCAATAGTAAAACCCCTGAATCACTACTACGAAAGGCAAATTCCAGTTTCTGTTGGAGATCATGACAACAGTAACACAATGGTACAGGCAAACTAGATGGAAAAGCTCCAAGTGATTCTGAACTTTTAATTAATCATCAATATTAGTTTTTGCATAGGTAGTACACACATATATATATGAAGATGAATTAAGATTCAATATAGATTATTTCTATCTCTTAGGAAAAGCAATTTTTTTAAGCATACATAATATCACTTAGATATATATATATGTGTGTAAAATGCCTTCTGAGAACCACTTCACTTTTTTCTGCGCTTTTCTCCTGTGAGTGCCATGACACTGTGCGTTATGTGTGTTTTAAACCCACAGCAGACACGCCGGGCTCACGGCTCCCGCCAGAAGCGAAGCGCACACGGGCCGTGTGTCACTAGATGGAGCTCATCCCCCACCAAAGCCACACACGGAGCATCAAGAAAGCAGGAGCTGGAGAAACATTGTAAATCAACGGAATTTATATTCCGGCAACCTATTTAGTTGGTTTGCTTTCTTGTTTCATTTTTTTAAATGGCTTCCATGCATTCTTAACCATAAATCTCAGCAGATTGATAGGACACAGAGAGAAGTAAAGGAGGCACACATTAAGACTGTTCTCTACACATTCTGGTTTATGCATATAAACCTCACAGTTAACTGATGCCCATGCAAAGGAACTCATACCTTAACTGCTTGTTCCTGGGGATGATCTTCTCCACTGAGATAAACCCAAATTAAAAATAATACTTTACTAGATGAGAAAACTGAAATCCAGCTAAATATAAAATCTGAAACCATTCTGAATCAATTCTATAGTTGTAGTATATACTTAATATATTCCAAGCTTGAGCTGAAACTACAAAATTTTTATGTCCTACCAAAATTAAACCTCAGTAGGCCAATTCAAACAAATTTACAAACTCCCATCCATTTCGCTGGCAACCAAATAACTTTTGAGGATTAAAACCTAATGATCTGCCTGAATTTTATAGTTTTGCTAGTCTTTCAAAAAGGTCTAGGTTTACAGTCCTTTGCCTAAATAAAGAATTTTTCTTAATATTAACAGTGATAAATGACTCGAGAAAAAAATCCTATCTACTCTTAAAAGATCAGGATGCAGTGTAGTAAGACTTTTGAGAAACAGAGCTTCATCTCCTCTCAGTACTTTCTTTATTAGTGGGTGGTTGGAGAAAAAAACACAGCTGAAATAGGGTTTTTCTGCTATTGTGGACTGCAAAGAAACAGAAGCATCAAGAGCAGAGAGATTTCTAAAATTAGATGACTTTGCTTAACAAGTTGATGCTGTCAGAAAGGTTTGCAAAGAGCATTCTTTGGTTAATGGACAGCTTTGCAAATGCTTACGTGGCCTCACTTGCAGTCTGCACATACCAAGTGTCTTCTCTAGTGACTTACAGTGGAAAAGACACACAGTGCAAGAAGCCAGCAATGTCTTTATTCTCTGTGCATCACTCTCATATCAAAACATTCCCCCAACTGCAAAGCATGTAATCAATGGTGCTTGAAATGGAGGTGACTCTTCTCAAAACCTGAAAGATTTTCAGACAAATTTTCAGACAGAACTGGCTTTAAGCAGTTGAGAAAAGAAAGCTTAATAAAACTCAAAAGGCCTTCAATAGCAGACCCCTCCCTTGGTCTGGTTTGTCTGCTCATGGTCCCCTGTGTCTAAGGAACAGCCAAAACAGAGTCCCAGCGCAGGTGCCAAGGAAAGTAGCAGTGAGCAATCACAGAGGAATTTGATCAAGAGTAATCTCTGTATGTGAGAAGTATCTTCCAAGCCCCTAGGATGGAAAGTCTGGAATAAAAATTAAATGAGTGCAAGTCTCACATGTCTCCTATGTGTATTCTAATCCATGAAAAGAAAATTATAACCTAATCCTTGATGTACTTTTATCCAGATGAATTTTCTATTAAAGAGCTGCAGTTAAGCTCTTTGCCTTGATGATATCTTGTGGTAATGAGTTTCACTGCTTAGTTACGAAACATGTCAAAAGTATTTTATTTTATCAATTACTGCCAAATCTGCTGCATTTCAGTTTTAGTTCCATGATTTAGGTTCTTCTGTTACTTCAAGAAAAAGAGAGCATTCCATGTGTCTTATCACCATTCATGACTGAGTAGCTCTGTCATTGTCTGCCACTCACACCATATCTAACTGATATATTCTTGATTTCTCCTAGGTATACGACTTTGTTGCCAACCTTTTATCATTTGTTTTTGAAAAAGAAAAAAAATTACAGTCTCAGAAGGAATTTTCCTATTGCAGCTAAATTTTACTTAAATAGGTAAATATATTTAGAAGCACAGAATACATAAAGATGAAAAAGAGCCTTGTAAGATCAAACAGAAGGAAATACCTCACTGGGAAGCATACAAACAGTGACTAACAAACTACAATCAAATCTTGAGTACAGTGAGAGTCTATATCTTGGAGTGAACTTGAGCTTAAAAAGCAAACAATCTCTAATCCACTTAATCCACTTTTCTATTTTCAACCGTGGCTGTTGCCAGAGGCAATGGCACAGCTATAAGGAAGAACAAGAGTGGGGCACTGTTCTCTGCATCACATTTCTTCTCAAATTTTTTGTTGTTAGAGGTTGACTATGAAATTGAGCCATAAAACTCCCCTCAAACCTCTATGACAAACAGTGAAATAGAATCCAATCATCTATACAGAAAACTGATAATTTATTGAGGTTTTGAAAGCATCAATCTGAATGATTACAACAGTTTATCAATTGTTTGAAAAGTATTTTCTTGGAGTAACTTTGCATTTTCTATCCTTCCATTTCTAATAGGATTTTCTTTGTGGTTTATTGGTTTCATAAAACTATATTTCCAGTGTCATTTATTCTTTTAAGTATTTTGGTCCTTCCTAACTTTCTGCTGAAAAATAGAAATTTGAAAAATATTTCTCACATCTTATCTTCACATAGTTCCACAACACAAAAGCTCTTTTTTTTGCCTAGAAACACAATCTCAAATTTTTTAGGAACTGAGAACCAAGTAATAGTTGTAGAAGCAAATAAGTACACATAGCTCTAAAATTAGAGAATCCTTTGCTCACAAAGTAAGCATTCCAAGCAGCTGGATGCAATTTACTAGAGCAAAGTTAGTCTGCAGCTAACTAAAGCAAAGAAACTAGTGCTAAAGATTTAAGAAGGAATATTATGCTTTTAAATGCCTTACATCTCCCAAAATCTGCAAGCTCTAAAATCAAAGTCTGAAGTGCTGCATATATTTAGATGGAGTCTTGAAGAAGATTTTTCCCCTGTTTTTTCTCCTCTCATGTTTAAACTGAAACCTGTAAAGCTTTCCCAAAGAACAATTTTGATTACTCCAGCCCCAATGGATATTTTTTCCCTTCTGCTTCCTTATCCTCCAGGGAAATAAAGGGCAAAGAATAAAGCAGCCTTTCTTGGGCTTTATTTCAACTCAAAAAAAGAAAATTAATAGAAGACCCTAGAGTGCTGTGAAATGGAAGGAAAAAATAAAAATTGAAGAGAGGCAGTAAAAAACTCTTACAGTCTTGTTGGCAATTATCCAGCATCAACACATGCAGGAAATAGGACATTTGAAATTTAAGTAATATTTTAACATTACTGCTTTTCAGTCTATTGTTCAGTTTCCTTTCTCCCATAACCTGTCTTATTCTATGTCAGAGGCATAAGAAGAGAAATATTCCTGCTGTAAATCACAAGATAATTTCTAGACTAAGTTCTCAATCCTTGGCCTGCAGTCAGAGTTGCACTTGACAGCTTGCCTTGCTAGACAGCAGATTCTCTAGCAGCAGAGTGTGGGGAGGACCTCCTGACCAGCTCATCCCACAGCGGAATTTGACTCTCCCAGAAAAGAGTCCATTTAGATGAGAAGCTCACTACAAACTCAATTAGTTGAAATTAAAGCCATAGAGCTAGGTAGAAACCTTTATTTCCATCAAAATTAATGACAGCATTAATCATGAACAGATATCACTAGACATTAAATTAATTCCAAAATACTTATATTCTACTGGTTAAATACATAAATTGTTTCACATACTACTGAACTGCATTTAATTCCTAAGTGAAGCATAAAGCAATACTAGAGCATAGCATAGCAAGTAAAGAGTGTCACTGAGAAGGGTAACTGAAAAAGAAAAATATTGAAAATTTGAAAATAAGGCCAATAAGTTAACATTCTCATCCTTGGCAAATGCCAGTTGAACAGAGGCAGGTTTTCCTTCACAAGCTACACAGTTTGCTGTCAAATCAGAGGACAGACACATACACATAAGCCATATCAAATCATAGTAAAAACATCATTAAAATTATGAGGTGCTATTACTACCTAGATTTCTGAGGAATCCTCAACAATCACACGCTCTTATCAGCAGCTACAGCCCTACTCTATCTCCTGTCTGCCCTAGTCTTGCCAGGATCATAAAATTTTAGTTAGAACAATATACTGCTGCCTAAGCATATACGTCTACGCCACTTAAAACACACAAATGTTCTCCAAGACACCTACACAGCACTGGTAAAATGACAAGGAAAGCTGTGCTTTCCTGGAGTGCCAACCACAGGCCAGACTAGCTACCAAAGGACATTTAAAACAACACTACACCACCCTACAGTCAGTTGAATCTCATCACTCTTCAGCTATCCCAACCCAATAGTTTGGAGAGGCTGGAGGCAGTCCACACTCCACCTCTGCTCCCTCAGCCAGCAGCTCTCCTCCCAGTAAAGCATCAGGGAGAAAAATTGCTGCTGAACAAGTGGGATGACTAGGCTTTGGGAAAGCATCTTGTGGTGAGGGATGGTCCAAGAAGACTGCTGATTTGACTGTCGCTTTTGAGAGGGGGAGCCCTAGGAGAGATCCATATTTCAGTCTGGGAAAGAAGTACCCCAGAAACACGTTTCCAACACGTGAAATCCACTACTGCCCAAGAGATCTGGCCACAGGCTAAAGATAATGCTTTTCATCTAGGCCAGAACTCTAGATACTGGCAATTAAATTTAACTTGATGACAGTACAATGGATTTTAGCACTGGCAGTACGAAATACTAACAACCCATGCCTCTACAGCTGAATGGAAAGCAGTCAGCAGCAGCATCACCAGCAGCTTTCAGCAGCAGCCCTGCAACTTATGGGAAACACAAATTTTGAGTCATCTCTGACATGCTCCCAGTCAACCCAGTCTGAAAAGATCATAACTACAGTAGGAAGAGTTGTAAATAATTTAATGGCTAAAAATATGCAGGTTTCCACTCTGAATAACTAGCTTGGAAGGGATCACAGTGAATTTCAATATCCCTACACACTTGCAATAAGGTGAGAAAGACTTATAAAACCATAGACAAGATTAATTGATCCCAGTCACCTTTGCAATGCTAGTGGAACACAGAGTGCTTCTACAGAATTTCCTATATTTATTAAGAGTTGATTTTTTTTGTTTGTTTGGATGTAAATTTCTTTAGCCAGTCAAAATGCAAATTAAAGTTTAGTTTTTGTCAGGACCAAACTGTCAGCACAAACTTATTACATTTCAGTCCTTCCACTTTCAACTTCCTCATCTCTTTTTTCAGGTCTTAATCTAAAGATAAGAGTTCTCTACTCCATAGGAAAGTTCATTTCTCTATAACAAGTAGTAAGATGCAATAAATTCCCCTGCCTGCAACACAGATTCTTCATCCAGTTTTCCAAGAACAGTATTTTGTTGACAATTACTCACAAAGGAGTTCATCTTGAGTGCAGAGATCACTGCATGCACGGGTACCATCAAAAGCTACTTAGGTGATAACAGGACTGGCAGAGAGGAATCTGCCTAAATGGGTATGTGTTAACCATCCTGAGGGGCCAAGGACGGACTTTACAAACATTATTTTTACAAAAAAGAGCGGATTTATTAGAAACAAAGTTTTCAAGCCTTTTGCACATCTCAGGAGTAGTAATTTTAAAGTCTCTGGGATCCTGAAGCCAGAACAAGGACATGGCTCTAACAATATCCAAACTACGAAAGGCAAGAGATAAATTGGAGTTTACTACCTCATCTTACAGAACATGTGTGCACAAGCTAAAAGTCCAGATAACAGTGATAGGTTATTTATTGGTGTACCAGAGATTGAAATCTTCATGTACTACACTGCCACTACTAAGTTTTGCTGGCTTGCACAAATATTAATTTAGCTGTATTGTTTTCTTGTTATTCACACTTCAAATTAATAAACAGCTCTAGGGATCTTTGGTTTTTTGGTTATCTTCTTGAAAAGATAAAACACAAAAATACATGAATAAATAAGAATAAGGAGTTTCTTTTTTTCTCTCAAATGAAATTTAAATTAAAAAAGAGGCAACAAAAAAATGCACAGTGGAATCTTCTCTTACATCTGGAAGAAAACCATTGTCTAAACACCCAAACACTGTCTAAAGAAAAGTACATGGTATGCCTAGTAATATCATAGACAATACCAATGCAGGCATATATGAGAAGATGAGTGTTCCAGATAGATGTACATCTCCCAAAGCTATGCAGTGTACAGAGTCTCAATGTATCACCAACCAAGCAGACAAAAAACCACTTCAAATCACATTTAATGTCTGTGTAACCCCATAACATAGCTACATCAACAGGGGATGTGACTTGGTTCTGTACAACTTGTGTGTGTCTCCACCACTTCATGGCAAAAATATCCCTTCAACCAAAGTCTCCCCTCCATTTCTGCAGGTTTTTCACACACACTTTGACTCAGAGGTAAAAGTTGTTTCGCATAAAAGAGCATTTTTGAGGAGAAGCTTGTGAAATTCCAAGGCTGGGTGGGGAAGCTGGGTTGCCTACCTTTTGAGTAAATATTCTCACTGTTTTCTTGGTAAGGATCCAGAGAAAGGCAGAGGCTTTCACTATGTCACTATGAGGTAACAGCGAACTGCTATTTCTTTTCAAATTACAATTTTAAAAAATGGTCATATGGGTTAGGTAGTGAATTAAGACACAAATACGGTCCAGGTTCTTTCTAAGCTCTTCCACAGCTTCCCTTTAAACCTCTATCTCTTCATCCTTAATCTATTAACTGAGACAATACTCTCTCTCTCATGAAACGCCATTATATTAAAAGCATCAGAAATGTAGCTTTATCAGAAATGGCACAACACATGCAACTGAAGCAGGAGATGGTCCCCACCATTCAGGCATCAACCTGAGTGCAGATGGCCTCTGCATGTTTTTGATGGCTGAGCAGATCCTGGCTGGGGTTTCTGTTTGTAACAGAAATTAGGCATTCTGGATCATATACGAAATGACAGTGACCAATTTGGTTGAAAACTGCTCTCCTAGTCTCTGCTTAACTAGCAAGGAATGGAGATCACTAGTTTTTGAACAAAATATATACAGAAAATAGCTTAAAAACAGGACTCAACATGATCTTTTGAGGCTTTCATTCACCCGTAAGTACTGTCAAATCCACAAATCACAAAGAATGCATCTTCTTTGCTTTCAGATGTTAGGAACGAGAATGGAGGGCAGGGGAAGAATTCACCTTACCTTTTTCAGAAGCTCCATCTGAGCATTTTATACAGAGCTAAGTTTTCACCATGGAATATTACTGAACACATACTTACTTTTGATGCTTATGTCCAATCCTCCATCACCTACCATAGATACGCTTCAGGCATAGGAGAGTGACAGGAACAGGACTTCTAACCAAAGCAGAGAAAGTACCAGAAAGCTCCTTCAACAGGAATAGACAGGAACCAGCATAAAGTGAGATTTAATTGGGAGGCCATGCCCACAGATAGCCATAGCAAAACATCCTTTACTTGCAGGACACATTCTTTTTCATCATAAACCTCCACTGTCTCCAAGCACGACTTACCAAAACTTCAAATGTTGGGAGCCTTCCTGCTTTTATATTTTTCTTTTCTTTAAAGAAGTGAAAACAAAAGAAATCCAAGCTACATAGACAAGCAAGACAATTTAATTCACAGCAGCACAAGCTGTATCACTTAGTCAAAGGAATGTTCTAAACACCTGTTTATGAGCAAAACCAGTCATAAAAACAGCTGTTAGCAGCAAACAGAAGCTAACAACAACAATTTCCCATCCTTTTCCAGACACATAATGACATTTAAATCACATAGCATCACAGAAGAATTGCATCGAGCTGATGGTAATTGACGTAATTACTTGTATGCATTTCTCCACTACACAGTGTTGTGCTGTAAACCTAAGCATGTTAAAAGTAAACAGAGCTTTTGAAATCCTAAAACAAGAATACAACATTCCCTGCTGGATCCTTTTAACCTGTAGGTGTAAAGAAAACAACTACTTCAAAGTCTTAAAACTTCAAAATGCATAATTTAAACCTTGGGCAGACACTGAAAAATTTAAAACTTCGCCAGTTCCTTTTGGTTAAATGGGTTCAGATCAGAGCAGTGATGATACACAAACAGGTAATGAATGTTTATGTGATTAAAGATGAAGACAAAAAGAAAAAGAAACCACTAGGGAAAATATGCATAGTCGTATTTTTCTTCTTTCTTTCGAAAGAACCAAATCTTTCACCTGCAGATCTTTGATGGATCAGAGTAGGGGAAAAAACACATCAGTAAATGTGAATGACAGAAAACTCTCCTTTCTTGAGTATGTATTAGCATCAGCTAAACCATAAGGGAAGCAATGAAAAACAACATGCTGAAGGCTTTCTCTCAGAGGGGACTGCTCTTTAGGAAAGCTCCAAAAATCCTAAATGACAACAGGTTTTATTAATAAATATTTGAATCCCACGTATCAGCCACATACATGGACTTTGAACTGGTGTTACAGGTTGGGAAGAGGAAAGCAGCTCTGCATCTAATGGGTCTCTAGTTACAAACAGATCTGTGGGTAAAGTGTGATACCACGTGGAAAAAAATCTCTTACAAATACATTAAATACAGGTTAAAGCATCTGATGAAGAACATCAGGGGGAAAAGCCACCCATCTCCCATATAAATAATAAAGGCATCACTCAAGAGAATGAAACTCAACAGGTTAACTGACGAGCCCAGGTAGAGGATTGATATCAATAGAAAATCCTATAATAAGTATGGATGAATGTAGAGAGGACACAGCATCCTCCATACACAAAGAAAGAAGGTTCCACAGCTATCAGATCTTCCATACATACAACAAGCATTTTAAACATGCATTTTTCAAAAGATTTCTTTTTGACCCTCCATTTGGGTACATTTTTGGATTTAAAATAAAATAAATAAGTGGCAGTGGGAAAAAGCCTACTGACCCAGAGTGTAATAAAAAAGCCTCTAAAAAACACCCCAACCCTATCACCCCCAAGACATTTTAAGTTTGCACAGCTTTTACCAATACTCCAGACAAGGCAGAAGGATGCTGTGGCTGTTTCCAGAGCCATGACTGTTGACAGACAGGAGGTGTCTCATGAGCACTTTTTAAAGATTAAGATAATTGGGCATTTTATTTCTCTACATAGTTCAATCTCAGCTGCATGTTAGTACCTTTCAGTAATTAATCCTTCATTCTTGTTCTCTGTGTTAGCAATTTACAGGGACAGCACACAGGCTGAGAGAATTTTCATATATCAGATGGTATGTCAACAGATAATCAAATAACAAGTTCTCTGTTCATTTGTAAAATAGCCTTTTTATTAAGCACAAACAGAGGAATTCCAAGTGATGTTGAAGCTACACCAATGGGGCACTGATTTTTGATCCACAAGTACAGTACTTGGTCTTTAGAAAGAAGGGAACAAAGCCTCTAAAAACCCTTACGTGTTCTGGTCTCACGTTACATGCATATGGCTACAGAAATAACACCAAGAAAATCATGAAAGGCTGTAAAGAGTGGAGTGTAACAGATCAAGGATAGAGAATGAGGGACATAGAGCACTTATATGCTTAAACACTTAACCTAAACTGCACCTTAACTTAGCTGCCATAATGTTTCTGGATCAATTCAGTACACATTGCAGGATAAGTTAAGTAGAAATGACACAATAATTGGTGTTTAAATAAATAATGTTTTACTCCAAAGAAGGTCAGAAAAGCACATTTTCTTACACATAATGATTGTAAAAATCTGGATTTCCTCCCATTAAAAAATGCTTGTCTTCCAAGATGGCATCATGACCTATCTCTAGACAATTTTAAAGTATTTTTAACTCTACAGTGTCATTCTGGCTCATTTTCCCCACTTATTATTCAACCTAACATATACATCAGACCTGTTCTAATGTAATGTAACTTAGTCAAAATCAAATTTATCTATCCAGCACTGGAGCAAATCCTGTTGTGGCTAAATCCCAGCCAACAACTAAGTACCACAAACTGCTTGCTCACTCCTGTCCTCGCTTTGTGGGACGGGAAGAGAGTCAGAAAAAGGTAAAATGCATGGGTAAGAACAGTTTAATAATTGAATAAAGTAAAATACCATGATAAAATGGAAAAGAGAGAGGAACAAAACCCACAAAACCCTAATGATATTGGGGTTCACAGTCCTAATCCATTGCTCACCACCTACTGACCGATGCCCAGCCAGACCACCAGCAGTGCCTGGCCCCTCCCAGCCAAGGCTCCCCAGTTTATACACTGAGTGTGATCATCTGTGGTGAGGAACATTCCTTTGGGTAGTACAGGCCAGCTGTCCTCAACATGTCCTGGCTTCTTGTGCACTGGCTTGCTGGCAGAGACCAGAAAACTGAGAAGTCCTTGACAGTAGCAACTAAAAGCCAGTGACAGAGACAACTAAAACCATCAGTGACACCATTTTCATACCAAATCCAAAACACAGCTCTGTACCAGTTACTAGGAAGAAAATTGACTCTATCCCAGCTAAGATTAGGACAACATCAAAAGTCAAACCAACATTTCCACCTGCCTCTGTCTTAACCTCTCCTAAGAGTTATTCACACTAGTGAAATAAGCTGATTTCCATGCATTACAGGCTTGGTTATCAAGTGCATATTTGCAGTAGAAGCTCTGTTTATTTTAATGCAGAGTCAGTTTGCATATGCATTGTACCTTCTGTTTAAGATTATTAGGCAGAGACACATCCTTTCCTCCAAAAATCCATTGTTCTATAGCCAGGAAAAACAAGAAAAAGATGGATTAGCTTTCTAATGCTTTGTCAAGCTTTCAATGACTTGGCTTCAAGGGGTCTTCCCGATGTTCAACAGCATCAATCACCCCATTGTGTCATTGAAATCCACATCCTTGGCAATTCTCAAGACTTTGTATGGAAGTCTTAGAACAGTGACAATCAAACTCAGAGATCATTTTTTTACCATTTTTAAATCAAATTGTTCCTAGCAGTTTAGAAGCAGAGTAAAACCTGAGAAGCTATGGCTCATACATACATGCTCTGTTAACAGGAAATCTATGAATTCAACTACATAAAAATGTAAGGACAATACAGAGGAACTAACTCCTACATTTCCTTCAAGTATCATAAAAACCACAAAAAAA